>JAINUG010000252.1:741261-1304398 GCA_029706075.1 Aldrovandia affinis | reverse complement strand
CAAGGTCCAGATCTGCCGCACCTTTGCTCTTGCAATGTATGTCCAGATAAACTCTGCACTATGCATGTGTGGAACACTGGAAATAAAACTTGTTTTATTTTGACCATATGTGTCACTGATCCATTTTTTGTTGCCAGATCTGCTTATTTGATCTATTCCAGTACAAAACACTGCGATGGATTGGTCTAAATGTGACTAATACCAAGAAGATGGACAACTGTCTGCTTCAGTGATAACTGTTTGCAATCTGAGTTTGTCACAAAACAAAAGTACAGTTTTAGCGAATACCTAGCGAAGTCTTACACTCATTAAAATGCTAGATTTGCCGCTGCATTAAAATCATTTTTCCAACTTGTTTTAAAAACACAAGTTTTTAAAACCAAACAAACAATTTTTTTAACAGACCACACACCGCTCTTGCAATGTATGTCCAGATAAACCCAGCACTATGCATATCTGGAACACTGGAAATAAAACTTGTTTTATTTTGACCATATGTGTTGGTGTTACTGATCCATTTCTTGTTGCCAGTTCTGCTTATTTGATCTATTCCAGTACAAAACACTGCGATGGATTGGTCCAAATGTGACTAATACCAAGAAGATGGATGGCTGTCTGCTTCAGTGATAACTGTTTGCAATCTGAGTTTGTCACAAAACAAAAGTACAGTTTTAGCAAATACCTAGCGAAGTCTTACACTGATTAAACTGCTAGATTTGCCGCTGCATTAAAATCATTTTTCCAACTTGTTTTAAAAACACAAGTTTTTAAAACCAAACAAACAATTTTTTTAACAAGCCACACCACACACACAAACACACACACTCACACGCACGCACACACTCACACACACTCTCTCATATGCGTGCACACACACACACACATGAGTATCAAGGTCAGATCTGCCGCACCTTTGCTCTTGCAATGTATGTCCAGATAAACCCAGCACTATGCATATCTGGAACACTGGAAATAAAACTTGTTTTATTTTGACCATATGTGTTGGTGTTACTGATCCATTTTTTGTTGCCAGTTCTGCTTATTTGATCTATTCCAGTACAAAACACTGCGATGGATTGGTCTAAATGTGACTAATACCAAGAAGATGGACGGCTGTCTGCTTCAGTGATAACTGTTTGCAATCTGAGTTTGTCACAAAACAAAAGTACAGTTTTAGCGAATACCTAGCGAAGTCTTACACTCATTAAAATGATAGATTTGCCGCTGCATTAAAATCATTTTTCCAACTTGTTTTAAAAACACAAGTTTTTAAAACTAAACAAACACATTTTTTAACAAACCACACCACACACTCAAACACACACACTCACACGCACGCACACACTCACACACACTATCTGACACGCGTGCACACACACACACATGAGTATCAAGGTCCAGATCTGCCGCACCTTGCTCTTGCAATGTATGTCCAGATAAACCCAGCACTATGCATATGTGGAACACTGGAAATAAAACTTGTTTTATTTTGACCATATGTGTTGGTGTTACTGATCCATTTTTTGTTGCCAGTTCTGCTTATTTGATCTATTCCAGTACAAAACACTGCGATGGATTGGTCTAAATGTGACTAATACCAAGAAGATGGATGGCTGTCTGCTTCAGTGATAACTGTTTGCAATCTGAGTTTGTCACAAAACAAAAGTACAGTTTTAGCGAATACCTAGCGAAGTCTTACACTGATTAAAATGCTAGATTTGCCGCTGCATTAAAATCATTTTTCCAACTTGTTTTAAAAACACAAGTTTTTAAACCAAACAAACAAAATTTTTAACAAACCACACCACACACTCAAACACACACACTCACACGCACGCACACACTCACACACACTCTCTCACATGCGTGCACACACACACACATGAGTATCAAGGTCCAGATCTGCCGCACCTTTGCTCTTGCAATGTATGTCCAGATAAACCCAGCACTATGCATATGTGGAACACTGGAAATAAAACTTGTTTTATTTTGACCATATGTGTTGGTGTTACTGATCCATTTTTTGTTGCCAGTTCTGCTTATTTGATCTATTCCAGTACAAAACACTGCGATGGATTGGTCTAAATGTGACTAATACCAAGAAGATGGACGGCTGTCTGCTTCAGTGATAACTGTTTGCAATCTGAGTTTGTCACAAAACAAAAGTACAGTTTTAGCGAATACCTAGCGAAGTCTTACACTGATTAAACCGCTAGATTTGCCGCTGCATTAAAATCATTTTTCCAACTTGTTTTAAAAACACAAGTTTTTAAAACCAAACAAACAATTTTTTTAACAAACCACACCACACACTCAAACACACACACTCACACGCACGCACACAATCACACACACTCTCTCACATGCTTGCAGACACACACACATGAGAATCAAGGTCCAGATCTGCCGCACCTTTGCTCTTGCAATGTATGTCCAGATAAACCCAGCACTATGCATATGTGGAACACTGGAAATAAAACTTGTTTTATTTTGACCATATGTGTTGGTGTTACTGATCCATTTTTTGTTGCCAGATCTGCTTATTTGATCTATTCCAGTACAAAACACTGCGATGGATTGGTCTAAATGTGACTAATACCAAGAAGATGGACAACTGTCTGCTTCAGTGATAACTGTTTGCAATCTGAGTTTGTCACAAAACAAAAGTACAGTTTTAGCGAATACCTAGCGAAGTCTTACACTGATTAAAATGCTAGATTTGCCGCTGCATTAAAATCATTTTTCCAACTTGTTTTAAAAACACAAGTTTTTAAAACCAAACAAACAATTTTTTTAACAAACCACACCACACACTCAAACACACACACTCACACGCACGCACACACTCACACACACTCTCTCACATGCGTGCACACACACACACACATTAGTATCAAGGTCCAGATCTGCCGCACCTTTGCTCTTGCAATGTATGTCCAGATAAACCCAGCACTATGCATATGTGGAACACTGGAAATAAAACTTGTTTTATTTTGACCATATGTGTTTGTGTTACTGATCCATTTTTTGTTGCCAAAAGTACAGTTTTATTTTAGGTATTGTTAGTATGCTAATGAAACATTACTTCATAGTAATGAAATGTGTGACGCTGTGTGTGAAAATTCTTCAAAACATTTTCATCTTACTCCCACACCTTCCACTGAACATACACGTATCTCTCTACTCCTCTCCTACACATCTGTGTGTGTGTGTGTGTGTGTGAGTTACTGCTTGTGTGTGGGGATCAGGCACCCTCAAAATTTCAGTGGAATTTTTTCTAGTTATGGTGCCTGCTATGCAAAAGAGAGCACACTGCAGGGCTTCATAACAGTTGCAGACGCACCCGTTGCTAAGCAACGGTTTAACTTCACAGAAAAAATTTCACACTGCTTCGTTCCGACTTGTTTTACACAACTTTCTGGACCGATTTGAACTGGGAAAAAGGCCCGGTTATTGAGGCGGGGTATCAAAGTGAATACCTAGCGATGTTTTACACTGAATAAACTGATAAATTTCCCGCTACGTTAAAAAATGTCACACAAATGCTATCGCGACCATTGTTTTCAATGGGTAGCATCTTAGCATGTTTTCCGACTTCATTTACACAACTTTCTCGACTGATTTGAATTGGGAAAAAGGCCTGGTTATTAAGGCGGGGTATCAAAGCGAATACCTAGCGATGTTTTACACTGATTAAACTGCTAAATTTCCGCTACGTTAAAAAAATGTCACATCGACGCTTATCGTTGCCATTGAAACGACTGGATAACCAGATACCATGATTCCGACTTGTTTTTACACAACTTTCTGGACCGATTTGAACTGGGAAAAAGGCCCGGTTATTGAGGCGGGGTATCAAAGCGAATACCTAGCGATGTTTTACACTGAATAAACTGCTACATTTCCGCCACGTTAAAAATGTCACACAAATGCTATCGCGAACATTGTTTTCAGTGGGTAGCATCTTAGCATGTTTCCGACTTCATTTACACAACTTTCTCGACTGATTTGAATTGGGAAAAAGGCCTGGTTATTAAGGCGGGGTATCAAAGCGAATACCTAGCGATGTTTTACACTGATTAAACTGCTAAATTTCCCGCTACGTTAAAAATGTCACTTTCGACGCTATCGTTGCCATTGAAACGACTGGATAACCAGTTACCATGATTCCGACTTGTTTTACACAACTTTCTGGACCGATTTGAACTGGGAAAAAGGCCCGGTTATTGAGGCGGGTATCAAAGCGAATACCTAGTGATGTTTTACACTGAATAAACTGCTAAATTTCCCGCTACGTTAAAAAATGTCACATAAATGCTATCGCAAACATTGTTTTCAATGGGTAGCATCTTAGCATGTTTTCCGACTTCATTTACACAACTTTCTCGACTGATTTGAACTGGGAAAAAGGCCTGGTTATTGAGGCGGGGTATCAAAGCGAATACCTAGCGAGGTTTTACACTGATTAAACCGCTATATATTCCGCTACGTAAAAAAATGTCACACAAATGCTATCGCGACCATTGTTTTCAATGGGTAGCATCTTAGCATGTTTTCCGACTTGTTTTACACAACTTTCTGGACCGATTTGAAATGGGAAAATGGCCTGGTTATTGACGCGGGATATCAAAGCGAATACCTAGCGAAGTCTTACACTGATTAAACCGCTAGATTTGCCGCTTCATTAAAATCATTTTTCCGACTTTAAAAACACAAGTTTTTAAAACCAAACAAACACATTTTTTAACAAACCACACGACACACTTAAACACACACACTCACAGGCACACACTCACACACACACCTAAAGACAGATGCACACACTCACATACACACCTAAAGAGAGATGTACACACTCACACACACACCTAAAGACAGATGCACACACACACACACACACCTAAAGACAGATGCACACACTCACATACACACCTAAAGACAAATGCACACACTCACACACACACACTCACACGCACACACTCACATACACACCTAAAGACAGATGCACACACACACACACCTAAAGACAGATGCACACACACACACACCTAAAGACAGATTCACACACTCACATACACACCTAAAGAGAGATGTACACACTCACACACACACCTAAAGACAGATGCACACACACACACACACCTAAAGACAGATGCACACACTCACACACACCTAAAGACAGATGCACACACTCACACACACACACACTCACACGCACACACTCACATACACACCTAAAGACAGATGCACACACACACACACCACAGATGCACACACACACTAAAGACAGATTCACACACTCACATACACACCTAAAGAGAGATGTACACACTCACACACACACCTAAAGACAGATGCACACACACACACACACCTAAAGACAGATGCACACACACACACACCTAAAGACAGATTCACACACACACACACACACACTAAAGACAGATGCACACACTCACACACCTAAAGACAGATGCACACACTCACACACACACCTAAAGACAGATGCACACACACACACACACCTAAAGACAGATGCACACACACACACACCTAAAGACAGATACACACACACACACACACACACACCTAAAGACAGATGCACACACTCACACACCTAAAGACAGATGCACACACTCACATACACACCTAAAGACAGATGCACACAGTCACACACAAAAATACAGATGCACACACACACCTAAAGACAGATGAACACACGCACACACAGACCTAAAGACAGATGCACTCACACACACACACCTGAAGACAGATGCACACAAATGCTATCGCGACCATTGTTTTCAATGGGTAGCATCTTAGCATGTTTCCGACTTCATTTACACAACTTTCTCGACTGATTTGAACTGGGGAAATGGCCTGGTTATTGAGGTGGGGTATCAAAGAATACCTAGCGAAGTTTTACACTGATCAAACCGCTAGATTTGCCACTATGTTAAAACATTTCACACTGATACTATCGTTGCCATTGAAACATCATACCGACACCATTCAAACTTTACACAGGAGAGGACTACCTATATTAAGATGCCTTTTTTACAGAATGTTTTTATATGCTGTACTTTTAAAACCAGAGCAGTTTCTATTTTGATCTCATAGGACTGTTCCTAAACGGTCGCTCATCTCCACGGTAATATCGCGGATTCAAATACAAACACTGTGTCACTCAAGCCAAGCCTATTCGCTGTCGAGTAGGGGCGTGGCTATGTATGTGATGTGGTGACGGTTTAATAGTGATTCGACTGACCGAAATCGGCCCATTTCAGCTTCGGCAGAATTTGGGTTACAAGTTGTTGGACTAATTGTTGGACTAATGGTTGGATGATATTTTCACCACTTTGACAGAGAGACAAATTGGATCCTATCCACCATCAAGTTCTGAATTGGATCTTCTATCTAGGTACGTTTATTATTATTTTATTTCAGTTAGGGACAGTGCATATCAATGGATGGTAGCTTCGTAGCTTCGTAGCTGCCATATTTTTGCTAATTCCCACCCCACTTTGAATGCGGATACCTCCGCTTGTGTGTATCCGCTGTTAAAATTTGAAAACCACACACGGCGCAAATCTTGGCTTTTAAACGCATTTTTCGGTTTAAATATACGTTAAAAATGGTCTATTTTATAAGCGTTTGAATGACAGCAGTGCTTTTCAATGCACCAGCAGCCCCATGGGTCTCTCAAACGGGAGGTAAAGATGTATTTTTTGACTGCATCTCGAAAGAAAAATGAGAACATGCTAGCTAGCTCGCCGTAGCTACGCTCATTGTGTAAAACGTTTTAATTACAATTTGTTAAATAACGTATGGGGTTGGATTCGGGACAAAAATCCCCATCGTTTGACATATTTTATGTAGGTATTGCGTGACATGTGGAGAAGTATATACTTATTATTCGAGAACCTTAGCTTTTCAACGCAATGGAAATGCATGTAAAACTCGTCGTCACTTTGGTTCTTTTTTATGTAAAACAGGCATCTTTGGTCTTATTTTAATCGTTAGAATATTTTGTATTTAGCTATGTGCAATATGACCGTGTATTATGTATGATTAGCTGGCTGTAGCTGGCCATATTTTTGGTAATTCCCACCCCACTTTGAATGCGGATACCTCCGCTTGTGTGTATCTGCTGTTAAAATTTGAAAACCACACACGGCGCGAATCTTGGCTTTTAAACGCATTTTTCGGTTTAAATATAGGTTAAAAATTGTCTATTTTATAAGCGTTTGAATGACTTTTATGTAGGTATTGCGTGACATGTGGAGAAGTATATGGGTCAGTGACAAATAAGGGTTTAAAAATGGGAAAGAAAATTATTGAGTTAAAAATGCAAATTTAAGCTCTTTCTACCTTCATTAGAATGTTATGTATATATTTCAACAAGTTTAGTTCTCTAAGAATTACATTTATGCATTTTTATGCATAAATGTCATTCGGGATAACGGTAATGGATTTTCTAATAATTTGGTTATTTATATTTATCAACGTACAATACTTAATAGATATCCATCGTTTGATAGCAACAAACATGTTGTGCTCAGGAAATAAAAATTGTATCACAATTAATATCAGAAATATAGGCTTTTCTACTTACACAGACCCATTTGTCTATGTTTTCACCCAAAACGTAATGCTGAAAAGTGAAAAAAGCTGGGAAATGTCTAAAAATGCAATCTAGTAAAGGGGTTAAGATTATTGTTGCATCCTCAACTAAAGAAATTTGAATTATAGAATATTTCAAGAAAAATCAGTGTTATCCCACCTGACTGACATCGTTATCCCGAATGACATACTGTGAGATTCCGAGTGGGATGATCACGAAGTGTAGTCTCAGCAACAAAGATGTACCTAAATAAGCATTCTATATTTAATACAAAGTGAGAGGCACTGGCAACTTGTCAAATTAAATGTAAATAATCAGTAGTGGGCAAACACTTACATTCATTACACATTAAACTTTATTGGATATTTTGCCTTAGTAAAACATTTTTTTACATTTAAAAACACTAACCTAGCATTTTGAACACAACATTAATCATTTCATATACAGTAAACATCTGCCATTGTAAAAATATATCAAAATATAGGCAACTGCAGTAGTGTAATTGATAACATTTTTAAGACAGTATACATTTTCATATCAGTTAACATTTTCATCAACACTGAAAAGTACAACATTTTGATTGAATAAAATTGTCAACATGCTATCATCTGGAATGTTGCCTTAAAAATGGCTTCATATTTTCTCTTGAATTAGGCTACATGGCCTTGTAACTAAAACATTAAAATACCTCATTTTGGGTGAGATCTTCCCATCTATTCCCTAATGATTCTAGAGTAGTAATTAGTCTAATCCATGTATTCTTCATAAACATTTTCATCATCAACACTGAAAAGTTGAACATTTTGATTGAATAAAATGGTCAACATACTGTAGCTATAATCTGGAATGTTGTTTTAACAATCATTTGTATGTCCTGGTCCCGCCTCCATCAATCACCTGCCCCTCCATAAAAACCCTGTGACTGCTTCCTGCAAGACCCTGCCTTTTTGTTACAGCTGTTGTGTTTGTGAGAGACTGAGACTGAGAGACTGAGAGCCAGTGAAAGACTGAAAGTGTATGGTTGTATTCCCTGTTTGTTCCCACATAGGCCTTGGGATGGGTAAGAGGGAGGCCTCTATACATTTTCATTGGTAAGTCAATCCTGTGTATAGACACATTAGGAAAGGGGTGGTGCCATCTGTGTACCTTTGTTCACGGGTAGCTAGTATAGATTAGGTAGGTCAACTTGTATAAAAGTTTAGATAGTCAGCCTATCTTAGTTTTTGTTTGTAGCTAGCCCTGTTCTGTTTTATTTAGTTCATTTCTTTGGCAACATCCGTGTCCCTTGGCCTTGTGTCTTTGTATTGTGACCTTTGTATAAATGTAAATAGCCTCACTACTGTCACTTATATATATGTATATAAACACCGACTGCACCTTCCCTCTTGCCTTGGCTTTATTATTTACCCTCATTTTCGTTCATGACCTATTTATATTATTTTATGTTACGATCCTATTTATATTATTTTATGTTCACACCATTTATCAAAGATCTCTCCATTTCAGTCTGTGTTTTTACCCCTGAGGTCCGTAAACCCATCGACACACTTACTCCAAAGTGTTTGATATTTTTATTTGCGCTACATTTGTATGCCATCAATAGTTTGGTCAGTATCATATGCCTAAATAGCCAAACACTTAAAAATTGACATTGTGGTTCCCACGGGGAAGTGGGTTTAGGGGGAGATTCAATGAAAACCTGTTATCACCATTTATCAAAGGATAAATGCATTCTCCATTTCAGTGTTATATTCTGAAATGACATCTGTGTTTTCCTATTAAACTCACAACCCATGTTTTCTTCCTTCTACTTTCTAGATTGCACTTTGTATATATTAGGGATGTGTATAGGTGGGGATTAAGTGTATGTTTGGCCAAATTCAAACAAAAAACAAGTAAATAACATTTTAGGCTGTTTGAAAAGTATTCTTCCACTACAACCAACACGCTATGTAGTCAAAGACAATTCATATATTGAATATATATACGGTAAATGAAATCAAATATAGTTACTGTTATTGTCTTCGGGTCTTTCCATCTTGAATAAAATTGGTCTGTATAAAATATTTTTTATGAGTTGTAATGAACACCTAGTTACTGTCAATAGAAGGGGGACGTTACTACCAGGTAAAAAAGTGGCAAGGTTTACTTTTGGTCTAATTAACCTAATTAAAAAATCCCATTTGATTTGCCAGTGCTCAAATCGGAAAGTCATTCTTTGTTGTTTTTGTCGATGATAAAATATCGCATTAGAAATAGTAATATACTTTTATTGCTGCTGGGAAATTTAAACTAAATGATGTTCAAACAAACGTAACCCACTACAACAGCTCTGTAAAAACATTTTTGAGTTGTAATGAACAAGTCTGGCAGCAATACTTAAGCACTTTGTTTCCATCTTTAAAATTTAAACTAAATGATGTTCACATAAAAACAGGCACAGCAATGTACAGCCATTTTTCTGGACATAAAGCTAGGCTCTTGCTGGAATAGCATTGCTAAACCAAAGCCACACAAATGTGTGGCTGATTATTGCTTCATGCAAAGAGAAGTTATTCCAGAAGTTCAACATGAGTGTTTCATCCAGCCCGCCAAACCCGAGGAGCTGTGTGAAAAGTAAATTTTTTATGATTTTGAGAGCCGGCAAGATATTGCAGTACACATAGCCAATTATATCTGCTGTATAGATTTTAAGGGGGGATGCTGGGCATCAGAGGGGGAAAGGTGTGTCAAGGCATTTTTTAGCAAATACAGAAGGCCAAAGTACAGAGGATACACATTTATCACATATAATTCCAGGGGGTATGATGGTTACTTGATGTGAATGAAATAGTTAAGCAAGGTTTTACCCCAGAGATCATTGCTCAAGGCAGTAAACTCCTATGATTTACAGATACCGATTTTAAACAGAGATACATTGACAGTTTCCGTTTTTTACCAGCTTAGTGCTATGCCTAAGGCCTTGGGGTTTACAAATGCCAAGAATTGGCATTTCCTCCATTTTTGGAACACCACACAGAACCAACAATACATAGGCCCCTACCCCGCGACACAGTACCATGGGGCTGATACTATGATGCCGCAAGAAAGGTCTGCTTTTTTTAAATGGTATGATTCTGTGTCTGGTGGGGTTTTTGACTTCAGAAGTGAAATGGCCATGTACTGTAAAAACGACGTAGTCATTTTACGGGAAGCGTGTTTAAGCTTTAGATCTGAGGTGTTGAGTGGTGGAGGCCCTGATCGTCTGCAGTGTCTTACTACTGCTTCCATATGTATGAAAATGTTCAGGACAATTTTTTTGCCGAGAGACACGATAACCATAACATTAACGGAGAAATACAATCGGTCACAAAAGTCTTTCTCCAGTGCATCCATTCAATGTTTAGAATATTTGTCAGCTAACTCCAAGGTTCCTACACAGCAGAGAACCTCACTATTTTTTTCAGCGGAGCCACACTGGCAGGACAAAGTCAACAGGAGAGCCAATTTTATGGCAAAACACCAAAAGCCATTACAACCAAGCATATACGCCTACTAATTGTCACCTCACAGCATACAATATATAATGCAGCCAATACAATCCTGGGGCCTCTTGCGTAAACATTGCGTAGAAAAAGTTCTAATTTCTATCATACGAATGAAATTTAGAATGTCTCTACGCACAAAAAAATCTGGATTTATCAAACATGCACACACAGGTCGTACGCACACTCCGTGTTGATAAATGCCAATTGTTCTACCCTCTTTGCTCGTGCACGATTCTAAGTATTTGCATAGAGAACCGGCCCCAATTAACCATAATGTAAGAAAACATCCCTTTAACCCTCTGAGGTCCGTGCTAAGCTTTTAGATGTTTTTTGATTTTGGCATGGTCTGATATTTATCTCAATTTCATCAATTTAACACACACTTACTCCAAAGTGTTTGATATTTTTATTTGAAGGACAATCACAGCTACATTTGTATGCCATCAATAGTTTGGTCAGTATCATATGCAGCTTGTAAATAGATCTACAAACACACAAGTTAAAAATAGTAAATTTTTCTGCTGTCACAAAAGTTGTGAAAGCACACGCTAAACTATAGTGACGAATTGTTTTGCCAATGTACGTTTGTTCATCAAGGTCTTGGTTATGTAAGGGTGTGAAAACAGTTTAGCACATCTGAGATCTAAATAGGTAAAAACCTGTTTTTATCAGAACTGGTCACATTTATTTCAGGCTGTGGGAGGCTAAATGCTAAATACCTGAATATTCATTATTCATTGTCCACACCTCTAAGATCTGTCAGATGGGCCATCTCACTGGGCCATCAGTGTTATATTCTGAGTTCCTGTTCTGTTGTTTTTGGTCTTTTGGGAGTTTATACTTTTCGGGGTTTTTTTCCGCCTTCGCTTATTATCTCGTTTTCTTCCTTCTTACTTTCTAGATTGCACTTTGTATATATTAGGTAGATGTGTATAGTACTAACCAACTAATCTACTAACGTTAGGGGTTTAGATTAAGTTACTAACACGCGGAATATGTTTGGCGTCACAAGACGCGAATTCATATATTTTCACGAGTATTTGAAAACAAGCGAAATAAATAACATTTTAGGCTGTTCTTCTTTAGAAAAGTATTCTTCCATAGATCTTGTGTGCATATTGCAATTTGTTACGTTGCAATACGCGGAATATGTAGTCACAAGACGCGGAATTCATATATTGAATATATATACGAGTATTTGATAACATGGCAAATCAAATATAGTTACTTACTGTTCGTCAGTTATTGTCTTCGTCGCTTTTCATCAATACTCTCAAACACTGCAGCGCAGAAAATCTTTCCATCTTGAATAAAATTGTATGTCTGTATAAAATCTTGCTTCAAATTGTCGGGACAGTTTATGTGTTTACGCCCGGCGTTTTCACACATGGCCCCACGCCCCTCCCCCCACACCTCCCGAAACTTGCACCTAGTTACCATGTCAATAGAAGGGGGACGTTACTACCAGGTAAAAAAGAGAGTAAAAGGCAAGGTTTACTTTTGGTCTAATTAACCTAATTTAAAAATCCCATTTGATTTGCCAGTGCTCAAATCGGAAAGTCGCGATTCTAAGGTTTCTGTCAATGTTTTTGTCGCGTGTGTATGATAAAATATCGCGAAGTTGGAAATAGTAATATACTTGTATTGCTGCTTGGATCGGCGCCGATCCAGCCGACCTCAGGGGGTTAAAGGCCGAAGAGTGCTAAAAAAAGAAACTTCACTGAAAGCGAGATTGATGTTCTCGTCACGGAGGTAGAATCTAAACAAGATATATTGTTTGGTTCACTCAGTGTAGGGATTACAAAGAATTACAGATTCTGTTAATTCGGTATCTTCTGAACAGAGATATGTATCAGAAGTGAAGAAAAAATTGTTTGAGGTCAAACTGTCAGCCAAAAAGCGAGTGATTGAGTACAAGAGGAACATTGGTGTGACTCAGGGTGGACAAAGTCGACCCTTTGGACATTTTACATTACATTTTAAGCATTTAGCAGATGCTCTTATCCAGAGCGACTTACAAGATGTGCATTAATACATGGTAGGAACAATCATAGTTAGCGCACAAGATCAGTGCAGTAATACAGCAATAGACATTGCAGGCATCTGCGTACCATACCTGTAACACTGGGAAGGAAAAGGTTAGTGTACATTTTTTTATATAATGTTTGTATAATGTTGAACAAGTAAACAGTGGTGAAGACAATTTAGCTAGATGGACAGAGTTCAGTGGTAGTAGAATCTGAAGAGGTGGGTTTTGAGTCAATTGTGGTTCTCTGTGGCTCAGTTGGTAGAGCACAGCGTTGGCAACGCTTAGGTTGTGGGTTCAATCCCCACTGGGGCCACATATACTGAAAATGTATGCATTCACTACTGTAAGTCGCTTTGGATAAAAGCGTCTGCTAAATGGCGTATATTATATTATAAGATTACAAGTGATTCTGCGGTCCTGACCGATTGCGGAAGGTCGTTCCACCAGCAAGGGATCAGGACAGAGAAGAGGCGAGACCGCGAGGAGTGGCTGCCAGGCGCCCGGAGGGAAGGGACAGTCAGTTTACCAGAGGAGGCGGAGCGGAGGGGTCTGGGAGGTGTGTAGGGAGTGATGAGTGACTGGAGGTATGGGGGAGCAGTACCTCTGGCCGCTTGAAAAGCAAGCACCAGTAACTTGAATCTGATGTGTGCTGCGATGGGGAGCCAGTGCAGAGAGGAGAGTAGAGGGGTGACGTGGGTGAACTTCGGCTGGTTGAACACCAGATGAGCGGCAGCGTTCTGGACTAGTTGCAGTGGCTTGATGGCGCAGGCCGGAAGGCCTGCCAGCAAGGAATTGCGGTAGTCCAGACGTGAGATCACAAGGGCCTGGACCAGGAGTTGAGTGGCCTCTTAGGTGAGGAACGGTCGGATCCTCCGGATGTTGTGGAGGGAGAAACGGCAGGGCCGAGTGATCGGCTGATCCTGATCAGCTTCAGGTGGTGGGTGGACATCCAAGCGGAGATGTCAGCCAGGCATGCAGAGATCCGTGCCGGGACCTGGGTATCAGATGGAGAGAAGGAGAGGAACAGTTGTGTGTCATCAGCATAACAGTGATAGGAAAAACCATGAGCAGAAATAACAGAGCCAAGTGACTTGGTGTACAGATAAAATAGGGTGGGGCCTAGCACCGAGCCCTGCGGGACTCCGGTAGAGAGGATGTGGGGAGAGGAGAGGGATCATCTCCAGGCCACCTGGTAGGACCAGTCAGCCAGGTAGGACTTGAAACTTGTCAACGCAGATCCAGAGATTCCCATCTCGACAAGAGATGAGAGCAGGATCCGGTGGTCCACGGTGTCAAATGCCGCCGACAGGTCAAGGAGGAGTAGGGCGGAGCTAAGGGATTGGGACTTAGCCCCATGAAGAGCCTCAGTGACAGCAAGGAGAGCAGTCTCTGTGGAGTGGCCTGCTCTGAACCCAGATTGGTTGGGATCAAGCAGGTCGTTTTGTAAGAGATGAGCAGACAGTTGGTTATAGACAGCCCACTGTAACGTTTTGGAAAGGAATGGGAGGAGAGAGACAGGTCGGTAGTTTGAAATAACAACAGGATTCAGAGAGGGTTTCTTGAGGAGGGGGACAACATGAGCACATTTGAGGGAAGAGGGGACAGAGCCAGAGGAAAGAGAGGAGTTAATGACATTGGAGACAAAGGGGAGGATGTCCATAGCAATGGACTGGAAGAGGGGGGAAGGAATGGGATCAAGAGGGCAGGTGGTGGGATGGTAGGAGAGGACAAGTTGAAGGATGTCTGACTCAGGGAGGGGTGAGAAGGAGGACAGAGGGGTGAGAGGTTTAGGTAGCGGGATGGGTGAGGGAGAGGTTGGGGGGAAGGAGTTGCGAATTACATCAATCTTCTCGTGAAAGAAGGATGCGAAGTCATCCGCGGTTAGAGAGGAGGGAGGTGGGGGAGGAGGAGGAGTGAGGAGGGAAGAAAACGTAGAGTAGAGTTCACGAGGGTTAGAAACTGAAGATTGAATTTTGGAAAGGAAACATGCAGACTTAGCAGAGGAGAGGTTAGAGGAGAAGGAAGCCAGGAGTGTGTGGAAATCAGTCAGAGCTACAGGGGATTTGGATTTTCTCCATTTCCTTTCTGCCGCTCGCAGTTTCAGTCTATTAGCCTAAATGGAGTCGGTTAGCCAGGGGGCGGGGGGGCGGAGGCATGCAGGTTTAGTGGATAGAGGACAGTGTGAGTCAAAGGAGGAGGAGAGAGAGGAAAGTAGGGTGGACGATGCTTCCTCAGCAGGTAGCTGAGAGAAGGCATCAGTAGGGGGAGGGGAAGATAGAAGAGTAGCCGACAGGGCAGCAGTGGAGAGAGAACGGAGGTTGCGACAGACAAGGACAGTGGGAGCAGGTGAGGATGGTTTAGGCACAGAGGGGAGGGGGAGAGAGAAAGACAGAAAGCAATGGTCAGACACATGTAGGGGAGATACCGCAATGTTGGGTAATGCGCAGTTCCTAGTGAAGATCAGGTCCAGTTGGTTACCGGCCTTGTGGGTGGATGGGGATTCAGCCAGGGTGAAGTCGAAGGACTGAAGCAGGGGGAGGAATGCAGAGGCCTGAGAGGTCTCCAGCGGCAGGTTGAAGTCACCGAGGAGTAAGACAGGGGTGCCATCCTCAGGGAAAGCGCTGAGTAGGGCATCCATCTCATCTAGGAAACTCCCCAGTGGACCTGGAGGGCGATAAAGAACAATGATGTGCAGTTTACATGGCACAGTGACAGCATGAAATTCAAAGGAGGAGGGTGAAAAGTGAGGAAGATTGTTAATGTGCCTGCGTGATGGAAGTATTCGGTCTATGCCACAGAAACGAAGTGAAGAGACTGGATGTTGTGACTCCTTTTCACCTCCAGTGCTGGCGGTATTTGGATTTCCCGGTATAAAACTCACTCCTTTTCTATTATCCGGCGCCATTGCCGGACCAGCTCCAACACCATGTCCGCCTCATCGGTTCATTCTTGCCTGGTTGGGGGTTGTGCCCTTTTCCAATACACTAAGAAGGCCCCAATCCACGGATATTTTGCTTGTAGTGCTTGCAAACCTGCTCGCTGACGGATGGGGGCTGCATCTATGGCTGAGGCTATGGCTGCCGACCCACGCTGCTCAGCTGCCCCCAATGACAGGTCATTGATTTCTAGTAGAATGGTGATGCCTGAGGTCACTGCGATGATGGACTCGGGGGAGGGGCAGCGTTTTGATGAGAGAGGGCATCAGCATTCCGATTTGCCGTTCCAGGGTGGTACTTCATCTGGAAGTCAAAAGCAGCAAACTAAGAGGCCCACCGCTGCTCCACGGCAGCTAACTTGGCTATCTGTAGGTAGCTGAGGGGACTGTTATCGGTATAAACTAAAAACTTTGCCCCAAGCAGATATTCCCGAAATTTCTCAGCCACCACCTACTTTAAGGCCAGAAATTCTAACTTCATTAAACTGTATTTTTACATGTTTTTTTCCATGGGTCATAGACCCCTGCTTGCAAAAGGGACTGGTCTTCTTTTCTTTCTTGTGACAAGACAGCCCCCAGCCCCTGGTGGCTAGTGTCGATTTCAAGGACAAAGGGCTGTGAGAAATCAGCATACCTTAGTACCGGAGCACTGACTAGCTTATTCTTCAAGTCCTGGAAAGCTTTTTCACAACGGTCATCCCAACAATCCCCTAACTTCGCATTGGTGCTGCTATGAGGTCTCTTACGCCCCCCTTGGACATCTGCCACTAACTTGTGCAAGAGACCGACATGTTTAGCAAACCCCTCCACAAATCGTTGATAGTATGAGGCAAAGCCTAAGAATGACTGAAGTTCGGTGACTTTGTTTGGATGCTTCCATTCTGTTACTGCTTGGATCTTGTCCGGATCAGTGGCAACTCCTTTGCAAGGTTTTGTAAGGCCATAATATCTGAGGGACCAAGTGCTGTGTCTCGGGGTGGGTCAGCCAGTTGTGGTCAGGCTGCCATTGCAGCCAGCAATGCAGAGCAGCAGGAAAACTAGCACCCTCCGGTGGAACATGGCTTGAAGCTCAAGCTGAACAAATGCACGTTTTTCCAAGAGGAGGTGAAGTATTTGGGCCATGTTAGCTTCTCGCATCCTGCTGTTCCTGGAGAGATAGGTTGGGCCAATTTAGCCCTGTACAATTCAAGGGGGCCAACTCCAGGCTTTGGCACTCTGACAATGCTCACCTTCATCCTTTACCTGCAGTCTGTACAGGGGGGCAGTGGAATAAACCCTGACCATGCTGCTTGAAAAGCTCCTGGTAGCAGCTGATAATTGCATTAATCCGCAACAGGCCCGGCACAGATTTGTGTTGTTGTTTAGTGGCAGGGTCCAGGGGGTCTTTGAATACCAGCACTCCAATTTTGAGGACAACTTTGCCAAGAACTTCTAAGTCAAGCTCAAGGTAACCTAAGTATGGAATAGCCATACCATTGGCCACTTTAAGTTGCAACCAGTCACATGACTGCATCTCCTTTCTTATTTGAGGCTGTACCCATTGCCTGAAAAAGTCCTCAGTTGTCATTGTCACCATGGACCCAGTGTCAAGGAGGCAGGGTATGGTTACCCCACCTAAGCACACATCAATGACTGGGCAATTGCCTATAAGGTGTAAAGTTGGTGTGGATGTAACTGTGGTCTTCTCTGAGCCCAACAAACCCCCGCCTGGTGCCTGACTCCCAACACCGGAGGGTGCTAGTTTTCCTGCTGCTCTGCACGCTGGCTGCAATAGCACCATGACCACAACTGGCTGACCCACCCCGAGACACAGCACTTGGTCCCTCAGATATTATGGCCTTACAAAACCTTACAATATAGCCGGCATGGTTACAATGCAAGCAGATGGGTTTCCCATCGACCTGATACGGGTATAACTTGGAGCACCGCGAGACTGAGCTAAGTGACTTAAAATGGTATCAAGCTGGGCCTGTTGTTTACTTAAACCTTCTTTGAGTTCCAAGAGCTCAGAGGAAGGGCCAACTGTCACTGCCCTTGTATCTGCATCCTGGAAATTGCAAGAGTAAGCACGGGCTCGGGGTGTAGTTTGTGTACGTCTAGCTAGCCAACTAAAGGCTTCACTGCATATGTCCCTAAATGATAGGTTAGCGCTAGATTAAATTTTATCTAGCAGCTCACCTTGAAGTTTGTCATCACAGAGATTTTCAACAAACTGATCATGCAGAAGGCGATCCGGATACTCAATGTTCATGTCCCGGTCTTGAATCTGCTCCATTAACTCCATCAAAACATGAGAATATTCCCTAACCGATTCACTTTCAAACTGCCGATGGTGATAAAACTGGCGGTACAGTGCATTAAGAGACTTAAAACAACGGAAAATCTATTTTAAAACATTAAAATCTTTCTGAGGACCATTAACTAGAAACAATTCCACTGAAATTTTGAGGGTGCCTGCAATTCGCGGTCCGAATTGGTCGGGAAAGTAGTTTAAACAAACTGGGAAAGACGCTAAGTTGCTAACCATTCATTTCAATGGCAGCAATAGCAGCGGTGTGACATTTTTAATGTAACGGCAAATCAAGCAGTTTAATCCGATTAAAACATAGCTGGCTATTCGCTGTGATGTCCCTCCTCATTAACTAGACCACACAAAATAAACAACCTGAGACAACGCAAATAAGCCATATATATTTATATTTCCTTCACTGGGTCTCATTCATTAACACAATCCTGTGCAGGTTTTTCGCTACATATGGCTTCTCACTGCTCTTTATTCAACGTAAACGTACATTGCGCAATCAGTTTTTGTGTTCTGAATATCCACTTTTCCATTAAACCACCATCGGAATCTAAGTCAGAACTGCCATCAACGTTCAAACAAATAAAATGTTTTTCAATAATCACACCAACTTTTTCCAGCAACTCATGAATCAACATAATCAATTCACAATGTCTCATATCTTCACCACTCTTTTTAGGTTCCTCATATAACCTTTCCTTTCTCCATTTCCAAAGCCAAAGCATCACTACTTAGTTCTGCCCGTACAGACCATCCATGATTCACTTCCACGACACAGGTCAGAGTGGTATCCACAGAACTTTCATTCAACACTTTTTCTGACACGCGTATACACCTCTCTTCATTCATACACCCAAAACAAATAATATTACATCAGACTCTTTTACTTACTATAATTTAGATTCTGTAGAGGAGAGGCTTGCAATACCTTAGCCTGGGCGGATAGCCACTGCCTTCGGATACAACAAAAAACTTGCAGATTTTTAGAAAAAGGCTCTGCTTACCTTATGTCCCTTGTGACCACTGTTGAACCAAAAGCAGCAGCTCCACCCAGGTGTCAGGCTCCCTGAGCCCCTCCTGGCTGGCTCACCAATTAATGTGGGAGAATCAGACCTAAGCCAGGGCCAGTTAGACTTAGGGATCCCAACCACACTTAATACTTCTTCAATGACAAACACCATCTTCAGAGTCTGATGTAATAGGGTTTATTGCGCATAATCCGAGATCACATACAAAAAACCTGGCTGGTTCGAGAAAACAGCTCTGCCCCCCCTTTCCATACATCTGGTTTTTAACATGTCATAAGCCCTCCTGCATCGGAGCTTAACGTCATCACCACACCCACCTGACTCAACCCCTTCCCATGATAATATAATACGCCATTTAGCAGACGCTTTTATCCAATGATCTCATCACATTGTTATTCTCCCTTGTGGTCACTTTTACACTCATCTGTTTACGTTTTGGCTCATTAGTTCTTCGTTCTTCACTCTTTAATAAAACAAAATAAACAGGGATAAACAGACACTTCAGCTGACCTAACTGTGCACTATATATTTATATAAACATATATCATGTACTGATCATTTTATTTGCTAAATGGCTACATCACTCTCACACAATTTATGCAGATAGTCTAATTCCAGGGGTTTATAATCTATCCACCACGTGACTTCAGGAATGCTGGCAGTACATTTTGCAGTATCCCTGATACAAAAGTAAAATAATTAACGTAGCGGGATTCATTTATTTAACTTTTAATGCAAGTCCTCTCCTCCTCATGCCATCGGAGAGTCGCCCAAACTGGACTCGTAAATTCCAGTGATGGATGAACCTTGGTGGACATCCTTCATGGTCATTTATCTAGTGAGGGGAGGACTATGGTTACTTTGAGCCACAGACTGCGGCACCTGAACCTTGAGCTCCAGATTGCATAGTCCGATTTTCTCCCGTACACATGATCATTGCTTCATCGGACAGAGACAGTTTTACGGCTGCACAAACAGACACTCGGGCCTTCGATTTCAATTCATGTTTGAATTAATCCTTGTCCAATCCAAAGTGTTCTTTGTATTACGAGTTCTGTATCACTGTACAACTTATATACCCAATACATCTGTTTCATTTCAAGTCCTAGGCGTGTCACTTCTAAGCATTTTAGATACTTTATGTATAAAGCGGAATGTTACTGGCCCAGTTAACAAAATATACAGGAATATATAAGTTGTACAGTGATACAGAACTCGTAATGCAAGGATTAAGTCAGACATAAATTCAAATCAAAGGCCCGAGTGTTCATTTGTGCAGCAGTAAAACTGTCTCTGTCCGATGAGTGATGGTCACATGTAAGGGAGAAACTCAGACTTTGCGATCTGGAGCTCAAGGCTCAGATGTCGCGATCTGTGTCTCAAGGCAACAGTGATCCTTCCCTCACAAGAATGATGACCACGAATGGTGGTGACCAAGGCTGCATCCGTCACTGGAATTTACGAGTCCAGCCAAGCAACTCTCCAATGGCATGAGGAGGCATGAGTACATTTTATATTTTACATTTTAAGCATTTAGGAGATGCTCTTATCCAGAGCGGCTTACAAGATGTGCATTAATACATGGTAGGAACAATCATAGTTTGCACACAAGATCAGTGCAGTAATACAGTGATAGACATAGTTCTAGGCAGCTGCATATCTTACCTGTAACACTGGGAAGGAAAAGGTTAGTGTTTTTTTAATAAATTAAAAATTGTAAAAAAATATTAAATGAGAAGGCAGGGATACATGTACAATAAGTGTTGAGCAAGTTGGCAGTGCTGATGACAATAGGCTAGATGTACAGAATTCAGTGGTAGTGGAGTCTGAAAAGGTGAGTTTTGAGTCTCTTGTGGAAGATTGCAAGTGATTCCGCAGCGGTCCTGACCAAGACTCCATGGCGAGACCATGAGGAGCAACTGCCGGGCACCCGGAGGGATGGGACAGTTAGTTTGCCAGAGGAGGCTGAGCGGCTGGGATGTGAGGTGTGATGAGTGCCTGGAGGTAAGGGGAAACAGTTCCTCTAGCTGCCTTACATTTTTTACATTTACATTTTAAGCATTTAGCAGACGCTCTTATCCAGAGCGACTTACAAGATGTGCATTAATACATGGTAGGAACAATCATAGTTAGCGCACGAGATCAGTGCAGGAATACAGCAATAGACATCATTGCAGGCATCAGCATACCACACCTGTAACACCTGTAACACCAGGAAGGAAAACGTTAGTGTTTTTATTTTTATTTTATTTTTTATGAGATATGAGAACAGATAGACTGGATGGGCAGTGTTCAGTGGTAGTGGAGTCTGAAGAGGTGGGTTTTGAGTCTCTTGCGGAAGATTGAAGTGATTCCGCAGTCCTGACCAATTATGGAGGTTGTTCCACCAGCGAGGAACCAGGACAGAGAAGAGGCGAGACCGCGAGGAGTGGCTGCCAGGTGCCCGGAGGGATGGGGCAGTCAGTTTGCTAGAGGAGGCAGAACGGAGGAGTCTGGGTGGGGTGTAGGGAGTGATGAGTGACTGGAGGTATCGGGGAGCAGTACCTCTGGCCGCTTGAAAAGCAAGCACCAGTGACTTGAATCTGATGCATGCTGCGATGGGGAGCCAGTGCAGGGAGGAGAGTAGAGGGGTGACGTGAGTGAACTTCGGCTGGTTGAACACCAGGCGAGCGGCAGCGTTCTGGACAAGTTGCAGAGGTTTGATGGCACAGGCCGGAAGGCCTGCCAGCAAGGAATTGCAGTAGTCCAGAGGTGAGATCACCAGGGCCTGGACCAGGAGTTGAGTGGCCTCTTGGGTGAGGAACGGTCGGATCCTTCGGATGTTGTGGAGGGAGAAACGGCAGGTCCGAGCGATCGCTGCAATATGGCTCGAGAAGCACAGCTGGGTGTCCAGGGTTACCCCAAGACTCGTGGGGCCGACTGGGACGGAGACACTATGGAGCCTTCCACGGTGATTGACGCATCAATCATCGGGGAGCCCTTCGCTGGGAGGAAGAGCAGCTCAGTCTTCCCCAGGTTCAGCTTCAGGTGGTGGGTGGACATCCATGCGCAGATGTCAGCCAGGCATGCAGAGATCTGTGCCGGGACCTGGGTGTCAGATGGAGGGAAGGAGAGAAAGAGTTGAGTGTCATCAGCATAACAGTGATAGGAAAAACCATGAGCAGAAATAACAGAGCCAAGAGACTTGGTGTACAGAGAGAATAGGACAGGGCCTAGCACTGAGCCCTGCGGGACTCCAGTAGAGAGGGTGCGGGGAGAGGAGAGGGATCCTCTCCAGGCCACCTGGTAGGACCGGTCAGCCAGGTAGGACTCGAACCATGTCAACGCAGATCCAGAGATTCCCATCTCGACGAGAGATGAGAGCAGGATCCGGTGGTCCATGGTGTCGAATGCCGCCGACAGGTCGAGGAGGAGGAGGACAGAGCTAAGGGATCAGGACCTAGCAACGTGAAGAGCCTCAGTGACCGCAAGGAGAGCAGTCTCTGTGGAGTGGTCTGCTCTGAACCCAGATTGGTTGGGGTCAAACAGGTCGTTCTGTAAGAGATGAACAGACAGTTGATTATAGACAGCCCGCTCTAACGGTTTGGAAAGGAATGGGAGGAGAGAGACAGGTCAATAGTTAGAGATGACAGCAGGATTCAGAGAGGGTTTTTTGAGGAGGGGGACAACCTGAGCACATTTGAGGGAGGAGGGGACACAGCCAGAGGAAAGAGAGGAGTTAATGACATTGGAGACAAAGGGGAGGATGTCCAGGCGATCACACCTGACATCCTCCCGTTTGTCACCTCCCTTGTGAACTCCTCCCTGTCCTCTGGTTGTTTCCCCTCGCCCTTCAAAAGGGCCCATATCACCCCTCTGCTGAAAACCCCCACTCTAGACCCCTCAGTTATCCAGAATTATCGCCCAGTATCCCTCCTCCCCTTCCTGTCTAAAACCCTCGAAAGAGCGGTATCTCACCAACTCTCTGCTTTCCTTACAGAAAATAACCTGCTGGACCCCTACCAGTCCGGCTTCAGACCTGGCCATTCAACAGAAACCGCTCTCCTCTCGGTCAATGAAGCTCTTCACACCGCACGAGCCGCCTCCCTCTACTCCATCCTGATCCTGCTTGATCTCTCAGCTGCCTTCGACACTGTGGAGCACTCCATCCTCCTGTCCTCCCTGGCAGCAACAGGGATCTGCGGTACAGCCCTCGCCTGATCGAGTCCTACCTCTCCGGTCGCTCCTTCCAGGTTGCCTGGGCTGGTAAAGTATCACCGCCTTGCTCCCTCCCCACCGGGGTTCCACAGGGCTCAGTCCTCGGTCCCCTTCTCTTCTCCCTGTACACCCGCTACCTTGGCTCTATAATCTCTGCCCACGGCTTATCTTACCATTGTTATGCTGATGACACTCAACTCTTTCTCTCCTTCTCCCCATCAGACACTCAGGTCTCTACCCGCATCGCTGCTTACCTGGGGGACATTCAGAGCTGGATGGACAGTCACCACCTAAAGCTCAACCCAGTTAAAACAGAGCTAATCTTCATTCCTGCCCTAAACTCTCCCGACCTTGATTTCTCCATCTCTCTAGGTGACACCCTGGTGACATCATCACCCTGCACGAAGAATCTCGGTGTGGTGATGGACAACAGGCTGTCCCTATCAATGAACATTGCAGCGGTAAGCCGGGCGTGCAGATTCTTCCTGTATAACATCAGGAGGATCCGTCCCTTCCTTACCACGTACTCTACCCAGCTCCTGGTCCAAGCAATGGTACTGTCCCGCTTGGACTACTGCAACTCGCTCCTGGCTGGCCTTCCCGCATCTGCTATCAGACCCCTCAACTCATCCAGAACGCTGCGGACCGTCTGATCTACAACCTTCCTCGACACTCCCATGTCACCCCCCTGCTCACTACCCTCCACTGGCTGCCTGTTATAGCTCGCATCAAATTCAAGACATTGGTCCTAGCATACCAGGCAGTCAAGGGATCAGCCCCAACATACCTCACCAAGATCTTCAAACCCTACACACCTGCCAGACCTCTCCGTTCTGCTACCTCAGGACGCCTAGCACCTCCCCCCCTCCGCACCTGCACTTCCCGGTCTCATCTCCTGTTGGTTCTGGCTCCACGATGGTGGAATGACCTTCCTGTGGAAGTCAGAACAGCTGAGACCCTGGCCACCTTCAAGCATCGACTGAAGACTCACCTCTTCAGGGTGCACCTCTCCCCGTAGTCCGGTTTTTGTTAACTTAGGGACATAGTCGCTTAGTTTACACGTCTACTTGTTTATGTATTGTATTAGGCTTAGGCATTATTTCCTGCATTGAGTGCTTTACTGCTACCTCTGAATTGTGGCTACAGATTTACCTACAGGGTCCTAGTTTAACTATGTGGTTGCTCCTAGCACCCAGGAATTGTACTTCCCACTAGGGTGGCTTTCAGCTAAACTGTTCTTGACTACGGTTAACACTTTGTTGTACGTCGCTCTGGATAAGAGCGTCTGCCAAATGCCTATAATGTAATGTAATGTAATAATGTCCATAGCAATGGACTGGAAGAGGGGGGAAGGAATGGGATCAAGAGGGCAGGTGGTGGGACGGTGGGAGAGAACAAGTTGAAGCATGTCCAAGTCAGGGAGGGGTGAGAAGGAGGACAGAGGAGTGGGAGGTTTCGGTAGCGGGATGGGAGAGGGAGAGGTTGGGGGGAAGGAGTTGCAAATTACCTCAACCTTCTCGTGAAAGAAGGATGAGAAGTCATCGGCGGTTATAGAGGAGGGGGTTGGGGGAGGAGGAGGGGTGAGGAGAGAGGAAAACGTAGCATAGAGTTTAAGTGGGTTGGAAACAGAAGATTGAATTTTAGAAAGGAAAAATGCAGACTTAGCAGAGGAGAGGTTAGTGGAGAAGGAAGCCAGGAGTGTGTGGAAGTCAGACAGAGCTACAGGGGATTTGGATTTTCTCCATTTCCTTTCTGCCACACGCAGCTTCAGTCGGTTAGCCCGAATGGAATCGGTTAGCCAGGGGGCGGGGGCGGAGAGACGAGCGGGTTTAGCGGATAGAGGACAGAGTAAGTCAAAGGAGGAGGAGAGAGAGGAAAGTAGGGTGGAAGATGCTACCTCAGCAGGTAGCTGACAGAAGGCATCAGTAGGGGGAAGGGAAGATAGGACAGTAGCTGACAGGGCAGCGGGGGAGAGAGAGCGGAGGTTGCGACGGACAAGGACAGTGGGAGCAGGTGAAGATGGTTTAGGCACAGAGGGGAGGGGAGGGAGAAAGACAGAAAGCAATGGTCAGACACATGTAGAGGCGATACCGTAATGTTGGGTGAGGCGCAGTTCCTGGTGAAGACCAGGTCCAGTTGGTTACCGGCCTTGTGGGTGGATGGGGATTCAGCCATGGTGAAGTCAAAGGACTGAAGCAGGGGGAGGAATGCAGAGGCCTGGGAGGTCTCTAGCTGCAGGTTGAAGTCCCCGAGGAGTAAGACGGGAGTGCCATCCTCAGGGAAGGCACTGAGTAGGGCATCCATCTCGTCTAGGAAACTCCCCAGTGGACCTGGAGGGCGATAAAGAACAATGATGTGCAGTTTACATGGAACAGTGACAGTGACAGCATGAAATTCAAAGGAGGAGGGTGAGAAGTGAGGAAGAGGGACAATACCAAATCTCCACAGGGGGGAGATGAGTATACCTGTCCCTCCACCTCTACCTGAGGGTCGTGGAGTGTGGGAGAAGGTGTAGGCCGCAGAGAGAGCAGCAGGGGTGGCTGTGTTCTGCGGAGTGATCCAGGTCTCAGTGAGCGCCAGGAACTGCAGGGAGAGTAGTGAGGCCTGGGCCGAGATGAAATCGGCCTTCCGGACAGGGGACTGGCAGTTCCATAGTCCACCTGCTACCACTACGTCAACACCGGGAGATCTAGGAGGGTGGATGAGGTTGGAGAGGTTTCGGGTGTGGGTAGAATCTCTCCTTCTATGCAATCTAGAAGAGGAGACAAGGACTGGGATAGGGAGGTAGGATGTAGTGTTAGATGCAAAGGAAGAAGAACAGGGAGATACAAAACTATGATACTCACCATGCGGCGAGCACTCCCTAGCTGGCCCCCCTTGGTGGACTCCTGCAGGTAGACTCCTCCGTCTTTGTCCACCGAGTCTTCATTCGGGGAGGCTAGGACGGGGAGGCTGCCCCGAAAAGCTGCCGCTATCCACAACTACGGCTGTTAATATGTGGCGAATGCCCCCTGACAACAATAGAGACTAATTACCAATCCCTTACACGAATCAACTACAGACACGGGTGCTACGCCTTTTAAAACAAAACCGATTGAAACGCTAAGTATCAATCAGCTTAACTAAATCATCTAAGCAGCGATTGAAGCTAGTAAACGAGACTAATAAACTGGAACAAAAGCAACAAGCTACTAATTAACTAACAAAGGAGCGAGTCCTGCTGCTGCCACAGGTGAGACAGGCAGTGAACGCTGAAAACTACACACGAAATCTAACGCCGGGTAACCAACACTCACTAGAACGCAACGCAACGAGACGACTCCTACCGTGGTCAAATGCACACTACTGAGATACGGCCAATAACGCGCTTAAATCCTCTCTGACAACAATAGAGACTAATATGGGGGATGGGGGAGCAGTACCTCTGGCCGCTTGAAAAGCAAGCACCAGTGACTTGAATCTGATGTGTGCTGCGATGGGTAGCCAGTGCAGAGAGGAGAGTAGAGGGGTGACGTGTGTGAACTTCATCTGGTTGAACACCAGATGAGCGGCAACGTTCTGGACTAGTTGCAGTGGCTTGATGGTGCAGGCCGGAAGGCCTGCCAGCAACAAATTGCAGTAGTCCAGACATGACATCACCAAGGCCTGGACCAGGAGTTGAGTGGTCTCTTGGGTGAGGAACGGCCGGATCCTCCGGATGTTGTGTAGGGAGAAATGGCAGGTCCGAGTGATCGCTGCAATATGGCTCAAGAAGCACAGCTGGTTGTCCAGGGTTACTCCAAGACTCCTGGCAGACTGGGACGGAGACACTATGGAGCCTTCCATGGTGATTGACGCATCAATCATCGGGGAGCCCTTCGCTGGGAGGAAGAGCAGCTCTGTCTTCCCCAGGTTCAGCTTCAGGTGGTGGGTGGACATCCATGCGGAGATGTCAGCCAGGCATGCAGAGATCCGTGCTGGGACCTGGGTATCAGATGGAGAGAAGGAGAGGAACAGTTGTGTGTCATCAGCATAACAGTGATAGGAAAAACCATGAGCAGAAATAACAGAGCCATGTGACTTGGTGTACAGAGAAAATAGGATGGGGCCTAGCACCGAGCCCTGCGGGACTCCGGTAGAGAGGGTGTGGGGAAAGGAGAGGGATCCTCTCCAGGCCACCTGGTATGACCGGTCAGCCAGGTACGACTTGAACTATGTCAGTGCAGATCTAGAGATTCCCATCTCGACAAGAGATGAGAGCAGGATCTGGTGGTCCATAGTGTCAAATGCAGCTGACAGGTCGAGGAGGAGGAGGACAGAGCTAAGGGATTGGGACTTAGCCACTTGAAGAGCCTCAGTGACTGCAAGGAGAGTAGTCTCTGTGGAGTGGTCCGCCTTGATTGGTTAGGATCAAGCAGGTCCTTCTGTAGGAGACAGTTGGTTATATACAGCCCGCTCTATTGTTTTGGAGAGGAAAGGGAGGAGAGAGACAGGTCGGTAGTTTGAAATGACAGCAGGAGTCAGAGAGTGTTTTTTGAGGAGGGGGATGACCTGGGTGCTTTTGAGGGGAGAGGGGACAGAGCCAGAGGAAAGAGAGGACTTAATAACATTGGAGACAAAGGGGAGGATGTCCATAGCAATGGACTGAAAGAGGGGGGAAGGAATGGGATCGAGAGAGCAGGTGGTGGGAAGGTGGTAGTGAACAAATTGGAGGATGTCCGAGTCAGGGAGGGGCGAGAAGGAAGACAGAGGGATGAGAGGTTTAGGTAGCGAGATGGGTGAGGGAGGGTTGGATGAGGGAGAGGATGGGGGGAAGGAGTTACAAATGTCATCAACCTTCTCGCAAAAGAAGGATGCAAAGTCATCCACGGTTAGAGAGGAGGGGGGGTGGAGGAGGAGGGGTGAGGAGAGATGAGAACGTAGAGTAGAGTTTACGAGGATTAGGAGCAGAAGATTGAATCTTGGAAAGGAAAAATGCTGATTTAGCAGAGGAAAGGTTAGAGGAAAAGGTAGCTAGGAGTGTGTGGTAGTCAGTCAGAGCCACAGGGGATCCAATATTATCCTAAAAGGGCCTGTGTTGGTGCAGGCTTTGGTTCTAGCCCAGCACTACAACACCTGTAAGCAGGACCTTGATTAGTTTAATCAGGTGTTTCAATGCAAGACTAGAACAAAGCCATGCATGGACACAGACCCTTTTAGAATAAGACTGGACATCCTTGCCTTAAAGTGGTTCCCATTAAAAAAGGATTGCAGGTTTGCTAGGTATTTTTTCCCCCATCTGCCTCAGGCCTAGTCAGTAGGTTTCACTCGCTTGATGGATCTATGAACTCAGTTGGCTCAGTTGGTAGAGCACAGCGTTGGCAACGCTTAGGTTGTGGGTTCAATCCCCACTGGGGCCACATATACTGAAAATGTATGCATTTAATACCGTAAATCGCTTTAAATAAAAGCGTCTGCTAAATGGCGTATATTATGAACACACCCATGTAAATAAGCAAACATTCATTTATTAGTTACATTTTTTTTTGGAAATCCACATTTGGTATATATAAAGCAAACAGTGGAAGTGGAGACACTGAGTAAGCCCTCTGTGCTTCCTAATCCCTCCTACCATTCAGATTGTTTTAAATGCTCGCTGCTTCTCACCATTTCATAGCTGCTACTTATGAAAGCGTTGACATGCTGAAAAGTCTTTGAAAATATTCATAAGTCACCACAAGCATTTTTTGGCACATTTAAACACCAGTGCCATGTTGTATTGACAAAATTACACCTAAATCATTAACACCCCTGAATCATTAATACACATTCTCCCTCCTCAATCTATTTTTGACACACTGAGGCACCTTGTGTTTTGGGAGACCAGCCCCCTGGAGGATATGCACAACATGAGGATGTTGGTCTGGCCCACTGCACCACCAACAACGACCAGGAGCACCCTGGTCCCTCACATACATTCACTCTGGAGATTATATATCATCCAGTTTGCAAACATAACAAAAATACAAAAAAGGAAGATTCCATCTTTCTTTGCATTTTGTCATTGCGCACTTAAAACAGTTGTCGGGGGATTCAGACAGAGTGGAACAGCAGTGTGCAGTCGTCAAGGTCCCTCTCCAGGTACAGGCTATGTTTTGGTGGTTCCTGCTTGGACTGAACACTTCGCACGTAGTAATTGACGATTTTTAATTGGGGGATGTTCTCATAAGGTTTGGGGTCCAAATCCAGAATGGATACAGAGTATGTAAACCTGGGCTTCGAGGGCTGAATCTCCATGTTAGGCTCCAGTCTGAAATACAAATACATTTTAAAATACAGAACAAAAATAAAGCCATCTTTTCCTCTACATTAAATAATTGTATTTGTAAGATATTAGTCTTTATACCAACTCCCTCAATCACTTAAATGTAGTCATCAAAATAAAGGAGGTAGATATTTTACCTTTACATGGATCAATTCTCATCTTGTTATCATTTGATCGTATCGTCTAGTTATCGCCTGATTAACAATGGCGTTATTAAATTGTGTGGACATTCCTTACCAACCAGTTCTGTACTCTCCTAATTGTATCTTGTAATAATCATTTAAAAAATGTGAAGAAAAGTTCAGCCTCCATTTCCAACTCATGAATCACAACTGGGCTAAATGGAAAATCAGAATCAAAGTGCATCTTTAAAAGGGTTGACTGAAGCAGATGGGGATTGTTACCTTTTTCTAATGCAAATGTGCATTCATCTTCCCCATACTTACAGTTCTTCCTCTCCACATGGTGCAAGGGTGATCATCACGGAGCAGTCTTTGGCAGTCATAGCTACTCTATACTGGTGTACCTATGGTGAACAGGGCCGCGTTAAGCCTCCCTGGGGCCCAGGGCTAACACACCTCCCGGGGCCCTATGTCCACGATTTTCAACTGGAAAAGTAAAAGCACATTGACGCGACCAGGCCTGGCAACGATAAAGACATGCCGCAAATTCGACAAATAGGCCTATGACAAAGGATATCAGAAGTAGATAGTGAATATGTTACAGAATGAGACCTCCAATTGAAAACATTGAACGTTGTAATGTATTAAAAGCCGTCAAAGAGTACCGACTCTTATATTACAGTGCTCTCGAAATATTCACGTGTTACCCGAACGCATGAGTTCAAGTTCAAGTTCAAGTCATGACCAACCTTGCCCAGCATGACAGGGTAATGAAAGGGAGTAGTAGCCTTGTGTACAAAGTAGGCCTACAAACCAGAAATTTGACCACAAATGACAATGCACAAAACAATACACTTCCCATTCAACCACTAGCACCAACAAAACAAGCATTGATATAAATGATTTAATGTTACTCACCTATAGGACAAAGTGTCATACTTTGTGTAAGTTAATTGAGCTACCGTTTTAATTTCAACACGTAGCATTAACACCTGCATCTACAATAAATGCGAATGTATACAGCAAACTTGACATAATTTAAGTGTATACTGGCTTTTAAAAAATACTTTTGTCCAAACATTGCTACAAATTACAGGCCAACTTGCTAGAGAACATTAGGCTATTCAATTGCGTTGTTGTTGTTCAGCTAGCTAACGTTACTTACTTAGCAACACAACTAAGCTATTCGGTCATGCAAAATTAGCCCACTTCGTTTTCTTCAGTCGAACTCGAATTAAGATGAATTTATCTGAAATAGTTTGTTGACAGTTATAAAATGGTGGTTGCTTTGGGGGGAATAGGCTACAACATCGTTATAAATAGGAATTTATTACTTTCTGGTTGGACAGCTCAGGTTATAGCTCTAGCTAAGTGCGTTTCTGTCGCCAATTTCTAAAGTATCAAAATGTTATCGCACGTGAAATTGACATAGGTAATTTTCTAATTTCACTAAAGCAGAACGACAGCGCGCATACATGTAGCGACATGATTGCGCCACGCGACAGGGTTTACCTCTGCTCGTGATGCTACAGCAACAGATGAAAGTCCTCCGACACACCGAGTTGGACCGACGGTGATTTCCACTTGTAGAATCGAGCTCCCGAGACAAAGCCGTCCTTACGCAAAAGGGAACAGACTATACAAACACACTCTCACTGACACTGATTGTTGCGACAGGACAATGTGGACTACTACAGGTGGGAAAGTGGACCAAAATGTACAGTGACAGTCAAAACACCATAAACCCGCATTCAAAAATTCAATGTAGGCCTAAAGTAATCTACTATTCCCGGGGCCCCCTAGTGGCCGGGGCCCTGGGCTGCAGCCCATGTTGCCCAATAGGTTAACGCGGGCCAGATGGTGAACCAAGCATTTTTACAATGTACAATGGAATGGGTTGGCATTCTTATTGACATCAAATGTTATTACACATAATTTTTTTAAAAACATCAATTTCAAAACATATTAAGGGGGAGAAAAGAAACTGCAATTGGACACATTTATTGATTCCAACTTTGAAAACTTCCTCCTTGTTGTGTATGACACATTTATTGTAGTTCCCTTCAAATTTGAAATGTATAAAAAAATTAGAAATGTCATACCTTTCCAATTGCATATTCAATTGAGCCATCATCTTCAGATGGTCAATTTTTTTATTTCTCCAAGAAATTTTCATTGTATGGCCCATCGATTTGTAGTCTACTCCTGGGATTGGCAGGAATGACTAGATAATTCAATCATACACGAGTCCATATTTTGAGATGCAATGCAATTATAATTTCAGCATACATGTATTACACTGACACTGCACTAGACCTCATAAAGATTTTGATTTCACTCTTTATAAGTACACCACCCAGTGTAGTATTGGGCTCACTACATGAAAATGTGTTCAAAGCTCAAACTTTGAAAATGGCACAGTGCACAGAGCCTGTGAATCAGTGTTGAAAACATTACCTCTCTTTGGGGAATTCCTCTAGGTACTGCTCCACTCATTTGTACAGGGGATAAATTGCCCTCCCCTAGTGGCAATCCTAGCCAGAGTCAAGCTGGCACGGCTGGTGGAATCGCACCATGGTCACAGTGAGCAACATGCGTCCTGGTCAGATACTCTTACCACTACACAACCTGTGTAGGGAGGCCCACAAGAATATGTTATCACATCTCTAAGCAAACATGGTTTAATTGATAGATACGACACCCAAACAACTACTTTTTGGTACAAATTAGTGGACACCATTTCAACTCAACTCATTCAATGCTGTATGGTCCTGTTTGATAAACATATATATGTAATTTGGTTCTCTATTTTGGCAGTTACCTGTACATCAGTCACATTCCAAACAAAGGAAACACCTACATAAAGTGATTTAATAGGATGTTGTGCCACCAGGAACCACCATAACAGCTTCAATGCACCTTGGCATAGAGCCAAATGTCTGGAACTCTACTGGAGGGATGCAACACCAATCTTCCATGATAAATTCTACCATTTGGTGCTTTGTTGATGGTGGTGGTAAATGCAATGTCAGGCACCACTCCAGAATCTCCCATAAATGTTAAATTAGGTTGAGATCTGATAATTGAGACCAGATATGGCATATGGGTTACATAGCTTTTATGCTCATCAAACCTTTTAATGACCACTTGTGCCCTGTGGATAGGAATAGGAATAGGAATATACTTTATTAACTATGTTACACAAGGTAATTGGAATTAGTCTTTTCACATATCTCTCCTAGATAAACACACATAGACTTTACTATACATATGTATTCCATCAGAGGTCTGAGCACAGGGTCAACCATAGTACGGCACCCCTGGAGCAGTTTAGGGGTTCAGTGCCCCGACAATCACCACTCTTTCAAAGTCACTGAGATCTCCTTTAGTAGTATCTATGAGGCACACCACACTCCTTGTTTATTTTCTTTTTTAATTACTGTTTGATTTCCTGTTTAATTTCTTTTTAAATTACCTTTTTAATATCCTGTGATAAAGTGGGGGAGGGGGAGGTGTTTATGGCAGGGGGTGCTTTGTGTGACGTATGCCTCAGTATTGGCAAATGGTCCCTGATGGCCCCCACCATATGTTTTTTAAGCTTTGTTCATTTAAAAAAAATGTGCGCTGGGGGTGTGGGTGTGTGTGTGTGTGTGACGCTGGTGGCCCCCAGGTAATCGAGGGAGGGAGCGGGAGTGAGGGGGATGAGGTGGGGGTAGAGACTGGGTGAGGAACTAGCATCTAGGCGTTAGATTGTGACACAAGCCATGAAAGATTGTCTCGGGCTCAGAGAAAGTGGTAGGTGAAGGTGTTGTGTCGTTGGCGCGGGAGAGGATGCTGTCGACAGGTGTGGGAGGGGTGAAGGAGGACGGGATCTGAGGGGGGGCTGTGGGTATGAACCCGCGGGAAAAGTACAGGACGGCCGTTGAGAGAAACTAGCATCTAGGCGTTAGATTTGTGACAGTTGCTGTGTGTGATTCAGTCAGGATGTAAGATATATTATGGATTTATGCATGTTGAAGACGGCTAAAAACCATATTGTAAATGTGGTATAAACTCACAGTCCCTCTAACTAATCTTTAATCGCATGGTGCTTGAAAAGTCATGTTGGCCTTGTTGACAACGTTTATTCTTGGGGTTTTTTTAGGTTTGATGCATGCATCTACGTGTATATCCATCATGTTCTAAATTAAATACCCTTTCATAATGTTTTGCTTAATATAAAAATATAACGATATAAAAAAGTTATTCCCACACCGGGAGTCGAACCCGGGCCACCCGGATGAAGGCCGGGTATCCTAACCGCTAGACCATGCGGGGATATGTTTATGGTTTGAAAAATATACTATTCAAGGAGTAAAACAATAAAATAATGTATTAACCAAATGTGTCGCCGTGATTTGGGAAGGGGTGGTGGGGGCGTGTGTATCTGTGTGTGTGTGTGTGTGTGTGTGTGTGACCCCCAAGGCTCGTAGGGGCGTGTGTCGTGACACCTCGATAATACCCGCATAAATAACCGCGAGGCCTACACCCCGGCACACAGCTGCGCAGCGAGTGTCCAGAACAACGGTCTCGCTACAACCAAGAACTCTTGTTAATATCTACAGAAATGGGTGAGTATCTTACCAGAGCAATGTTTTAAATGTTGTGTTACAAACATGTGTCTATCTGTCTGTGTATGTATCTATTATCCTGATGCAATTTGCAATACCTTAACAGGGGACGTTTCTTAACAGATAGCTACGATACGGACCTATTAAAGAGCATTCACGAGGAAATAACAGCGTTGTCGGGGGACGTCCTATTCGGTATGTTTTTTATGCGATAAATATGTTTTTTTATTATTTAATTATTTAATATTGTTTATATACAGTATTACACACCGGTGACCGGCGCAATATTTGTTTTGCAGACGCATCTAGATACATGCCAGATGAGCAGATACAGAGCGGTGTCGGCATCAAGAAGACTAAGAAACGAAACAATTTAGAGGTTAATTCAAATGTTTCAGTTAAACGTAGTGCCTGGGATGATTTAACCGAAGGTATGTGATCTACTCTATTGATATAGGTTATGGGGTGTGTATGTTGTATATGTACTGCGTACGTTACAGACGCCTAATGATGTGACATGTCTCCTTTATTCAACACAGAAGACGTCCCTAGCGCTCAAGAAATCGTCGACTACGGATCCTTGTTCTCAGACGTATGGATACTGGATCACGGGGACCAGCTTCAACTACAACGGGCGGAAGAGACATCATGCGTGACTTTGTCATCTTCGGCAGCTCTTGAGCAGAAAGCCCCGGAAGAGGCGTTGGTTGCGAGCGATACCACCAGACCGGAGTCACATGCCATATTAATAATGTCCGATGATGATGACTCTGACTCTGAATTTAACAGGTTAGTACAACCCTCCGAGGTTGTCAATGTACAGACTGGTGTCGAAGAACCGATTGTATACATGGTCACCGACAACGTTATCGAGTCCATTGTTAACAGAGCAGTCAACACAGCAGTAGCAGGAGTGTTGGATATAGTGACCGCTAGCGTAGACAGATCTGCCGTACAAGCAGGGCGTGTGCAACAGGAGTTAAATGACACGTTTTTGAACAGTCAGAATGTGTTGGCTTCTAAGGTGGATAACCTGACTAAAAAGTACACAAGTCTCGCCCCCATTCTGCGCAAGGTTGCCAAAGCATCAGAAATTAAGTGGGATGATTTAGGTGCTGTGTTGAAAATATTAGGCATAGAGAGGCAGACTGGTGGTCAGGCAAATAGACCCCCTTTACACAGGCCGCCGTTCGCGCAGCGCGCTGACCAACAACCTGGTCCTAGCGGCATCAGGAGGTATTACAACCCCACCAGACAGGCTGGCGGGCAGGAAAATAGACCCCCTTTACACAGGCAGCCGACCGCACAGAGAGGTGACGAGCAGCCAGGTCCTAGCGGTGTCAGGAGTAATTATACCCCCACCAGAAACACGGGTAACACAGGCCTGTCATACAGCGACAACAGGCCTAACAAGGACAGACAGCGTTAACAACAAATAAACAAACATAAGGCTGTATGTGGTAGTATTGCCCTCTTGTTATTAATATCATTTTTATTTTATTAATATCATTTTTATTTTATTAATATCATTTTATTTTATTAACATCATCTTATTATATATTATTATTATTTTTTTATTTTATTTTTTTCTATTTTTTTTTTATAGCTAATAATGGAGCCATCTAACAAACGGTGTAGGCGTGATAGTATAGAGCCTAGTAACAGCATAGCATGCTTTAATACGGTATTAGATGACATAAAAGACATGTGTTGTGATAACTATGTTAGCCATTGTCATGAAAATTTCAATAGTACACTAAAAGATATTAAAACCATGATGGGGGCCGGTCATAGGGTTGATGATCGGGTAGTCATTGATGCGACGGCTACGTTAGATGAGCGAAATATTTCAAAACTTAGACTTGAGGGTGGTGTTGTAGGAAATTACACCGTTACAGCAAGACCACGTTTTAATAGCATGGTATTACAAGCCCCATTTAATTTCAGGCCTGCAGCAAGCACAGACATAGCATCGTATATAGAAGGGGTTCATAATTTATTAGACAATGTAGTCAATGTTTCTAGAACATTGGCTGGGGAGAACGGGGTACTTATGTTACCATTAGAGGCGAAAGCCTAACACGCAATGTCAACACCATGTTAAATATCTCTAACGGTTATGACACTGATCTGTTGCTGCGGTCGTTTGAGAGAGTGCTACAGAGTAACGAGCAGGTTATGATCGATGAAGGTCTCGAACTACATGTGTCAATAGCTCGGTGCATGTCAGGCGGCGGTCGTGGAAGATTAGCAACACTAGCCCACGATGAAATAATTAGGAAAAATAAATTAAATCTGTACTGCCCCACCAACACATCAAACAACTTGTGTTTTTCAATCTGTCTGGCCAGCCATCTTTATCAGCAATCACCCGACCACGTGTTAGAGTCTTTAGCGGCTGACATACAAGCGCAGGCCGGGTTTTCGGTCGAGCAGAAAATAGGTTTTGACAATGTCTCAGCATTCGAGAATGTCATAGGTCTGAAAATTGTAGTTTTTTACAGGACACCAAACCACATTTTAGAGAAATTTTTGACCTGCGACACACCAGACAAAAACACAGTCTTTCTATACTTACATGATTCGCACTATTACTTAATTAGAAAAATGAATACCTTCCTAGGTACCAGCTATTTTTGTACGTTTTGTTATAAAGGTTATAACAATGCTAGACACCACCAGTGTGCATATTGTTGTAACGTCTGTAATGATCCCCTTTGTCATAAACACCCCAAAAAGACCAAGTATTGCTCAGATTGCATGCGGTTTTGTCAATCGGATTACTGCTTTACTAAACACAAAATGCTTAAACCCACCCAAGCAGGTGGGGTAGTACCAATACCCTGTGATGCTGTAAAATTTTGTAAGGGATGTAACAGATGTTACCAACCTACCACAAAGAAACACAAGTGTATCACAGGCAGATGTGTACACTGTGGTGAGGTTTTAACCCCAGATGCAAAACACACATGTTTTATACAGCCTACAAAACCGAAAGAGCATAGCGATAAACTAATATTCTATGACTTTGAAACCAGATTTGAGAACGGGAGGCACACGGACAATTTCATTTATGCTATCACCTATGGGGGCGAGGAGTTTTATGCTGAAGGTGTGAATTGTGTTGAAAGCCTCGTAAAACATTTCAGAAACACAAAGTATGAAAACTTCACATGGATAGCTCACAACGCATCCGGTTTTGACCATCACATCCTAGCAGAGTATCTGACCAGTATAGGTCTCTCTCATAAAATAACTATGACAGGTGGACGCATTATCTTTATGTTTGATGAACTATTCAACCAGAGATTTATTGATAGTTTCAGTTTTCTCCCCATGGCTTTAGCTAAAACACCCGCAGCATTTAATCTATCAACAGCCGCTAAAGGCTTTTTCCCGCATCGTTTCAATACCACAGCAAACAATGATTATGTCGGTACATACCCTTCTAAACATTACTACGGATACGAATACATGACAGACAAGGCCAGGAAAGAATTTGACGTGTGGTACGCCGGTGTTAAAAATGAGGAGTTCAACTTCCAAAAAGAGCTATTTGATTATGGCAGAAATGATGTGGTTCTCCTGAAAGAGGCGTGTTTAAAATACCGCGCAGAATTCATAACATGTACAGGTATAGACCCTTTCACACAAACCACCCTAGCATCGTGTTGTATGGCGGTATACAAATCAAGATTTATACCAAAAGACACAATAGCCCACACATATGACAGTGCTTATATTAACTCCCTGAGGTCGACGGGAGCGGTGACGCTCCCAGCAGCAATACAAGTATATTACTATTTCTAACTTCGCTATACTTTATCATACACACGCGACAAAAACATTGACAGAAACCTTAGAAGCGCGACTTTCCGATTTGAGCACTGGCAAATCAAATGGGATTTTTTTAATTAGGTTAATTAGACCAAAAGTAAACCTTGCTTTTTACTCTGTTTTTTACCTTTTAGTAACGTCCCCTTCTATTGACATGGTAACTAGGTGCTAGTTTCGGGGAGGTGCATGGGGAGGGGCGTGGGGCCATGTGTGAAAACGCTGGCGTAAACAACACAAACTGTCCCGACAATTTGAAGCAAGATTTTATACAGACATATAATTTTATTCAAGATGGAAAGATTTTCTGCGCTGCAGTGTTTGAGAGCATTGATGGAAAGCGACGAGGACAACAACTCGTCATGTCCTGATACTGAAGAGGATTCAAATGAAGAGAGACAGCATTTTAAATTTAGAATTTAAAAATCGTATGTAGCATCTTGTACATTTTACATTTACATTTTAAGCATTTAGCAGACGCTCTTATCCAGAGCGACTTACAAGATGTAAGTGTTTACAGATTGTCTGTGTTTACGCTTGCAATCTGCCAGCAACAGTCTATGCTGATATTTATTTTATTTCGCTTGTTTTCAATTACTCGTGAAAATATATGAATTCGGCGTCTTGTGACGCTAAACATATTCTAACATAAACCTCTTCCTGAAGAGCCAAAATGGCTGCTGCCACAAGAAGCGCTTGTCGTGAAAGGAGAAATGGTAACTCAAATATTGCTTAGCCATTTAAAATCTAAATTGTGAGTTGTTGTTTTAACTCTAAAGAGGCATGAAATCACAAAAAAAGTTGAATTGGAAGACCCTTTTTTTCCTTGGGTCTCAGGAGGATATTATGTGCATTATTGTTAGGCTGACAATTTGAAGCAAGATTTTATACAGACATACAATTTTATTCAAGATGGAAAGATTTTCTGCGCTGCAGTGTTTGAGACATTGATGGAAAGCGACGAGGACAAAATATCAAATACTCGTATATATATATTCAATATATGAATTCCGCTTCTTGTGACTACATATTCCGCGTGTTGCAACGTAACAAATTGAGAGCCGAAATGGCTGTTGCCACAAGAAGCGCTTGTCGTGAAAGGAGAAATGGTAACTTAAATATTGCTTAGCCATTTAAAATCTAAATTGTGAGTTGTTGTTTTAACTCTAAAGAGGCATGAAATCACAAAAAAAGTTGAATTGGAAGACCCTTTTTTTCCTTGGGTCTCAGGAGGATATCATGTTCATTATTGTTAGGCTGTATGACTTGTAATATGTGGCATTCCCCTGTATATCCTACTGTAGTTTGTGTTCTGTTTTAAATAAATCTTCCAAAATGAAAAAAGCATTTTTTTCTGTCTTCTGCATGGCTCACTGACTTGCTTACTCTGATGGCCTTTGAGAGAGATGGCCCATCTGACAGATCTTAGAGGTGTGGACAATGAATAATGAATATTCAGGTATTTAGCATTTAGCCCTCCCACAGCCTGAAATAAATGTGACCAGTTCTGATAAAAACAGGTTTTTAGCTATTTAGATCTCAGATGTGCTAAACAATTTTCACACCCTTACATAACCAAGACTTTGATGAACAAACGCACATTGGCAAAACAATTCGTCACTATAGTTTAGTGTGTGCTTTCACAACTTTTGTGACAGCAGAAAAATTTACTATTTTTAACTTGTGTGTTTGTAGATCTATTTACAAGCTGCATATGATACTGACCAAACTATTGATGGCATACAAATGTAGCTGTGATTGTCCTTCAAATAAAAACACTTTGGAGTAAGTGTGTGTTAAGTTGATGAAATTGAGATAAATATCAGACCATGCCAAAATCAAAAACCATCTCAAAGCTTAGCACGGACCTCAGAAGGTTAATCAACACAAGGCCTTTTCAAACGTGTCGATTGAGTGGTTGGAGTTTGTTAAATCAACACGTGGGGTCGCTGTAGAGCATGCATTAAACACAGGCGAGAAAACGGTAGGTCATTTCTTCCTTGATGGTTATTATGAGGATGAGGCGTTAGAGTTTAATGGGTGCATGCATCACGGCCATGATTGTTCATTCAACCCCCATGACACATCCTCTGTCTGGAACCCCGTACGAGGTCCTAAGAGCACGGTTCGATGACAAGGTAGACAGGCTCAAAAAAATGTATGGACTCGATGTGGTTGTTATGTGGGAGTGTCAGTGGAAACATGAAAAACGCAACAATCAGCAGGTTATTGATTTTATGGCATCATATGTTAAGCCCGAACGTTTAAACCCTAGGGATGCTCTCTTTGGCGGACGTACAAATGCGTACAAACTTTACCACAAGATCAGCGATGGTGAGAAAATTCAATATCTTGATTTTACTAGTTTATACCCCTACTGTCAATCACGTAAATCATACCCCGTCGGACATCCACAGGTTATATCGCAAAATTTCGAACCCTTGGAAAATTATTATGGCCTTATCAAAGCAACAGTACTGCCCCCTAGGGGTTTGCTGCACCCTGTATTACCATTCAGGTGCCACGGCAAGTTGATGTTTCCTTTATGCTGCGCATGTGCACAATAGGAAAATCAGTCAGGCATGTGTACACACACTGACCTGGAGAGAGCCGTCTCAGGTACATGGGTGAGTCTCAAATTGTTAAAAGCTTTAGAATTCGGGTACGTTGTAACTAAGGTGGATGAGGTCTGGCATTTTCCAGACAGATCTGACACTCACTCTGTTTTCAGAGTATGTCAAAACATTCTTACAACATAAACAGGAGGCTAGCGGTTATCCCTCACATGTTGTAACCGAGGACGACAAACAAGGGTATATCACAGACTACTTTGAACATGAAGGTATTACCCTTGACCCATCAAAAATGTATTTTAATCCAGCGCGAAGGGCCATTAATAAACTTCTTTTAAATTTTTTGTGGGGTAGGTTTTCAATGAGGGAAAATCTACCCTACACATCAATGGTGTCAGAGCCTAGTGATTTTGCTCGATACATTTTTTCGGCCAATATAGAGGTGACACACTTCTCTTTTATCTCAGACACAGTGGCCATTGTTCAGTGGCGACACCCCGAAGGCGTTGTAGGGACTACACGTGACATAAACATTTTCATAGGGGACTTCACAACAGCGCATACACGCCCCGAGCTATATGCTCTGATGAACACCTTAGGGCCCCGGTTGTTGTATAGTGATACAGACAGTGTTGTGTTTGTGACAGCAGGGAGTGATAAGGAGCCAGAACTCGGCCCGTATTTGGGGGACCTCACCAGTGAGGTCGATCATGACGACCACATAATCGAATTCTGTTCCGGAGGCCCCAAGACTTATGGTTATAGGACATTCAAGGGAACGTGTTGTATGAAAGCTAAAGGGATCACTTTAAACGCCGAAGCCTCTAAAGTGGTCAATTTGAAATCATTGATTGACCTGGTCGACCATTTTGTGATACACAGGGACTCCACACGTCATGTTATCGCACGATCAGAAACCATAAATCGTCTTAAAAAAGCTCTCACATTAAAAAACACCCCACTTGTTAAAAGGTAGTTTATAACAAGTGTGTTTTATTACCAGACTACACAACTCTGCCTTATGGGTACTGAACATGGAAAGAAATAAGCCGGGGCTTAAAGAGGCGATGGGGTTTGACCATCGGTTGCAGCACCCTTTCTCTTGCGTGATAAGTGGGCCATCTAACTCGGGGAAAACGTATTTTGTAAAAAACCTACTAGCTAATGCGGACCGGGTGATTTCTGATAAAATTGAAAAGATAGTTTATATCTATGACTGTTGGCAGCCGTTATATGACGAGTTGTTAAAAATAAGAGATATCACATTTGTTGATGGTATACCCGAAAGACTGGATGACGATAACCTATTACCTGTGTCTAAAACGTGTTTATTAATTATTGATGATGTTAAGAAAGATCCCAGTAACAGCCAGCAGGTTGAGAAAGTATTTACACAATACTAATACTAATTGTCTACAAAGCTCTAAATGGTAAGGCCCCCTCCTACCTAGCAGACCTCCTCACCCCCTATACCAACGTCAGGGCCCTCAGATCTGCTGATAAGGGTCTCCTAACCACTCGTAAGTCCAACCTCAAGTCTAGGGGGGGGCGTGCTTTTGCTGTCGCGGCCCCTGACCTCTGGAACAGCATCCCCATGTCCATCAGATTTGCCCCCTCCATCGAGTCCTTTAAATCTAAGCTCAAAACTCACTTGTATTCCTTAGCGTTCCCCGACTCACACTGACTCCTGCCTTGTTTGTTCTGTTCCTTTGTATGTCTGTTGGTTGTTTATTTTCTGTTTATTTTTACCCTTAGTCTACCTGTATTGTAAAGCACTTTGGTTGACGAGCGTCATGTTAAATGTGCTATATAAATAAAATTTGTTTGATTGATTGATTGATCATCGTAATCTCAGTGCAATCTATCTGGTGCAAAAAAAAAAATTTCAGGGTAAGACCAGCCATACAATCAGTCTGAATACTAATTATCTGATATTGTTTAAGAACCCCCGGGACAATAACCAAATTAATGTGTTGGCTAGACAAATGTACCCCGGTAATACAATATATTTTATGGAATCTTTCAAAGACGCTACAGGCGAACCATTCGGTTATCTGCTGGTTGATTATAAAGCAAAGACCCCTGATTCATTCCGGCTCAGAACAGATCTACTTTCACCGTATCAAGTTGTGTATAGTCAGAAAAAAAGAAATAACCGTTGAAATACCGACATGTCTGCTAGGGTCATGCGTAATCTGCCGCTTATGCAACTGCTTTTAAACGCAAAACCCATACAAAGAAGACTTATTCTGCAAACGGCTTCAAAAGAACTGATCCTGTCGCTGTGTGAAGTTGCTTTTAATATCCTCAGAGGAGTGATACCGCTCACAAAGCCGCAATATAAAAAGCTGGCTAAGAAAAAGTCTTATATCAAGAACATAGCCGATAAAAAGGTAGCTTTGGCTAGAAAGAAGCGTTCTATTAACCAAAGGGGTGGTTTCCTTCTACCGCTACTATCCGTTGCCGTACCGTTTCTAACAAGCCTACTGTCGGGACAGCGTTAGGTTTATAGTCATGGAATACACCGAGAAAATGTTTTTAGTACCACAAAGTCAGGTGGATAGATTAAGAGATAACAGGACCCCTATACCTTTAAGACAAAGTGTTGAGAATGACCTGGATACCTCTATAAGAACTGTTCTGAATAGCCCCGATTTGGGTGTCCATGAGAAGGCAGCTCAATACTCGTCGCTGCTGCAAAGATATCTGGCATTGATTAAGCAGGGTTCTATCAAGACTACCGCATTAAACCTGTCATTACCTACGGACGTCGTTAAGAATACGGCACCGGCAGACGTTAATAATACATTTTATTTATGGGCGCCTTTCAAGGCTCTCAAGGACACCTTACAAAACATAGTAAAAACAACATGTCAAAACATTATAAAATTAACAAGGCAAAATCAGAGTAACAGACAAACAACAATATATAACAGGTCAAACCAAATATGCCAAAGTGAAGAGGTGTGTTTTGAGACTGGATTTGAAAGTGGAGAGAGTGTCAATATTTCTAATGTTAGGTGGCAGAGAGTTCCAGAGGCAGGGTGCAGAACGGCTGAAGGCTCTAGATCCCATCGTGATCAAGCGGGCAGAAGGTGTGACAAGTTGTCTGGCAGAGGAGGATCTGAGACTACGGGAGGGAGTGTATGTAAGAAGGAGTTCAGAAAGATATGAAGGTGCTAGATTATGGAGAGCTTTAAAGGTAAGAAGGAGAATTTTAAAATGAATACGGAATTTAATGGGGAGCCAATGAAGTTGTTGGAGAATTGGAGTGATATGGTCAGTGGAAGGAGTTCTGGTAATGATACGTGCAGCTGAGTTCTGGACCAGTTGGAGTTTATGGAGACATTTGTGTGGAAGGCCAAAGAGGATGGCGTTGCAATAGTCTATACGGGATGTGACCAGGGCGTAGACAAGAATGGCGGTGCTGGTAGGTGTAAGTGATGGACGGAGACGATGTATGTTGCGTGGGTGAAAGTAAGCAGACCGAGTGACATTGTTGATGTGTGATTCAAAAGATAATGTGCTGTCCAGGATGACACCCAGACTCAACCTGAGGGGAAGGGGAAATTGTGGAATTGTCTATGGTAAGGGAGAAGCTATGAGGTTTAGCCAAGGTGGATTTAGTGCCAATGAGGAGAACCTCTGTTTTATCACTGTTAAGTTTTAGGAAGTTGATTGAGAACCAGGATTCGATTTCCAGCAAACACTGGGAGAGGGAAGTGGGTGGGAGGGCAGAATTTGGCTTCGTGGATAGGTAGAGCTGGGTGTCATCTGCGTAGCAGTGAAATTGAAGTCCAAATTTCCTGAAAATATTGCCAAGGGGTAAGAGGTAGATTATTAATAGGAGGGGGCCCAAAACAGATCCCTGTGGAACACCTGTGGTGACTGGAGTGGGCTGTGATCTTAGATTTTTGAGCTGGACAAACTGAGTGCGGCCAGAGAGGTATGATGTAAACCAGTCATGAGGGGTGCCAGTGATTCCAATGGAGGCTAATCTATCTAGGAGGATGTTATGTGAGATGGTATCAAAGGCTGCAGACAGATCGAGAAGCACAAGTATGGTTAAGAGCCCAGAATCAGCTGCCATTAATAGGTCATTTGTGATTTTCACCATAGCTGTCTCAGTACTGTGAAAAGAGCGAAAACCAGACTGGAATTGCTCAAACAGGTTGTTGTTGGTTAAGTGGGCGTGTACCTGGGCTGCAACTGCTTTTTCAAGTATCTTGGAGAGAAATGGTAAATTTGAAATAGGACGAAAATTATTCATATTGTTGGGGTCTGCACCAGGTTTCTTGAGTATAGGAGTTATTGCAGCTGTTTTGAGAGATGAGGGAACAAGACCAGAGGTAAGGGAGGAGTGTATGATATCAGTGATTAGGGAGGACAGGGAAGATAGACAGACTTTTACTAGGTGAGTAGGGAGGGGGTCTAGCTGACAGGTAGATGATTTAGATTTATGGATGAGACCAGATATTTCACCCACAGTTGGAAGTTCAAAACTAGATAGGGAGGAAAACACAGAAACATCAGAAGACAGAAGGGGTGAACTGTATGTAGTATTGATAGAAGAGGTCAATTGTTGATGGATATTTTCAATCTTGGCATTAAAAAAGGTCATCAAATTGTTACACTGAGCAACAGAATACATATGAGGAGCAAGAGTGTCTGGGGGCCGTAGGATAGTCCTAACCGTGGAAAACAGGGCTCTTGTGTTCCCTTCACCTGACCTAATTAAGTTAGCATAGTATGTACATTTTGCAGTGGAGAGAGCATCTTTGTATTTCAGTATGTGACTGTTATACATATCTTTGTGTACAACAAGGCCAGTTTTTGCATAGAGGCGTTCCAGGCGGCGACCTTTAGCTTTAAACTGGCGTAGCTCAGGTGTAAACCACGGTGCAGAATGGGTAAAGGAGACAGAGCGGGTTTTTAACGGTGCATGGGTATTTAAAAGACTATGGAGTTCATCATTGTAGAATGAGACCAGTTCGTCAGGAGTGGATACATTTTCTATGCTTGGGAGGTTATCGATTCCACTGGATAGAGCAGATAAATCAATATTCTTAATGTTACGAAATGAGATGGGACGTGACAGATTAGTTTGAGGTGATTTTAGGTTGATATTGAAAGATACAAACTTGTGATCAGAAATGGGCAAATCAAACGCAGTACAATTAAGGGGAGTTACACCGGAGCAGCAAACTAGATCAAGAATATGTCCTTTAGAGTGGGTAGGAAAGTCAATATATTGTTGTAATCCAGAGCTGTCCAGGCATGATGTAAAGTCCTTTGTAAGGGTACTGTTGACATTGTCCAAGTGAACATTAAAATCCCCAAGCAATACTATATTATGGGAGAAGGAACATAAGGAGGTTAAAAAAACAGAGAATTCATCTAAGAAATCACTATTGGGCTTGGGTGGTCGATATACAGTGGCTAGTATGGTAGGAATTGCCCCATTGATTTGGAGGGCAATGGACTCAAATGAGCTCTGGACAGGGACAGTTAGCGAAGAGACTTGCCACTTCTCGTTATACAGTATCGCGAGGCCACCTCCTCTGCCACAGGCACGGGGTTGGCAGGTGTAAACAAACCCAGGTGGAATAGTTTGATTGAGCTGTGAGAAGTCATTGGGTTGCTGCCATGTTTCAGTCAAACACAGGAAATCAAACTTACGGTCGTTCAGTAGGTCGTGAAGTAGAAGTCCCTTGTTGGTTAGCGAACGGGTGTTAAATAGTCCAAAGTTAAGATTGTTTTTGTCGGGTTTGGCGCTAACGTTAGCCGACCTGGCTAGGCTAGCCAGAGCGCTGTGGTTAACAGACCGTAGTCCGGTGGGCTTTCTTGGGGGACGGGGGATGGAAGACCAGAAGGGGGGTTTGCTGCTTCAGACGGTGTTGTTGCGGACATTTTGAAAAATATTTCTGCTAGAAGTAAGAAAAATGCGCAATATATTTTAGAGAAAATGATTCAGTCAAAAGATAGAGCATCGTGGTCCGACACTGGGGAGTTTATTTGAAATGGGGTCGTTGTTCAGAATACCCATATCTTTGACTTGATTAAAAACGTCACAGCACCACACAATATTGCCTCAGGGAGAAGGCCCCATGGCTGGCACGCGTTTCTGAGGGCTATTGCAGTGCTGAACATACCCCTATCTACTGTGCCAAACAAACATGTTAAAGGCGAGATTAATGCTTTTAAACACATCCGTAGACCTACAGCCTCGGGTACCACAACACCTGTGAGAAGGCCTAGCCCTACAGACAGCACAGACACATTCATATCACCGGCTGTTGTGTCACCCCGCTCTAAAAAATTGTGTTTAGCTCCTAAATGGTCCGGTTATTAATTTTGTTTAATTTTGTTTTTATTTTATTTCAGCCTTTTTGTGGTTGTGAAATGAAAATGTGCCATGCCTGCTTGAAAAGCATACTTGAAAATGTGTGAAAATGTGTTGTGTATCATTGTTTGAAAATATTAATAAACGAATTATTATTTTTGTATGAGAATTTAGTCTTCTGTTTGTGTTATTTACTTATCAGGGGGTATACAGACATGGTTTATCTAGTCTTAGCATACATTATTTTACAGAGTGAAACCAGTACAACGCTTGATAAATGATGTGTATATTTTATTATAATCAGGCATACATTTCACCCGTCTGCACATGTTGTATACAGTTGAAAACATTAGAGCTACATACACATGGTTGTAATTTTCTCACAAAACGTGCTACCATGGAGTCTTTTTTAAAAAGGTCATTTGAATATTTATCCATTACAGCCTCATAACTCATACCTTTAGACATGTGGTAAATAAAGAATAGACAATGTTCACCGCAGGTGACCGACGTAAAGTCTTGAACTTGTCTACCTGAATATTGCAACAATGTTCTTCTTAAAAATTGATAAATCGATTTAGGAAACATATCATTGCGGGGGTTATGGCCGAAGCTGTCGAAAAAACAAGCCGTGTTGTCCTTGGTTATGAAAACGGCTAACCAATGCTCGCCGGGTAAATTAGATGGATGAGTGTTAATGATCACAGATGTGGGCAGTAGGCGTACAGGACCCGGGGGTAGTTGGTCGCTAGGTAATACACCAAGAATATGTGTGTTTGCAGAGATTTTCTCCATAACGGCCGTTAGCTCTATAGTATTCATTCTAACCCTATTTATTTAGTGCTTCTTACTATGCCAAAGCACTAATCAGGAACCTGTAATTCCTAATAATAGTCCACAAGAACCTGTCTACGATTAGATATTTCAATCAGGCTATCAAACATCGCATAGACAATGAGATTTATAGTTCTTGGTAGGGGGTTTCTGAATCTAAGTTCCAGCCGGAGATGTCCTGATTTGATTAGCGATAGGTGTTGTCCGAGTTCCTCGTCGGGGGTCAGATTAAACGCATAAAGTGTGTAACCATTCATAAATTCGTCTCTATCAATAGACATCGCTTGATTCTTTAAATGACGTCCAGATGCCATCACCATTTGGTAATACTCGCGAACTGACGACCTCTCGAGGAAGTTTGGCTGCAGCGGTTTGGATGGATATTGAACGCCGTGCGAGGTACTCCAAGTCATAATGCTTGAACGTGAACGGGTTCTTATTAAAAACCCTGTAAACGCGTCATTATCGACCATGCCTATCACTATAGATTTTGTCAATGTGCCGAGAAATAGATTCTCGTGATTAGACACACGTGAACCGACCGGTATGGAAATTTTTTTAAGAGTCACACGGTCTATCGGGTATTTTGCAGTTGTTGTGAGTAGGGCCTCCGCATGACCTAACCTAACAGCCGGTGAGAGCGTAACCTTTTTGACAAACAGTGCTGCCGAGACGATTTGTATTTTGTAGGCTACGGCATCATCACGGATTAGACAAAAGTCATCCTTGCTCCTGGTCATCCGGTTTTAATATCAACCCGTTTAACATCAACTTCTCTTGAAAAAAAATGTCACTATGAATAGGGGAGAGCAGCTCTACCACAGCACTCCCTGCAGTGTAAGTACACCTTTTCTTTAACCCCATATTATCGCCGTCAGGGATTCTGACATCAGTGTGGCCTGCCGTGTCTTTGTAAAACAGACCGGCTGTGAAGTTTGATTCCAGGACTTGTTTATCATAGTTCATTAAACACTCGATTATACCGCGGTAGGGGTAAGTATTGGAGCTTTGTGAGATCAGACGGTCCCCTAAAGAGACATCTACCTGAGAAAATAGCGTAGCAGCAGGGTAGTTAATAACCCCCACAAGGGCTCCTGCTGGTATATTTCCGCCATCTGGTGCAACAATCTTCATACGTAAATATAATGTTGTGTTATTTAAATCAAGATAATCCTCCCCGGATGCTGGTATATTGAACTCTATAGGTCCGTTAGCAGTTATAGCGGATAATGGTGGAATTTCCACATAGGTACACTTTTCTATAGCCGTTTGAGTCAACGGTACTGTGAATAAATCTAATTCTGATTTTATACACTCTTCACTCAATCCATGTAATAAGGACATTTTGGAATATGAATCCTTTGCGCCCCGAAACAGGTCTACCAACAACGTGTTTACGCTTCGTCCTTCTTTTACGTACTGTTGTGGTCCTACGTATGGTACGTCTTTTCTTGCCTACAGAACCAATCCTGTTTCCTGGGGGCCATTGCGCGTCATCACAAGCAACCCGTTTCCCTCCTGATCAACGTTACTACGTCCTGCTGTAGACATGACGTTGCTGATGACGTCCCCTACTATGTTTTTGGCCGCGTGCTTAAGATGTGGCTTGGCTATATTAAAACCTCTTTTTAATAGAGGCACTGCAAAACGGAAAAAGCCCCTAAAAAGGCCCCCCAAACCGGCCCCGTATTGTGCAGCACCGCCGGCATAGCCGGGTAGACTACCTCCGGCTTGGTTTTGATAATACGTTATATAGCACCCTGGATCCTGTGCATAAGAGTTAAACCGCATCATCATGGCGCTATTTATGATTTCACACACTATGTCTTGCAGGTCTGAAATGAAGTTTCGCGACCACTTTACCGTACGTGAATGGTACGTGGAGATTCTGGTCGCTCTTTATTTCGATGACTATGTCATTAATATGCGCGTTGGAGACCGGTGCGTAGTGGGGTTTATCATACCTGATAGTGACCACTTGCCTCTCTTCCCCAGCTATATGTACACAACCCAACATTGGTACATAGTGATCTCCTACGACCTGATGTTCAATTATGTCCGTGTATACAAAAAGATTATAGAAAATATAGTAAATCGGCGGGGTTCGGAGCATAAACCTTGTCTTTTTTATCCTTCGCATTATCTCGTTCAAAACAATGATTAACACCTAAAATTATAGCTAGCTTCCCAACGAACTTTAGAGCAATATCCCTTTTTGTCAGCATGTATATTTTGTTTTTTACCGACACGTATCCAAGAAGTACATACAGAGGGTTCATATGTTTGTTAATCGCTGAGATAATATCCGTAATGGATGTGTAAGTCCCTGATGTTATCGTGTATTTTACTTCCTCCCCCGTTTGCTTATCAATGAGCGTAAAAACAGCATCTGATTCCGCTATAGTATGCCATGTTCTTGGATATTGAAATTCTACTAGACCGACCTGCCATGCCCCTTTCAATATCAGCGGTTTCGATAATTTTGTCCGGTAATTCGATATTTCGTTATCAGGATACACCCCCTGTGACGCGTTGGAGGGGAGTGTGATGTAAAAGCCCTCACTAGCCATGGCTTCTTAGTGGTTCTAGATGTCTATAACCTCCTCTTCACGAACCCAACTGTTGAACTTAGCAGGCCACCCGAGCCATTTAACAAGGACCATGAAACCTTTCTTGGCCAGAATTTTTTCGACCTTAAAGGGTTTACTGCCGTCAATATTTATTTTTTGTAATTCCTCTTCATAAAAAGATCCCTCAATAAGTTCGCCGTCATAATCTTTTAGTCTATAGACTGGCGGGGTCCGGGGGATCCGTGCCGCTATGGTGAAATATTCCCTGGTATAAGTCTCTTCATAAGCTTTAGCGAATGGTGTTCTAGCCTTCGATATCCATACAATATCATTTATAGCATATTTAAAGCCTGGCTTGACAACATCCTTCAGACCATACAGTGTTTTAAAAAACTCTTTTTCGTTTTCTATACACACTTCTGTCGGGGTTCTTTGTATACTTCTATGAAAACTGTTGTTGTATGATGTAAGTATGTCTTGTACGACCTCTACATATCTGTGTGAGTTGACCGATGTCAAATACCTCCACATCAAGCCCTTTAAAGTACGGTTAAAACGCTCGATAACTGAGGCCTTAAGCTCACTCCCCGTGGAGAAATGGTGAATTTTGTGTCTGGTCAACACCTTCTGAAAATGTTTATTGTAAAACTCGGTACCACGATCCGTATGTAATTTTCGAGGGATGCGCCCCCTCCGTAATATATCTTCAAAAGCTTTTGATACCTCAACACCTGTTTTACTTCTTAACATACGTACCCATGCATATTTACTGAACACATCAATACATGTCAGCATATACTTGTAGTTGTCATTAACCTTTGCGTACATGGACATGTCTACTAGATCAGCCTGAAACTGTTGGTCTATCCCGTAGACGATAACCCTGTTTCTAGGGTAATTAATGCGGGCAGGCGCATGTAAGGTGTAGGTATCCTCCCCTTGTAGCCAGTCGGCCACGTTTTTGTCAGATAAATGAATACCTGTTTTCTTGAACACACCCCGTTTTAGGCGGTCTTTACCGCCAAACGACCCCTCACTAGCGGGGTCGTAATAGACGGCCTGCATTTCTTCTGTCATCATAACACAGCCGCTATAAGCACCCGACAAATAATGATTCAGTTTTACTTGTGACAAAACCTTTTATTCCGACTAAAAAGGACACACATGATTCACATTGTATCAATAATGTTTAAAAATCGTATGCATGTATTAACATTCTTACTAATCAGAAAATCTACTAGAATCTCAACAACCACACATACATTTACAATATCGTTTTTAGCCAGCTTCAGCACGCATAAATCTGTAATATATGCACATAGGCTGATTATCATACCTACATTGAAACTTTTCCGACACATGCCCAGACATTTTAGCAAGCTTGTTACAGTCACATGACAAGGCTTGATATCATAAGCACACACATCCCTAGCGGACATCAACACTTTTTTCAGCCTATCTAAACCTGCTGCCTCAATAACAGCCCCCGGAGGTCTATTGCTAGTAATTACACCACACAATAAAGCAGCTAGCTCTGTCTTCACATATTGTTTATCAATAGGTGCTGCCAAACGGATGTTCCCCATGTCAACAGGCCTGTTTTTCGTCGCCCCAGCACTTCACAGCTTCGTATACGGATGCTTCACAAACATGACTGATGAGGTTGTGCCTTATTTCACGCAGTTTCATACAAATGTACGGTTCATCCGCCAGACCAAGTAGTAACGTCTCAACACAGCCAAGAATGGTCTTAAAGCGCTGGTTTGCAGAAGGTTTGAAAAAATCGTCGCAAGGCCCGGTGTTAACAGCCTCTGTGTGATGTCCTTTATATTGTTTTCGAAAAATAATATCTCTGGTTCGTACAGACACGGGTGGTGCTTCTGGCTTGGATGATTGATCTCACACCCGTAACAGGTCTCTCGGAGCTTCGCGGTGACTATGTTCTCCAGAAGCATACATGTGGTAACCTTTATAAGTCTCACGCCTAGGGGTGTAAGGAGACAGTCAGATCCTTCGCTTGTAGCCGGTTCAGAAGCACCCGTATTAGTTTCTGTAGTCTGTAGTAGTATTTTTGACGCTACTGTAGCCACTAACCAACTCCCCACAGTTAAACAGCTCATCAATAGTGCGGAACATGTCATTTACTACGACTGTGTCCTCATCGGCGACTGGTTTGTATTTGTCACGAAAGGCCCTCCAGGAGTCTTTAGCGAACGTCGCAGTTTCACGACACACACCCTCGACCCCTGTGCCACAGGGGTGACCACAGGAGTAACCACCGCAGTATAGTTTTACAGATTGACAGTCTTTATGAAACTTGTAACCAGTATAAAAATGCGGTGCGGCTAAGGCGCGTTCGTATTCTACAATTGCCGGCTGGTTCAGATATTGTTTCATGGCATGCGTTCTGTAATCTTTTCTCTTTCTCGGCGCCCGAGACAAACCTTTCAGCGTGGAGTTTAGAGGCCTTGTTGGTGTTAGAGTCTGTAGATGGACACGCCGAGACATTGTTGGTATGGATTGCACATAGGTTGCCCCCTAGCCTAACAGACAGCAACCTTTATTACCTGGCGGGGGCCACGTCACACACACACACTCACACACACACACACACACACCCCCAGAGCACATTTTTTTTAAATGAACAAAGCTTAAAAAACATATGGTGGGATCCAAACAGGGACCATCTGCCAATACTGAGGCATACGTCACACAAAGCCCCCCGCCATAAACACCTCCCCCCTCCCCCACTTTATTGCAGGATAATAAAAAAAGTAATTAAAAAGAAATTAAACAGGAAATCAAACAGTAATTAAAGAAGAAAATAAATAAGGAGTGTGGTGTGCCTCATAGATACTACTTCCTTTTCTAAACATAGTAGGCAGAATCATGGGAAACTGGCCTTGCCCATCATTTGTATACATGACCCTGAGCATGATGGGGTGTTAATTACATAATTAACTCAGGATCCACACCTGTGGGGAACCACCTACTCTCAATATACTTTGTATCATAATTTGCTGTGCTTCTTTTATTTTGGTGGTTACCTGTATGATGGTCTCCTCAAAACAATGTACTAATCGTTGGAGATTGAGGATTTAATCAAACTTTCAGTTGAATAAACAACCAAATAGATTCTCAGAGGATTTTCCTTTACAGAGGAAGGCAGGACTTAATTTCTAAAACAATTCAGTAAGTATTTTGTTGCTATGTACATAAAATTCACCAATTACGTGTCTTGTTATTTTCTAGTAATGAATGCTCTTTAAAAGAAACTAAAAGCAGGTCATCACTGCCAAATTAGCCCACATTAATCAGGGATGCAAACTCCCTCCACTGTGTAAAATTTGACTCAACAGATGGCACTGGGATGCGATGAAAAATATTTTATTTTTTAAATTTAATTTACACACATATGCACACACAAACAAGCACTGCTTCCAATTTTTCTATCTTTTAGCCTGCCCCAGTATCTATATTGCTCACTTGTATTGTTTGACAGCATGTCTCAGCCTTGACAGATTTTTTTTTAAATGGAGGGGTGCATTACCTAGTTGGAGAAAACCTGCTCACACACTAAACACAGACTGAATAAATCCCAATGAATAATCCAATGCATATTGTTACTAATGTACTACGTTTATTGATCAGTGATTGGACACGTTATGCCAAGCCCACGAAGCAGCTGGACAGCAGGGGTGCTGACTCACTGTCTTGCTGCTCTGTGGGCTTGTTGGTGGTGTGTGCACTCATGCTGACGCGAGTGTAGCCTATCATTAGCTATTATTACTAGGGAAACATATTGTTATAGCTCAAGAATGACTGTGTTTGCTGGTGCTTAGTCAGCTAATTTACCGGTGAGAAAAGCACAGGCTGGCTAGCTAGCTGGCTTACTGCAAGTCAGCCAGTTTAGCTAACTTTTATGTCAGTTTAATGTCAAGTGTTTTATATCATGTTAAACAACAGACTACAAATGTTACAGTGGTGTTGTAACTTACATCTGAGGGGGAAAAGAATGAGCCTAAAAATCACTCTGGTCTGGTCCCACCCCTTCTCACCCAAGTACGTTTTGTAATCTTCTCACAACACTTGCTAAACTTGACAATTGCAGCACCATCGGTAAATGACCCGGATGAGTCACATAATATCCTAAGGTAATTTCATGTTTTTTACCATTATTTATTTCAATTATTCATGGTCTGTAACATTATTGATACTGAAATCAGTGTGACAGCTAGCTAGCTAGATGTCTGCCTTAAGTTATGTCCCAAATACATGACAGATAATAGTGAGCTAATTTACCATAAGCTACCATAAGTAGAGTGTGCTCTAAATATATTTACCTAACTTTCTTTCACATTACTGATCTATAAATCAGACTACGGTGCATTCATAATATAATATATTATAAGTTATATGAATGCACTAGCTAGCGAGCTAATTAAATGATCAAACCAAACATTTAAAGTATTATTTTTACAGCAAATCATGAGTTAGCAAACTAACATTTCACATCTAGCTAGCTAACATTAGCTAATATTGATACTAGCTGCAAAGCTACTACTAATGCTAACACTAGCTTATGGAGGCTATTTTCCTAATATTTCACAACCATCTGATAGCAATTACCTGCGATATAAAGATCTTATTACATTATGCAAATGGTAGCTATGTGGCATAGAGGCAAAGAATTAACTAATCACATTGCCAAATGGTGAAAATTAGCTAGCAAGCTGATTGATTACATTACATTACATTACAGGCATTTAGCAGACGCTCTTATCCAGAGCGACTTACAGTTTACATTTTCTTTACATACAATCCATTTATACAGCTGGATATTAACTGAAGCAATTCAGGTTAAGTACCTTGCTCAAGGGTACAACGGCAGTGTCCCACCTGGGGATTGAACCTGCAACCTTAACGTTACAAGCCCAGTTCCCTAACCATTATACCACACTGCCGGCCATAATTCTTGATAGTGAAGAATTGTGTATGCTGTCTGTTGTAAAATACATTAACCGTGCCATTTTGAGGAGGTCATCTGTATAGGAATGAGTGAGTTGATTAGACAGTAAGTTCCTGTCTTTGATTACCAATGCTTTCTCAGCAAACAGTGCCTCTTTTATTCAATCAGCTAATCAGATGCTATCACTTCCTGTCTTCCTTGCTGGTGCTTTGTTAGCAACACAAAGGCTCATACATTTATCATCTGTCCCTATGTATATATTCAGGTGAGAGACTCATTCACTTTAGACTCTTTACCAACTCGCTGTGGACCGCTGTGTGTAATAAACTTGCATTTCAAGTCAGACTGCTGAGTCTCCTGGTCGACTCTTCGGAAGAAGCTAACAATAGCAGGGTAGTGTTTTACATTGCCAGTAGTTTTGTCTTCTATGTGCATAATTTACCTAGAAATGTGTAACCTTTGTTGGTTGACACTTACAAGTCATAAAATATGTTAAATACATAACCAGGGGGTTCAGTGTCCTCAGCATCAAAATCCATTGTAACTTCTAGTTAGCAGTTACTATCGCATGGTTCGCACCTGGTATGACACTACTCAATGACTGCTATTCGTGCCACTACCAATGAGATGACCACCATTGCACTGACTGACAGACTACTGTGTATTTCTTAGCAGAGCTGTTGGGGGGAGTTTTGGTTTGAAGTGTTTGAATCGTTTATTTATGCATTAATACAAAAAGGATAGCTATGTAATCGATAGCTGAGTGTAGCTATGTAGCATTTGGTCATGCTACATCACTACTTTGTTGAAAAAATAGGAAGGTACGGGAAAGTTACAAGATTTTGAAAATAGCTAAGCTACTGTGCTTTGCTAAAGTACTCCCCAACACTGAATGATACATACCTTGGTTAGTTTGTTATTACATCTTAAATTAATTAAAGTAATTTTTGAGCTAGTGTTTAACTATGGAATGTTTTACGTGTATTTAAATGTTGTAGTCATTTTTATCTCATTAAGTCATTTTTAACTGTAGTTTGGTTTATTAAGGGACGTTCGAAATCATGGCTGTTATGGTGTTAAATTAAAATAATATCAGTTAACTGAGCTAATAAGTCAACATCCACAATTTAACTTATAGTAAAAATAAATCTCACCCAGATACATAACTTTTTCATAACATTTTGTTGCCCATAATTGTTTAATTTGGATAAGGAATGCTTACCTCACTTTTCTCTTGTCCCCAGAAGATGTCTCCACAGTGAGCACGTTCCATTCAGTTTTTTTCATTATGAAAAGAAGGTGATTGGCCAAGGCATAGGCCACTTGAGCACAATGTTTTCTGTTGATAATTTTGTTTTAGGACTTTGCATTTGGTTACTCGTGAACCAGCTCAACCAAACCCAACCCCCCTAATAATTTCTCATCTAATCTGCTCGGTTCCCATAGGTGACTAATTATGGAATCAAAACGGCGAATTTCACCATAATGTGACTAGTTTGCATCCCTGATAACTACATTGTGTTATCTGAACTAATTACCATTAAGCAGCCATGAAAATCAAATAAATGTTCACAAAATTGTATACTATAGTAATCAAAAAGGTTGACTGTGTCCCACTCACACTACCCTCCAAACTGAAATTCCATAATCATGGAAAATTATGAGTTCAGTATGCAAATCAAATTTTGGTATTTGCGCATAATCATACACATATTTTATAGAAATTAAGTACTGACTCGTAGTCCACATTAGTCCGAACAAAACAAAAGTAGATTGGTGTTGGTAGGTTAAGAGAGAGTATGTAGAAACTAATTACTGTATGTGGCCAGACATGATAATGTGGTCCATATAAGGACATATGTATATTCCCTACATTACATGGTACCAATCTGGAAGGTAGAGGTAGAGCAAACATTTCTGACTGGCTACTTTCTTAATTTAGCTGGCTACTCCATAATACAATATCCAGTATACAATTTAGCTTCATTATTTCCAGAAAAAATGGGCTCGATGTATTCACTTTTAAATCATTTGCCTTGCGATTCTATTATGTATTTTCAAAACTCACACAATCATTGGATGAGCTCTAGAGAAGTGACTGCTTTAAAGCCATCATTGATGGCCAGCTGTAGAATGTGTGCAAAGCAGTTAACAGACTCCCACAATGTTGGCTGCATTGTCATGGCCAACGGTGCTCACCTTACTAGTGTCCCCCACTCGCTTGGCAATGATGGTAGTTAATGCTGTTTTTAGGTTTTCTGCCCTGTGCCTCTCCTCCATGTTCTCCGTGGCCAACAAATCCAAGTTCAGTCCTGGTTTTTCTTTCTTTCAGATAGTTAATTGAACAATTAATGCAATTTATTGGCCAGTGTCTTTAAACCTGACTCCCAGGTGGAGGAAGGATGGAAAAATAGCAGTGCCTGGCTCACAAGGAACTTTGATTTGAGGAACTCTGAAACAGGGTGACGAACCATTTCTGAATGACACATCCAGCTCCCCACATTATTCAATTATTTTTAAAATCTTGCCCCTACCCATAACCACATTTCAACTTTTACCTGTAATGTTTCCCACAAAGATGTATTTATATTACCACACCTACCATGGCTCTTGCTTACATTTTTGGACACTTAAACTAGAGGTGCCCAGGTTCAACTAAATATACATGTTGAATGCTAGCAATAATATACTAATATTTTTCAACAGAACCAACCTTTGGTTCATGAATCAAAAAACATCTACTTTGTGGCCTGCATGACTATGACTCAATTCCGTACTGTATTTGCATAGCATTCACTCATCTGACTGACACCTTTCATCAACAACATACTATCATTTTAATCCAGGAAAACTGAAGTAAGGACCTCAGAACTAGCAATATTGTACTGGCCCTTGCAATGTGCGAAGGTATTACACTTAAGTGGTTTCAGAATAGCCAATGGCCTCTTTGTGAAATTTGACATTTTAAGTCAATGAGGATGACCAACTGACATGCTGTGAATTTGATCTCGGTATTGGACTGTTGTTGGCATTGTGCATGTGTAAAGGGCCATTCCCACCCGAATAGATAAATATAATAATAACTATGAAGTTAAAAAATAAATAAATCCTTTCTAATTATTCTGAATGGCAGTGTTTACACTGCAATGACAACTATAACTTGAGCTAGACCGATAATGACCAGTCGCTGCAATCACACCTCATTTTTAGAATGTTTCTCCAATGCTAAATTGTGAGTCAACCATAAATATGGTGAGTCAACCATAGTTGTCTCTCCATTTGGGCCAGGTAGAGGAGTAGCAAGTCTTCAGTGTTAATCATTTTCTTTATATTTCTCATTCAAGAGACAACGCTTGATAGATAATGCAGTGATTCTCAGATGTTAATTGTGGGGGTGCGTGATTGCTTATTTGTTACCGACGTGTGTACATTAATGATAAAAACATTCTTGGTGTAGATGCAAAACAATCATTAATAGTTGAGGTTATAGTTATTTGTTCTTTGTTGGAATGGCCCTTAAGGACATGCTACTGCTTTCATAACTTGGCCCCTCTGGGTATCTTCTGCCAATCACCAGAAATGTGGACTTTCTGAGTTTGATCTGATTGGGCTCTCACACTTCTTTCGCAGTCAACAGCAGGTTTTTCACATCCTAGAGTACACAATGAAAAGAAAAAGCCAACACTAGGGAGTGCTCCACACATTGATCAGGCCCCAACCATCAGAATGCTACCTTTCGAAAGCTTAACCAGGAATGCAAAATTGTTTCCAGAGGCTCATATTTTGGGCAACTATTTCCCATTAAATCTCCAAGTGCTAAGGGTCTGAGAAAACTTTCAGATGAGGCCATATCTAATATACGTTCTAACTTCAATTAGACAAGAGAATAGTGAAAAAACCTCTTGAGTCACATGGCCCACAGATCTTCTTATTTCAACACACTAAAAACCATGTAGGATTTTATAACATGGCCAGAGGAAATGTCTCACATTCCACTAGCGCTATTGCTAGGATTGCAACCTGGGGAATCCTTCCCCGTTGAACAGGGTTCATTTCCCCACCCTGTAGATATGCACGCTGGGTTCTATACAATGTTAATATATACTGATGTCATCGAATATCAGAGGGTAGGAAATAGCTTTGTTCCACTTTTGAGGTGCGTACATATATCAGGACAAAACAAAGATGTGATCACAATTACACAATTAAACAATTGGCATTTCAATTTCGTTGTACGTGTTACAATGACAAATAAAGGATCTATCTATCTAATTACGTATGACAAGCCGCATTGCGTACCGGTCAGCAAGCATCCTATTGACAACATAGTCGTCGAGGTCAAATCAGATCAAAACAAAGATATCCCCTTTCGCTATGGAAAACTTGATGCAAAATTACATTTTAGACCTTCAAAGCAGTCTTTTTGCGCTTAGCAATGGTTATGACGCCCCATTATGTGGCCATCATAGATATATACATTTTATACGTCTGAAGTTGGTCATAGCCTGCCTGGTTACCACGGCAGTGCTGTCATGTATGGAGCAGGCCTCGGAGGGCTGTTTAGGGGCCTTTTTAGAATGAATGTTCCTTTTTTAAAGAAAGGTTTTAACTTCGTAAAACCGCATCTGAAATCAGCTGCAAATAATATTATCAGTGATGTGGTAAGCAACGTCATAACCAATCACTCAGCTTCTAATAATCAGGAGGGGTCTGGACTTATGGTTATGTCGCCCCCTGGTGAGCATCAACAGGTGAATACTACTATTAAAAAATGCTAAAGCACAAAAGCAAAAGCTTGGTGAGTGTCCAAAGGTCGACAAAGAGGAAAGAAAAACCTGAACTATCTTTGTTGTGGAAAATTAGTCTAAGTTCTTTTTTCTGTAAATTTTTTCAGAAGTCCAATTATGTCTTAAGTCCCGTTTTGCTCAAGTTTCCAAAAAGTAGAGAAGAGGTTTCCAGACAAAAGATTTTTAAAAGTTTAGACTTTATTTCAGATTAAATCACAAAGCCGAGAGCATCTTGCAAGTTGCTCCAATATTCATTTGTTTCAAAAAAGTTTATATACTCCTCTTAATCGTTACATGATTGGTCACTTTCATGTTTCCCTTAACATTAAGTACCCGGAAATAATGGTTGTTTTACCCATATATGGTTATTCCCCTCTCTCCATCCCTCCCTTGGGGGTGGTCCCTTCTCAGCTGACTTTTACTCATCTTGGCATTGTACCAAGTGCTTTACTCATCCCTTCTCTTATCGTGGTTCTGCCACACTTTGATCCTTCAAGCCCCCCTCTTTCTCTCTCTCTCTCTCTCCGCTGATTTCCTACCCCCCCCAGCCTTGCTTAGAATGCAAAACCCAGCTGTGGTCACTTCCTTTCTTATCTTCTACTATGTTTTGACATTTATTCTTGGCTAAATAATAGTTTAGCACTCCTAACGCGTTTGATCTAGAATAAGGCTGTATCAGCTCTGAATTTGCAGACAGATGCTTTCTGTCCTGGGTTTCCCTGCACACAGCCTGGCTCTGTATAGACCTAATGATAAAGGGACATAAGCATTCCTGTGGCTGACACCTGGGGTTCAGGTCTGCTACTAGGCCCTGGTCAGACTCAATTTAGTCAGTGGAGGGAATATTTTCTCCTTCATCTTCTAAAGAGCAATGCCTTTTTTACATAGCATGCCAGAGGAGTGTGTAATGTCCGGATTGGATTTGTTTACTGTCCCTTTCACCCAAACCTGTATAGACAAGAGCCAATATGTGGAAATACCAGCCCTATCTGCCCTGCCAGACACAGGGCTTTTGGAATTTTTTGTTGCGGGAGACGGGGAAGACTATTTACATTTGAACAATACCCTTCTGCATCTTCATTGCAAGATCACGAAAGCCGACGGGAGTGTAATCGCGTCCGGGGACCGTGTTGCCCTCATGAATTACCCTATAGCATCCATATTCTCTCAAGAAGATGTTTCTCTTGGGGACAGGCTTGTATGTCAATCCAGTAATAGGTACCCCTACAGGGCTATAATGGAATGTCTGTTAAATTATGGAAAGGATACTCTGACTACTCAATTCAGTGCCGGCTTGTTTTTTAAATACAGATATTCTATCTGGTCCAAAGGAGTCAAGGTTATTCGTTTGCTGCTATAATGTCCATGTATAGTGATAATTACAAGATAAATTATGTTATGGTTTCGAGGCTTGTTCATAAAATACAACTTTTTATGCATAAAAGAAGCATGCTTACTTGTATACAGAATGTGTACTCTGGCGATATGTTTAAGGACTGTCATGGTTGTTGAAAATTTAAGACAATTTAAGACAATGATTGAACATAATGATATATTTTTATTGAAAATAAAACAAGATTTACTTTACATCATTGGTCGTGTCATTTTTCACGTTTCTCTATTTCTTAAGTTTTAATATAAACAAAACCCCTGAGAAAACACCTAAAAAGTCTATCCGCATAGTTCGATCTATTGTAGGTGAGGAAAAGCGGGGGTCACAAAACACGTAGGCTGGTCCGGTGTTTGTTGCGGGACACTTTGGTGATGCTAACAACATTGGTTTTTTCTTGTATACGTTTAGATTTTGACGTACATGGTAATTAGATATAACAGATAAAGGCATGTTAAGGATAGCCATTGCTTCAAGAAATTTTAACCATCCTGCGGGTCTTCTATCTTCAGACACATTACGTGCTGATGCTAGGCTCTTTATTAAGTCAACCATATGTGATCCATTCACTGTTTCACCTTTGAAAACCAACTCTCCTTTATCATTCCACGTTGCTACGTTACCAGAGGTGTGTATTTTGTTACACCTAGGGGCGATACTTTGAATAACATACGAAACAATCGGATCTCTATCTTCTGTCGCAGGGTCTGTGTCAGCACCCTGGGGAGGTTCAGAGGGGTTTCCCCCTGTATCAGGATTAAGAGGCAAAGACAATGTTAGATTATTTGTTTCTTTAGACCCCATCTTAACTAGAGATAAAAAACCTTTGCAGTATTGCAGAGTATTGTTTGGCTTTTTTGTGTTGATCCATATTTGGTTTTGACAAAATACTCAGAATTGCCAAGTCCAGATTTACGTATTCCGTGAGGCTATTAGACTGGTTATAAAGGGTACGACAACACTCAAGAGAGGCAATAAAAAACCTCCGGACTGGTTAATAGCTTTCTTTTTCTTTTAAGCAATGTTTTTTTATTAGCAAAAAGTTTAATCAACGCCTTTTGTCTTTTCAACTTAAAGGGACGTTAAAGGGATGTTACCTAGCAAAACATTGCGCGTTATTTCACAAAGAGTGTGAATGAGTTCAGAGGAAGCTGATTTTAAAATAACTTTTCTTTGTAGTGGCGATCCTTCAAATAACGATGTCAGTAAAGGCATATTTCTCTTTATGCGAGCAGACATGTTGAAATTGCTATTTTTATTTATTTATTTATGACGTTTTCTTGAGCACATAGACTGTCGGCCACTCCCATGAGAATAAACCTGCTCTGACCCTGTAGTCCTGAGGAGTTTGAGGAGATATCCGTAGGGCTTTTGCATTGAATCCTCAAAACATTCTATGAAAAATTTAGAATTGCTTAGAAACATTTGCCGGGCCAAAACACTGATTTGTTGTTTATCCCTGGGTTTTTTTAACAGCACCATATAGTTTGCATTAAGATTTATTCTTCTACATGTTTTTCCTTAGCACCAACTATATAACACTCAGGTTTCTGTGATGGGTATATTTTGTAAAAGCTTTCTCCACTTCTTTATTTCCGCTAGCTCCTTCCATTAGATCGTCAATAACCAACATGTTTGTCTTGTGCACAGGAAGCAAATTATCATCACACAAAGAGTCAGGAATTCCTTCAACAAATGTAATGTTTTTTATTTTTTCCAACAGTTCATCATACAGAGGCTGCCAGCATATACAACCTCAGACAATTTTATCAGGTATTTTGGAAAAAACATGAAATATTAAGAGAATTGCTAGGTCTAGATATTATGCATGAGAAGGGGTGTTGAAAGCGGGCATCAAACCCCTCCGTAACAGTGTTTCCTAGGGATTTAAAAGCCATATGGCAGTGTGCTGAAATCTGGCAGGAGCACCCATTTGTTGTGCACAACCCTGAACCATTTTGTTAATGTTGTGTTTTTTACAATGAACCCCCGTTTATCCCAGACAATCTTTTGCTCACTGGTTACACCTCCCTGGTATCATCCCGGTGTTGCATAAAATGGTCAGCCAGATTCGTGAGTGACTCTAGGTTTACTACAGAGGCATTGGCATGATGTCATGTAATCCCCTTAGCTTTCAGGCATGTTTTCCCCAGTAGAGTGCGATAACCGTAGGTCTTGGGACCCCCTGAAACAAATTTGACAATGTGGTCCTGAGGATCTAATTCACTAGTGAGACCGCCTAGAAAATCACTCAGTTTGGGCATCCAATCTCCAGGTTTACTGACAAAAACCACACTGTCGGTGTCATGATACAGTATGCAAAGCTGTAGCTTATCCATAAGTGTGTACAGTTCTAGTCGAGCGAAGGCGGTAATGAATGCTGCTATGAACACATTGACTTTACCAAGAGTGACCGGATATTTAGCGTTATACTTCCATTACACCAAGGCCGTTTCCTGGTTCAAAAAAGTATGCCATGTCATACACGTTGGAGAACATGTATTGCTGAAACATGTTCCGGAGCCCTAATCAATGCTGTTTTTACCTTGTCTATTCTTTGGCCAATTTTGCCCCAAAGGCTATTCAGAAAGATATTTGTTGTTTACCCTGATTTACAGAGATTTTTGTCAGATCTAACTGAATGCCTTCCTTTTCAAAATAGGTTTGAATATAGGTCTCTTTACTGACATCGTCAGAGGCCCAGGAGGGGTAACCACTGGCCTCCTGTTTACCTTTTAAAAATGTCTTGATGTAATCGGTAAAGCAAGAATCTGTATTTTCTGCAAAATGCCACTCTTCATACATTGTGGCAACTCGGTACCCTTTCTCAACAGCCTTTTTAAGTTCAACACTACACCAGACACCTGAAAGAGCCCTCTCATCGTCAGAATGCATGCATTTGTTGTCTTGATTTAGGGACGCACAAGAAGTTCTGCAAAGCGGGAACATTGGCTTACCCACTGCTCTATAGCGTAGTACCGGTAGGAACAGATTTAGAGGAGGATACACTTTTGCCTTGATGAACCCAAAATAATGATCAGGGTCGAAATCGCGAAATATGATCTGTGGATGCCCAAACGGGTACTCTTTCACCTTATTCACGTAGGGGTAAATTGATGTAAAATCGTAATAATCAATTTTCTCCCTTGGCTGCACAGTGTAATGCAAGTTGAGAGCATTAGTTCTACCCCTGAAAAGAGCTTCACATGGCTCCAAGAGCTCTGGAAAATCAAAGGTTTTCAGAAAAGCTTGGACTTTTGCGCAAGTTTTTTTGAGCCCCTCCCACTCGTGTTCTTATAAAATTGTCAATTCTCAAATTGTAGGTCATTTTTAGATTTTCTATTTTGTTTAGGAAATGCTGATGCATCAAGCCAAATAGAATTTAGGGGGTTGACTGTGTTTGAGTCAAAACATTTTGGGCACCCATGGTAGAAACATCCGGCAAATTCATAAGCTGTGCGGCATCCGGCAACCTCAGAGTAGCCAACGTAATAAGGACCTATTTTGGTTTTGCCGTGGTTGAGAGCATATTGTATAGGAACCTTGGAGTTAGCTGACAAATATTCTAACCATTGAATGGATGCATTGCAGAAATACTTTTTAGACCGATTGTATTTCTCCTTTGATGTCCTAGTTATGGTGTCTCTCTGCAAAAAAATTGTCCTGAACATTTTCATACATATGGAAGCAATAGTAAGACACTGCAGAGGATCAGGGCCTCCACAGCTCAACACCTCTGATCTAAACCTTAAACACGCTTCCCGTAAAATTACTATGTCGTTTTTACAGTACATGGCCATTTCATTTCTGAAGTCAAAAAACCCACCAGACACAGAATCATACCATTTAAAAAAAGCAGACCTTTCTTGCGGCATCATAGTATCAGCCCCATAGTACTGTGTCGTGGGGTAGGGGCCTATGTAATATTGTAATATCTATGTGGTGTTCCAAAAGTGGGGGAAATACCCCTTCTTGATGTTTGTAAACCCCAGGGCCTTAGGCATAGCACTAAGCTTCATTGGTAAAAAACTGAGACTATCAACGTACCTCTGTTTAAATCTGTATCTGTAAAGCATAGGAGTAGGACGTGTTGGTGAGAGGGAAGTGAAGCACTATGGAAGCTTTGGGGTTGTGGATATCCTTAAAGAGGTAGCACTCCCTCAGGGCCTGACCCAGGATTTCTAAAACAAACATACAAATGTGTAAAAAATGTAAATCCATGTTTCTTCACAGTTTATTAACAGGAACACAAGCCATTTTTCACAACTAACCCCCAACCCAAATTTAAAAACTGATTTTGTTAACAATATAAAATAATAATCATTAGACATATGGTAAAAATTATTACTTACCCGGTGTATCAAATAGTATTTTTCTCTCTCCAGACATGATTGCTTTTGGGGGATCTTCTGCTCTGTCTGTGTGTTTGTGGATTTCCTTGTGACCTCTGGCACATCGCCAACCAATTTATCTAAAAAATAGTACCTTGTTCAAAAACACAGATGTAATTTCCACTGGTTGCAGGGAGGGGTGAGTTTGGGGTGCCTCCTTCTGTGTTTTTACAGCAATTTTGAACATCAGAGTCCATATCTAAGCGATATGTATCGCGTAATGGGTGTGAATTTAATCAAAACACAGATGTAATTTCCACTGAGGTTAGGTCAGCTGGGGGAGGCATTATCCTTTGAAGACAGTAAATGACCTTTTTCAAAAACACATTGCCGCTTTGGAAGTGTCATGAGAGGGTGGTGGGAGATCTGGGTAGGATGAGGGGGGGTTGGGACCCCCAGGGGGTGGGTACCCCCCCCAAAAGGTTTCTTACTTTGGAACCACGATGTCAAAAGGTGACACATTCCTAATTGACAGCTCTCTCTAAAAGAAAGCCATATAATATCTATATATCTTGCCCTCCAAAGCAATGCAGAGCTAGCAGATGAGATAACTTTGCCTAAAGCATAAAATGCCAATCTCCTGCATGAGGTCCTGACCTCTAATAAAAAGATGATATGCTATTTAGATGATTTGCATTTTGCCAAATCAAATCTCTGCCCCTATAGGGAGGAGCTACTAAAACTTTGAAGTGAACGATTCATGCTACCACTGTCATACAACGCTTCACCTCCACAAGGAGACAATGACAGTCTGACAAAGAGAAACCTCTCATCTTGTTTTAACTTTGGAAAACCCATCCCATCATGTGCCATCTCAGATTCCATCTTTTGCTGTGAGCAATACCTGTGAACTTGCACAGTCACACTTCGCTCACATCAGCAAGGATGATTGGTCAAAACACGACCACCATCAACCTATTATCGGCACAACACATTCTTCTTCACATGAAAATGGCCTGCTTATTCGGACCATGACCATGACTTCCCAGGTTATTCAGCTGTGTCTGAATTATCTTCCAGAAGTTCATCTGTCTGGTCTCCTCAAAGGCGGGAGGAGAGGAGCTATGCTCCAGCCTCGGACCCAGGCTACAGAAGGCAGACAGATGAACATCATGGTCATGTCCCTTCCCGTCCTCAACAGGACACTGATGAAGCACATACCACAACCTCTTTTCCTCCACAACACAGAGGAGAAAGCAAGCGGATCCACAGGGACCCTCACAACACAAATAGCCTTTCGCCAAGCCCAATCTCTGCTCACTCAGCAGTAGGACTTCATGTTTTAGCTTCTGGCTCTTACAGAGCAAAACAGATGCCTGACTCAAATGCTTATCGTTCCATGAACAATCCACCTACAACAACACGTTGCAGAGAAATAAGTCACTCAAGACATTTTCACCACCGGAAATGGAGCCCATCTCCAGAATTAAATTAAATGCTATGGTCATGAACAATGTCGTGATCGTAGGCCCAAAAGCTTGGGAAGAAGGCCAGATTCCAACATGGCTCAGATCACACTTGAACATGATTTTCACCAAACATTGACCAAACACTCCAGAACTTTGTCAAATGATGATCAAGACATCTCTGACTGCATTTATGATTCTTATTGTGGCTATTCAGAGCTTGACAGCCCCAAGCCACAAATCAAGAGAAGCTTCCAACCACATAGCTACAGAGGTTGCTTTTCACATTCTTAGGAACCATGTTCTGTTTAAACCAATCCTTCCATTTCATTTTCCACACCTACCTGATCAAAGGTGGGTGCATAACCCAGCGGTAAAATATCCAGCTACCTAGGTTTGTTGACAGCAGCAACAATCTAAAAATGCTGTGTTCACTAATAGTTAGAGCCACTCTACTGTTATAATAATAATAATAATAACCCTCATTTATATAGCACTTTTCATCGCAGAGCGGTCTCAAAGTGCAAAACAAAGCAAAACAAAAATGTATTCAAATTAATATAATTTTAAAAACTGTGTATGTGTATGTATGTGTGTGCGTGCGCATATGTATGCCAAACTCAGCCATAAAATGTAGTGAATAAGTATGTCTGGATTTAAAAACATTAGTGGAATCAGCCTCCCTAATAGAAATGGGGAGGCTATTCCATAGAAAAGGAGCACTAAAATAGAAAGCCCTACCTCCAACCGTTTTCTTGGCAACGGGCGGGACAACTAATAACCCTGCATCCCGCGACCGGAGGGCACGCGCCGGAATATATGGCCGAAGCGCATCGGACAAATACCCCGGTGCCAGTCTAATTTTAAAATAAATTCTAGCCTCAATAGGAAGCCAATGCAGAGTAAATAAAATAGGGGTAATGTGCTCGGTGCATCTCGTTCTAGTGAGGATTCTGGCTGCCGCATTTTGAATGAGCTGGAGGCTCCTTAAAGCGTTTTTTGGGCAACCAGAATAGACAGAGTTGCAATAGTCCAACCTTGACGAAACAAAGGCGTGAATCAATTTTTCAGAATCTTGTTGTTTAATAAATTGTCGAACTTTTGCTATATTTTTAAGATGGAAAAATGATGTTTTTGTCACCTTGTTGATTTGGGACTTGAAACTTAAATCTGAGTCTAGGACAACACCAAGACTTGTGACTTCAGGTTTGATCCAAGAAGTCAATTTCCCCAGAAACTGTAGTTAAACTAATTAAACCATCACCATGGTTCAAACTTTGTGAGCATACCTGGATCCTCTCCATGGTAGTGCTACCTAAAAGTCATCATTTAAACATCTTACAATGTAGTATCATTACGGAAAACCACAAGCTTAGGACACCTTCCAGAAGGGATCCCTCTTCAAGCTTCACACAAAACGTCTCTTTTCAACAGAAATTAAAAATCGAGATCATAATGCAAAATTACCATCATGATAGAGCCATCAGGATTTATCATGTCTTAAGATCAAACTAGATGACACCCTTCCACAGCAGTATCTGCCTGAAGGGACTAAACTCTGTCTGCCCAGACCAGACCAAATCACTACAACTGTCATCTGATCATCCCTATCATCATGGTTGCCTTTGTGCCTTCTTAAATGGCTATATCACATCCGGTCACCCTGTTGCCTTTGAACTACATCCATCTAACCCCAACATCCTACACCAACTGGCTTACTAACATTCCTATTCCTCTCTGACCCTGATAAATAGATAGTCAAACACTCATTGGTATTTGTTTGGTGCCGTTTTTCCATCTTGTCGTATTTTGTTTATTTAGACCCTGTCTTTTGAACGGTTGTGACATTGTTCTTGCTTAGCCAATTTAGTAGTACCAACAATATACAAAGAATGTTTACAGCCAATATGAACTGCCCAGATGTTTACAAGCCTGAATGAACTGCTCAATTAACCTTTCAGTTGTGACTGTACACTGCTCTCAGGGATTAGGCTACACCAGACGTGGAATCCTGAGACAAAAGGGGGGATGTAGGGACTGCACATTCCACATAAAATTATATGTTTGAAATGCCATTTCAATTAATATAAATTAGAGTGCTTAACGTTCCTCCACCATGCATCCAATTTCCTGACAACGTAGGCGTACCAGGGAATTCCATGATGTCATTCGGCCCCGCCTCCTAGGATCGCATTTCCATGTACAGTGATGATGCTGTAAGCGGAAATGCGTACCTCAACACAACATATAAAATCAGAGAACATCTCTCTTTGTCCCTCTCTCTGTCTCTTGGGGTTTCCTGCTCTGTTCCTGTCCTTCCATCACCAGGACCTTGCATCGCTCTCCCTCACCAGCGCCTAACAAGAGGTCTGTGAAGACACGCGCAAGACACATTATCTGAACAGCAGAGGAATCCACAGAGCGCCGATTCCACTAATTTAGCTGCAAGCAACGCTAATTCACGAAGAGCTGTGAAAGAATACAGCTAACAATATCGGACATTTGACTGAACACAGAAGCGGCCAGCTTCCTTCGTTCAAAATTAATCTCCGATAATCAAACAGCTGGTTTATTCAGTAGGTTTAACATTTAACGTCCAATCTACAGACATAGGTTCAACTACCTTAACAAATATTAAATACTAGACATAAAATTGACATGTAACAATCACAAAAGAAAATGATACCAAACCAAGCTTATCTCTCTCCAAATTCAAAACACGCAGGCGAGGTGTTAGCTGGTACCAGATCTTCCAAGAGAAACAGGACAGAGCAAGAGTAGAATTCCCCCAATCTAAAACATTGTGTCACTCACAGGTCAGACTTTAAGTGTTGAGGGGGGGTTGGCTCACTCACTTCTTAGCCCATACTTTATGATTTGGGGGGAGTTCCAGTCCAAGCCAGATCCAGACTCCCTTTTTATATTTTTGTTTTGGGTCGCTTACAACCACACGATATCTTTTCAAAGTTGCCATTGATATGCTCCTCTCATGTTGAGAATCATGGTGATATCAAACATCACTAGGGCCTGATGAAGCCAGCTTCATTTATACCGATATGTTGGTTTAGCTGATATTTGGGGAGGCATAATATGCTCAAGCGCATTGCTACCAGGTGAAGAGACCAATCATACCATGTTGAGCTCTGCTTTAATCTGGCGGGCCATAATTATTTTCTCCATGATCCATAATATTCAGCTCAACTGTAGGTATAAACCTGAAGTTGTGGGGTGTGTGCCCTGGCTTCACTCACAGAGCCATAAACCTGCCAAAGATGGCCCCACTCTGTTTGCCTGTGCAGGATGGCTAAAATGTACCTCCCTGACATTCCCTCTCTTGTGAAGGATTAATTACTACCATAGTTCATAATTCATCCCTCACACCATTGGGAAAAATGCATTTTGGAAAAAAACATTAGCACAGTAGGGAGAAATTTACAGCACAACAGGAAAGACATAGGAGAGGAAGGTTACAAAATAAACAAACATTCATTAACAGCAAGCGTAAAAAAACATAATGTCCATAAAAAACATAACAGTACACCATTAACCATTAGTCCATTTGATGTCCCCAGAGACTGTGATAAGGCATTGAGACCTTATGAATCTTTCCTGGATACTTCTCTGTGTTGCTGCCATTGTGAACCATGAGACAGTCTCTTCTTTCTCTAGTGTCATATTATTCTAAGTGGACACCAAGCAATTAAGAGTTCCCTGGACTCCCTTAGATCTAATGCCGTGACTTTCCCCAGTGACTGTTGCAGTTCTCTGAATTGACCAGTGCACAATGTGTACGGGTTCTCTTTCCTATAAAAGATACCCAGACGACCCAATATTGTCAAAGTCTGAAGATCTCTAAGAATTACAGCAGGAAAAAGTTCAAACCTATACCATGTGCCGCAGTCTGTGGCTAGGAAACGGGGGATAGAATATGGGGCTGCAGCTCAATCACCTGTAACCTCAGAGTCCCTTTATGTTTCAGCTCTGAAATACATATTCACGGCTTTAGCGACAAGCCGAGAAGCAGTATCAGCTATAGGGGAATATTTCATTAAAGTCCCATCATCGAGACGATGATGGAATTTGGGGGGGAAGAGTGTGACCCAGTGAAGAAATGACTGACCCAGTGATTAAATTACATTTTCATTTTGTGGGTAGGGATTCTAAGGGAAAAGGGGAATTCATAGAGGTGGACATTGTCTCTTTAAATTTCCCATTTAAAATGCCCATTTCCTTTGCACAAAAATATGCACTTGGTGAGTAGAACAGCATTACGTCTTATGCTGGTAAAGCGTCGCAGTGAAAGGTCTGTCAAATCCAAGCTCGCCCCTTGAATTGTAAGTGAAATGTTTGTAATGTTTTAACATGTAACGAGTAGCAAAGATGTTTTTTTGATGCAAACTGAGGGAAATATTTTATATACCCGATTTTATGTGTTAAACTCTAGTTGATGCAATTCTTGTAGTTCTTGTATACTTGTGAAATGGTGTTCATCTGAAAGTGTCATTTTTCCTTGTTATAAGTACATTATTTCTCAAGAACAAGCTTTGATAAAAGTTTGACGTTCTATTGACTAATTTGCTGTGCAGTTTGACTAGCAGCTTATGGCTGTATAGTTTTCTTTGATTATCCATGCATGCACAGCGGGTCTTGTTATCACTAGACTGAAGTGACGTGTTCATTCTAGTTTTATATTTTATTCTGTGATGGTGTAATTATATACATGATGCACGTTATATTTTGAATGGATCTTACAAGTTGAAGAAGATATCTTCATAAAATCCCTGCTCCAGGTGTAGTCAAACTTACAACGTCAGCATTGCTCTGCTTGTAGCGCAGGCTATCCACAATGGAGTTTAGTAAATTAATTTACTAAATGTACTACTTGTTTCGATGTCTCAACAGGTTCCATGCAATTTGTCAATTGATTGCATATGATTGAGGGCATCTGTGTTTATTTCCTCTTGTGCAGGCGGTGCTGGCAATAAAACTACCTACACAGTAAAGTCGTCATCGTCACAGTCATTCTTTACACAGTGCAGAGTGAGCCCTGTTACAACTGGTGTCGTGACTCAGATGCTACGACTGATAGTAATCGGTTGGACCGTGGTTGCTACCGAAGGAGTTTCGAGGGAGAGAATGTAGGGTATGAGCTCTGGTACATGATCGTGTTATGTCCGTCTACTGCAGCATCTACGGTAATGCTGGACCATGTGGTTGCTACGCATGCGGTAGTGGGTGGAGCCTGAACCTGTGTGTCTGTCATGGCTAGAAAGTTTCAATAAAGCAACAAGCTACCAAATGCAAACGTGTCCCAGTTCTCTCCTTCAAACATAATATTGGCGACGAGAATGGCTGAATTTTCACTCCCGTCGCCTCCTCCCTTCCTGGCTTTACCTGGCGAGCCTCCCATGCCATGGAATCGTTCAAAACTTATATTGTTGTGTTGGGTCTGGAAGATGTGAGTGATGTCAGACAGCGGAATCTGCTCCTAAACTGTCTCTGTGCTGAGGGGAAGCGGATTTTCAGGACCCCGGGAACCACGGACATATATTCAGAAACTGTATGTCTCTTGGTTGCACACTTTTCAGCTCCTCTGAGTGTCATTCTCCGGATAATTATTTTTCGTCGGCGCCGTCAGCTGACGGGTGAGTCTGTGAACCAGTATGTAGCTAACGTGCAGTGTTTCGCTAGTCTGTATAAATTCGGCATTATGCACGACGAGTTAATTCGCAACCAGCTCACCGAACATTCTAACAATACAAAAGTATGCGAAAGGCTACTGGGTGAACCAGACGACCTGACTCTCGCAAATGCAGTACAGAAAGCATTCCAAATTGAATCCGCTGCAGACTTCGGTGCTCAGCTAGCTACCTCAACCCCTCTCTCGTCTCTGCCTTCCGGACCTGTTGCAGGCACTCCAGGCCCCTGCGTGCAGCTCACTCTACAGTTACATGACTGACCACAACAGCACTGTGGGAACTGTGGCTCCGCATCACATGCTACAAGTGCACAGAACTGTTCTGCGTGGGGTAAGATTTGTCAGCGCTGTGGAAAATGGATCATTTCACTAAGGTCTGTCACTCAGGCCCAGCTTCCGCGACATCCCACCCCTCATCTCCCACTGATAGGCCCACTACTACAATCCATCATGTCCAATCTGGCCCTGTAAAATGTAAATCCTGCACAGGTGAATTAGATGTATGCATTCCCCTGCTCATGGACACTGGGGCTACTGTGTCACCTTTAAACTTAGCCACTGTCAAACAATTACTTTCCCATATGCAATTAGGTGCCCCATCCACAATACTTTGTGGCTATGGCAGCTCCAGGATTGATATTGTAGGCTCAATTCAGCCAACTGTGCATTGCGGTTCTAAGACCATGTTCCATGTCTCACGGCGGGGGGCCAACCTGCTGGGCTTTGATCTTTTTGCCAGCTTGGGCTACACACTCCTGGATTCCGGCGGCTCGGCGATCCTTACCGTCTGCTCTTCATGGCACCAGAAATGGCCCACAGTGTTCGAGGGACTGGGCTGTCTCACTGCTTTTGATCACCAACCCCTGCTCAACTGCACCATACAACCCGTGTTTCAGCCGCTTCGCCACATTCCACTGGCTCTCCGGGATGATGTTGCAGATGAGTTACGGTACCTACTGGAGGCAGGTATTATTGAGCCGGTTGACGCCTCCCCCTGGATCTCCAACCTGGTCATTGCGAAAAAGAAATCTGGTGGCCTGTGCATCTGTGTCGACCTTAGAGCAGTGAACAAGGCTGTCATTCCAGACAAGTACCCATTGCCCACATCAGAGGAACTGACAACACAGTTTTACGGGTCAACAGTATTCTCTAAGTTGGACCTCCGCTAGGGTTATCTGCAGGTCCCTCTCCACCCCAGCAGCCGGGACCTCACAGCATTTGTCACGCACGCTGGAGTGTTCCGGTACATGCCTTTTGGCCTTAGCCCGGCCCCCAGTTGCTTCCAGAAGGTGATGTCCTCTTACCTTGCCAGGATCCCTAGCATAGCCATCTACCTGGATGACATTCTGGTACACAGGCTTACGGTTTCCATGATGATAGTCTCCAGCAGGTGTTCACAGCCCTGGCTAGCCACCATGTTACCCTCAATGGAGAGAAATGGCTTTTCTCTGACCCTGTCATTGAATTAATGGTTTCTGACTGTCAGCAGATGGCCTCACTCCTCTCCAGTTCAACATCAATGCAATCCAGCGCATCCCTGAGCCCACCTCCCCGGCCCAGGTTGCCTCATTCCTGGGCATGACGAACTACTACCTGCGGTTCCTGCCCCAGTATTCAGCTACCACCGCCCCTCTCTGCCAGCTGCTAAAAAAGGATGCGCCGTTTGCCTGGATGCCAGCCTGCACAGAGGCCATCTGCCTCCTGAAAGCCCATCTCACCTCACCACCTGTGCTGGCTCACTTCAACCTCTCCAGCCCCACCCTGGTCACCTGTGATGCCTCCGCTCTTGCTATACGTGGAGTGCTGTCTCAGCTTCAGGAGGGTGTAGAGAAGCCCATAGCATTTGCTGCTTGTGCCCTCAGCCTAACAGAGCAGAAATACTCGTTGGGTGAGTGCAAGGCTTTGCCATCTATCTGGCGTTCATATTCCGGACTGACCACCAGGCCCTCACAGCATTACTAGCACAGTCTGGCACAGGTCACAGGCCGCTCAGGCTACACCGCTGGTCTGAGCGTGTCCAGCAGTATAATTTGAGTTGCACCCTTGGCAGTGACAACATTGTGTCCGATCTCTGCCCCAGTCACCGACCCCAGTTCGGACACGGGGGAGCTGGATCTTTTTCAGCTGCTGCACATGCCCATCCAAGCCACTGTGTCTCTCTAGGAGCTTCAGCACACCTCAGAGCAGGACCCTGTGCTCTCTCAGCTCAGCGTTTTCATCAGACAGGGCTGGCCCCCTAAAGTCCCTGACGACTTAGTTCCTTTTCATTGTGTCAAGGATGAACTCACCTGTTGGAACAATACCTGTGTGGCTCGCAGGTTCTGCACAGTGGTGCCCAGTGTGCTCAGACCACGTGTTCTCGCCATGGCACACGAGGGTCACTTGGGCATTGTCTGGGTGAAGCAGCGGTGCAGAGACCTGGTGTGGTGGCCGGGCATCGATAGGGACATTGAGGCCATGGTCAAGGACTGCACTGCTTGTCTCATCAGCAGCAAAACGGGCCCTCCAAATCGCCCCCGCTTCAGCCCCTCAACTGGCCAGCTAAGCCCTGGGAGTCATGTTCTGACGATGGATAACAGGTTCATCTCTGCTGAGTTCACCTCCTTCCTGGCAGACCGGGGCATTTGCTATATCCGCACTGCATTCTACCACCCTCAGACTAACGGGGGTGTGGAGCAGATGAATCAAACGTTGAATAATGGAATCAGAGCTCACCACGCGGACAGCTGCCAGTTCTCCACTGCTGTGCTTCAAACGCTGTTGCACTATAGGGCTACAAAGCACACCACCACTGGTTGCTCAACAGCATCCCTCATGCTAGGCTGGGAGTTACAACTTCCCCTGGACAGGCTCTGACCTCACACAACTCCTGCCTCCCCTGCTTCTGCCCACAGCACAGTCTCCTCTCACCAGTGGCGGATGAAACAGCGCTACGACACATCTAGGAGGGTGAAAGCGCCAAACTTTGGCCCCTCAGATTGGGTCAGAATTAGACGACTCCATCGTGATCACAAGCTCAGCTCCTTTTGGTCATCACCCATCCACAGTCAGCTCGAGCCTGCCACCTTCCGCCTTACTGATGGTTCCAGGTGGCATGTAAGATATCTCCACAAGGTGGCAGCTCCACCAGCATCAGTCACTGACACTCCTAACCACCCAGCCTCCTCTGCAAAGTGGCTGGATGCATCAGCTTCCCTGCCGCCCACCACAGGGGTTGGAGCCCCTGACATGCAGCCTCCTGCAGAAGTACTTTGTTCACGGCCGGTGCAGGGTTCACTCCCGGCCTGACCATTTCAGGGACTTTGTCACTAAGTTTCACTCTTGAATGTAAAAAAAAAAAAAAAGGGGGTGAACACTGTTCATTGTGTTGGTTGATTCATGTACGGTATCACTGGCTCACATGTCTTAATGCAACCTATCGTTGTATCTTGATTACTGTTCAGTGGTAAACTTTCTCTGCACATGCTTCAGTACACACTGTTCAATGTCTCATGGTTGTTCTCTGTGCAGTGTATCTCTGTGCAAGTTATTTTCCTCGGAAAGGGGGAGAAATGTTATGTCCCAGTTCGCTCCTTCAAACATAATAGGGCGTGTGGATAATAGTGTGATTAGTTCCCAGAGTTATGGACTTGAGTCTTTAACTCAGTGAGCTAAATCGCTCTCTTGTCGCATCGAGATCCCTTGGTTAGAAACTCGCTGTAGGCAGAACCAACTCTGTCACACCCGCTTCCCTTAGAATCCCCACCCACAAGGTGAAAGTTTCATTTCTTCACTGGGTCACAATACTTTGACAGTATATCTATACAGGTTAGCATAGACTACATGTTGTTATTTTGGTCAGCAAAACTAGACATATCAACCAGATCAGCTTCCCATTGTGAGTCTATGTTAGTAACAAAAACCTGGTTTCATTTGTGTAAGCATCCTGGGCCACTAACCATTCTGTCACTTGAGAATTATTTAACATTGAACAAGTTGCTTCACTCAAACCCCCTTTGAAAGTTCTCTTTTTCCCCAAACGAGACAGGATTTGATGGTGTTTTCTCTATGGGCCAGAAACTTTCAATAGACATAATCAAATCACTCTTAATGGTAAGGATATTTGTGAGAAATGAAGTAAATATACTTAATCTAGAACATGATGGATATACACATGCAGGCTTCAAACCTAAAAAGCCAACACTAAATGCAGTCAACAAGGCCAAAATTACTTTTCCAATTACCATGTGATTAAAGTTTACTTAGAGGGACTGTCAGTTTATACAATGGGTAATATACTTTTACCATTAACCAAAAGCAACTCCTGGCTTTCAGTTTCCTAAACCGTTTGTCTTGCTAATTTGAACACAATGTGGCTCTGTTTAACAATCTTATAACATTTTCCTGTTAAGAAAAGACACTAGTTTTAATTCATTTTTTAAGCAACCAATGCAATGGATTATGTTATATGCTGGGGATGTGTAACCTCACTTGTATACCAATTTACACTCGTACTGCTGAAGGATGACTAACAAAAGCTTGCTTTCACATGATAGTGGTATACGCTAAAGCCAAACACTCCATTACCCATACTGCTTTGCATACCTACTACCGTCAGTAGCATAGGATAAAATACACTGTCCTAAATATGTCAGGGTAGTTACAAGCAGATTTTGAAAAACGCCATCCCCGAAGAGACATTAGACAAAATACTTTTGTGCACAAAATACAATTGCTCACAAAACTTCCCGTTCAGAAAAGACGATAGTTTTAAATGTATACCCTACCAACTTATACAGATTCTTTAAAATGTATGACCCATCCACGTGTTATTACCCTGGTACCACCACTCTCACGTCTTACCAGCGAACAGACACTTTATCAATTTGTTGCATTAGCGTGGATTTTATGACCCTCCCTGATAAACGATCTTTATACAACTTTCACGAGTGTGGCAACAGACCCCACCAATGGTTAGAGGCAGGGCCTACCCGGGGCCCAGGGCTAACACACCTCCCGGGGCCCTATGTCATGATTTTCAACTGGAAAAGTAAAAGCACATTGAGGCAACCAGGCCTGGCAACGATAAAGACATGCCGCAAATTCGACAAATAGGCCTATGACAAAGGATATCAGAAGTAGATAGTGAATATGTTACAGAATGAGACCTCCAATTGAAAACTTTGAATGTTGTATTAAAAGCCATCAAAGAGTACCGACTCTTATATTACAATGCTCTCCAAATATTCACGTCTGTTACCCGAACACATGAGTTCAAGTTCAAGTCATGACCAACCTTGCCCAGCATGGCAGGATAATGAAAGGGAGTAGTAGCCTAGTGTACAAAGTAGGCCTACAAACCAGAAATTTGACCACAAATGACAATGCACAAAACAATACACTTCCCGTTCAACCACTAGCACCAACAAAACAAGCATTGATATAAATGATTTAATGTTACTCACCTATAGCACAAAGTATCATACTTTGTGTAAGTCAATTGATCTACCGTTTTAATTTCAACACGTAGCATTAACACCTGCATCTAATTATACAATAAATGCGAATGTATACAGCAAACTTGACATAATTTAAGTTTATACTGGCTTTTAAAAAATACTTTTGTCCAAACATTGCTACAAATTACAGGCCAACTTGCTAGAGAACATTAGGCTATTAAATTGTGTTGTTGTTGTTCAGCTAGCTAACGTTACTTACTTAGCAACACAACTAAGCTATTCGGTCATGCAAAATTAGCCCACTTTGTTTTCTTCAGTCGAACTCGAATTAAGATGAATTTATCTGAAATAGTTTGTTGACAGTTATAAAATGGTGGTTGCTTGGGGGGGAATAGGCTACAACATAGTTTTTTGCAGCGAAACCCATTATAAATAGTAATTTATTACTTTATGGTTGGACATCTCAGGTTATAGCTCTAGCTAAGTGCGTTTCTCTCGCCAATTTCAGCAACTAAAGTATCAAAATGTTATCACACGTGAAATTGACATCGGTCATTTTCTAATTTCACTAAAGCAGAACGACAGCGCGCATACATGTAGCGACGTGATTGCGCCACGCGACAGGTTTACCTCTGCTCGTGACGCTACAGCAACAGATGAAAGTCTCACTGGCCATCTCACTGTTGCCCTGATTGCTGCTATGCTTATTCTTGTCCCTCAGTATTTTTTTTTTAATACTTCAGTACACTGGTATGTGCTGTGTATCTACCTCCAATATGGTCGCTGCTAGGTTTTTATTCTTGTATTTTAGTATTTTTGCATTTGGTATTTCAGTATACTGTGTCGTTCTGTATGTCTGTATAGCTGCTAGATTTTACTCTGGTATTTTAATATTTATTTAGTATTTATTATTTCAGTATACTGTGATGTTCTGTATGTCTTGTGTGTTCTTTCAATGCCTTCTGTATCTTTGCTGCTGTGACAAACCAAATCACCCCCCCCCCTGGGGATTAATAAAGGCTATCTTATCTTGTTACTGCCGGTCTCAGGGCTAAGGCAGTGAGCTCACAATATGAGGCAGGGATTGACATGAAAAAGAGAATGTGTAATTAGCTACTAAATTGGGAGAAAAGTGGGAGAAAATCTGAAACAAATCCTTTAAAAAAGAGAGAGGAACATCAAAGGGTCATTGTAAACCTTCAAACACAATCTCCAGGCTCACACATAGGTGTGAGGTCCCACACAGGGACAATACTGGAGATGACAATTTTCTCACCTGATGGTCCAACTGTTGATGTGGATGTCAGTCCCCTTTGATCTCGGGGTATAAGGACAAGGTACATATTCTGCACAGGGCCAATGGTGACAGCTTTCCTGACAGGACACACACCGGATCCAGTGCAGAGAGTGAGAGCTGTCCTGAGAAGACCCAGATCTGATCCTGCACTGGTGGTAACCATTTTTTGAGGAACACTTCTATCGTGTGTTCTTCTGGGAAAGTTGAGCTGTGGCAGCTATTCGATTACCTGAGCCACAGTGTTGAATCCCACACCCATAGACATGGAAGGGACTTATCTTACATGTTCTAAGAATATTTCGCTGCACCGGGAGTGCCATGTGATAAGGATTTCTCTCACATGAGTCCTGTTGCGCCAGCCACTCAATAGCAGATTAACAGCCCCAAGTCCTGAAACTAGCCCATGGAAGAGTAACTTACTCCAAAAAGTTACAACTGCACGCCTGCTCAATGGCCGACCACTGGATCTCAGCATTCAGAGAATATTAGTATATTAATGTATACATATGTTTATTAAGCTGATTTACTTGTGTTATATTTAAATTAACAATGCCTTTTCATTAAGGTATTATTGCCAGATAACTTCACAACTTTGTGAAGAATAATTTCTATGAGTTGCTTGAGGAAAACTGTGAAAACTATATCACCAACTTGGAGTCAATCATTTTAGGCGACATGAGAACACGGATATGCGAAAAAAGGATTCTCCTTTATATAAAGCATATGATAATTTTTGCAGAGTTTCAGGTCTTACTCAGCTGATAAATAAACCAACGCGTATTACCTGTACCACTGAAACCAAAATTGATTTGATTCTTGTCTCAGACGTTGATAATATTTCGAACAGCGGAGTAGTTATATTATATATTATTATTATTATTAGTGAGCTGTAGTTTGAGTGACCATGACATCATCTACCTCACAAGGAAGATTAGGAAAACGGTAAGGATTAAACAGAGATCAGAAAAATGGATAAATGATGATATACTTAGGGCCATCAGAGCACGAAATGCTAGTTATGATGAGTATAAGAAGACCAAAAACCAATCAAGTTTTCAAAAGGTTAAGAGTTTGAGAAATTAGGTTGGCAGAATGGTCACTAAGACTTAGAAAGAACCTTAAAAAGCTTTGGAAGTGCCTAAAGGAAATTTTTACAGTAAAAATGTAAAATCTAAAGCTAGCAACATCAGTCTGGATGTGGATGGAAATATTACAACAGACAAAAAGGTTGTGGCTGATCATTTGAATTCTTATTTTGCTACAATTGCAAAGAAATTGGTTGAAAAACTCCCTCCGTTTTCGGGTGAGTATGGTAAAAACCACATACAGGATTTCTATTCTAAATTGGGAATCAAGCCAAACTCTTTTGTCCTATCCAAGGTTTCTGATGCTGTTGTCTATAAAATGCTTTGTGAGTTAAATCCTACTAAAGGCACAGGTCTAGATCTTTTACCGGCTAGATTTCTTAGAGATGCTGCAGAAGTGATCACACCATGTATTACTCATACAATTAATCTGTCCATTCAATCAGGAAATTTTCCAGAGGAGTTTAAAATGGCAAGGGTAGTTCCACTATAAAAGAAAGGCAGAAAATGTGATCCTGGTAAGGAGGCCAGTATCTATTTTAAGTGCTCTGTCTAAAATAATGGAAAGAATTGCACAGGATCAGATAAATGAATATATTTTAAATAATAACCTTTTATATGAGCTGCAGTCCGGTTTTAGAAAAATACATTCTACTGAGACATGCTTGCTGTATCTAACTGACCTTATCAGAAGGGAAGTGGATGCAGGGAAATTATGTGGTATGGTCATGTTGGATTTGCAGAAAGCATTCGATACAGTGGACCATGGTATTTTACTAATGAAAATAGGGCCGTGGGTTTCGGTGAGTTGGCTCTTAAGTGGGTACATTCATATTTATGTAACCGTACTCAAATGGTAGATGTTAATCGTACTCTTTCTGAGTCAAGAACTATGGGATGGGGGGTGCCTCAGGGGAGCATCCTTGGTCCGTTATTCTTTTTATTATATATAAATGACTTCAAAGCAGCCACGTCTTGTAACCTTTTTTTATATGCTGATGATTCTGTTTTGTTACTATCACATAGAGATAAAATTGTGGTAGAGAACACATTTAGTGGTGAGATTCAAAATGTATGTAAATGGCTATCAGATAATAGATTATCCCTCCACTTGGCGGAGACTGAAGCCATTATTTTTGGTTCCAAGATTAGATTGGCTAGGTCTCCAGGGTTTGAGGTTAAGGTTGGAGAGCTCCCCATAACCGCAAAAGACAGTGTGAATTATCTAGGCTGTATTCTGGACAAATTTTTATCAGGTGAGAATATGGCTCTAAAGGCCCTCACCAAAATTAATTATAAAATTAAGCTAGAAATGCTGCCTTTTTGGACATCTTAATTCTTTACACACTTGCAGGAGCTCTAGTCCAGAGTCATTTCGATTATGCTGCCATCTCCTGGTACACAGGATTATCACAGCATCTTAAAAACAAACTACAAACGGCACAAAATAAATTGATTCGGGTCATTTTAAAGGTCCATCCACGTATTCATTTGGACCCTGGACATTTTAAATTGATCAACTGGTTAACAGTGGAAAAACAATCAATTTATAGTAAAATGCTGATAACTTATAAAATTGTTAAAAGTCAGGTGCCAACTTATTTAATTAATTACTTCACAATGGTAGGTGATACCCATAGCCACTTTACTAGAGGCAGTGAGGAAGATAATATCACCTCCACAGACAAAAATGAGACTGACAGTGATGGACCAGGGCCGAGTAGACAACCTGAAGCCCAGGGGTCAGCCACAGGAGTGCTTATGTCCCTTTATGAAAAAATGGAAAAAGCGTGATGTAATAATCCAGCTTGTAGACGGTGGACTGTGTATGATCAGAATGTATGCAAAGAATGTGATTTGTATTAAGCCAATATAGAGAACCCAGGACAGAAAACATTTGCAGTTTCAGAGCTGATACAGCCTTATTCTAGATCAAACGTTTTATGAGCTCTAAACTATTATTTAGCCAAGAACAACTGTAAACTATCATTTAGCCAATAACAATTGTAAACTATTATTTAGCCAAGAATAAATGTCAAAATATAGTAGAAGATTAGCAAGGAAGTGACCACAGCTGGGTTCTGCATTCTGAGCCAGACTCAAGATGAATGGGTCCCTTGCTCAAGCCTGGGTTCATCCAAGGTTTCTGCAACAACGCCAACGGATGTTTACCCACCCAACCAGGGGGAGGGGCTTTCGTCCTGGAAGCAGTTTTTTCTTGCCACAGTAAGCCGATTGGCGAGCCAATCGGTAAGCTAAGCAAGGCTGGGGGGAGGAATTACGAGCTGGCTGTGGGAGCTCAAAATAGTAGAGTATAACCCAGTAGGATAGGATGTCAACACGGGTTTGTGACATATTAAACATTCCTATAATTCGGTTGTTAGAAATTCACTGATAGAGTTGAAACTAGGTAGAGAATGTAATCTTGCATTTACTCACACAAATATACTGGAGTATAAACTCACAATCACTCACACAAATATACTGGAAAGTAATGTTTATATAAACTCACAATCACTCACTCATATACACTAAAATGTGATGTTTTGTATAATTATATGCGGTCACAAGATGTTTGTATACGTATAGGTGGTTACAAGATGTTTGTAGAATTGTACGAGGTCACAGGATGTATTACAGAATGTATTGAGTTATTTTGTGTCACTGTTTCTAGCGTAGCAGAGATACTATTGCTTAATAGTAAGATAAAATTCCATATAAGGTGCTTGGATAAATCATTATTTTTAGCCTGGTGGAACCACCATTAGAAAAGTGATGAGTAAAGCACTTGGTAAAATGCCAATATGGTGTAAAGGTCAGCTGAGAAGGGACCACCCCCAGGGGAGGGATGGAGAGATGGGAATAGCCATTTATGGATAAAACCACCATTATTTTCGAGTGAATAATGTTACGCATAATAATGTAACTAAAATACCAATTAAAATGGCCAGAAAAGTAAAACAATAAGGTAAACCAATGAGGTAACTGAATGAAGTGACCAATCATGTAACTATTACCCCGCGTTCTAACAGGGGGCGATACTAGGTGAAGAAATCGCCCAGTGGGCGTTCCCCACGCTTGAAGGGCCTCCTTAAAAGTGCTTCCGATGTGCTTACAAAATTTTTGCATGGTAAACGAATAGTTCATCATAGATTTTGAGAATCTTTATTATAAATATTAGTTGGCTAGCAGTATTGTTTCCTTCAATCATGAACCGCAAACTCAAACTCAGAAGGCTTTTTACAATTGCAGCCATTTACTTGCGCTGGAAACACAGGAGATCCCGTGTGTGGGTCCACAGAATTTTGCAGACCCGCCGGCAGCACAGCGAATATTACAGGCTGGTGCAGGAGCTGCGGCTGGATGGAGAGAGGTTCCAGCGGTACTTCAGGCTGAACCGTGCCCAGTTCGATGAGCTGCTGACCAGAGTGGGGCCTCGGATCACACAGCTGGACACAAATTGGCGGAGCCCCATCAGTGCAGCGGAACGGCTCGCAATTTGTCTCGACGCGTTTTCCAAACGTACCCATGCGATAAAAAAATTGCCTTTTAACCAACACAAACATTAAATAAGATGTATGTAGGCCATATAAGTTTAGCTAGCTATAAATATTTATGCTTTTAGGATTAAATAAATTATCAATAATGGATGTGTTGAGCTAATGTACAATTGAGCTACTGAACAATGTAGTAGGCTAGTCTACTTCATACAACTAATAGCATTCTTTTATTTTACAGTTACCTTGCAACTGGGGACTCATACCGGTCGATTGCCTACAGCTAGAAGAACAAAGCTGAAAAGAGTATTTAGAGTCATTGAGTTGGGAGAAATACATTCAGACGAACTCCGCTGAGTCCAGAGTGCTTGCTGGTATTCTTGTATTACCTGTCATTTACTTTGTCACTATCGCTACCGAAATAAAACCTTCTTCATCAAGATCAGTGTGCTGCCATATTTCTTACAATATTCATATTTAGAACCATCCTATTCAAATGTCACATACAGCCACTGTATAGCAACAACTAGTTGACACATGCCCTATTACCATATAGGCTTATGGCAACAACTAGTTGACCCATGTCCCCAATATTATATAACAAATAGGATGACTTGAAACTTTTTTTAAAAAGTATTTATTGTTTTGCAATGTAAAACACACAACCATTTATAGCCATCAGCCATCAGTTTCTCCTCATTCATGTTGAAGTGTCGGAACTAGGAACCAAATTTCGGTGTTGTGTTGGTTCCGCGTGGAAGGTAAAAACAGCAACACATGAATTTGATTGGCTCTTACCGGGCGATATCGCCCGAAAGTTCAAGATTTTCAACTTTTCTGTGTCGCCGCCACCCCCACAAATCGCCGAATCGGCCAATCACTGGAAGTCGCCCGCTCTCATAGACAATCAATGTATTTCGGGCAACTAGTTGCCAAATCGCCCCCTGTTAGAACGCGGGGTTAAGCTGAGTATATACACTTTTGTGAAACAAAGGAATATTGGAGCTACTTGCAAGTTGCTCTCGGCTTTGTGATTTCATCTGAAATAAAGTCTAAACTTTGAAAATCTTTTGCTTGAAACCTCTTCTCTATTTTTCGGAAAATTGAGCAAAACGGGACTTAGAAAATAATTGGACTTATGAAAAATTGAACAAAAAAGGATTTTCAACAACAGCAGCACAATTGATTTTATACTGATTCGTTTCAAAAGCCTGATGGGCAAAAACACATTTATGTACAGATGCAGCAGTGCAGTGGAATAATTTACCCATGAATCTGAAACTGACTATTTCGCTGAATACATTTCAAGTGACCTTAAGAAAGTGGCTGCAAAATGGAAATTGACATGTAGTTTTTTCTTCTTTTTTTTCTTTTTTTTCTGACATAGCTTCCCCGCACTGCCATATTGTAAGTTGACTGTATTGTCTCTGCTCTGGTGATACTCTGTTGATGTGTTATTGTGTTTTTTATTTTATTTTCTGCAGTGCGTCTGGTCTGATGTTTAGTGTTTTGTGTATCATGAGGACCACAATGGAAATAAGCCATTATTGGCTTTATTGAGTTTTTATCCTCTGTGATTTTTTTTTTTAACTTTCTCTTGTATGTTATGTGTGTTGGCCTCTGTGCCGTTTTTAATCACCAAATAAACCAAACCAAACCAAACCAAACTAACTTACAGTGAAAGTGTATTAATGATATACTAACATGTACTAATACTCTGACGTTATTAGTATGGTCTCAGTACCGAATAACCCCACTGCGTTAAGTATTTTGTTTATCCTAGTTATTATTTCTTCTTTAATATCTTCAGTGTTTATTTAGTATATTTGTTAATCAGCACTTTGGTGATTGACTTTATTACTGAGCATAAATTGATATACATTGATATAAAATAAATATTGAATAAGTACGTTGTTGTGACCCATGCTAATATCACTACATAAAGCTATGCATATGAAAGAAAACCAAAATGCAAGCTGGGTTACAATCCTTAAATATTCTTTTAGTTGACTCACTCTTGAACTTTTCCAACGTGTCATCTCCTGCTATCTAAAATACAAACTTGTCAAAGGAATGTGGACAATTTTCAGCTCACAATGAGTTACGCTGAGTCATGCTGAACTCGAGGTGTTTAATTACAGCTCTGCTATGTGCAGGGACAATGGAAGAAATTGGTCAGCTCATATTACATATTTGTTTTGCGTCACACCTTCGAGCTCCTCTGCCCAGTTCTTTCTTGAATGAGAGGTGAGGCTAGGGTCACAGAGTGATGCAAGTGAATGCACTATTAAAGTGTTCAAAAACCTTGAGGTTTGCATTATGGGCTATCTACTCTATGCCTGTCTCACAAATTAGGTTGTGTATTGTTAAAAAACAAAAAGTTGCAGAATGAGCATATATGTGTATTTCCCTAAAACTGTAATTCACATAATTAATTAATCCAGCTGGAACGGGATGGAAACATTGTGTTCACAACCCTTTCACTTCAGTCATCAAATACACAAGTATAATTAACAGGTAAACACGATGAAGAGGTAAGTACAATGAACAGGTAAGGATCACCGATTGTAAATTATGGACCTTATGGATTCATATATCTTCAGTATAATTTGAGGTGGTTGGGATTTCATCAGCTATAAGTTCCTAAGTGAAATGGAACACTCAGCTCAACTCAAACTACCCAAAAGTGCCATCCACCCCCCATAAGTGTATCATCGTTGTGTTGTGTTAAAAGTGGGAAAGAGAGCAAGATGTCTAATCTCAAGGGTCTGTGACCCAGCTCTAGACTCTTTCATGACCATGGGATGCATGCCAGTCTCATTGATCACCAACTATATGGGGATTCATGATTGCAGAGGTAGGGTTTCTTATTACATACAAGACAGTGGGCGGGAATGGGTGGAGATGTGTTTTTTTTCTGGAATAGGAGCCTGGGCCAATTTGTGGGAAAGGGAAGGGAAATGGGAAATGAGGATATGTCCGCCAAGTCCCAGCAATAATCATGGTCTGGGGAATCAGAGTGTCACAAGAGGTCTCGTTGGATATATCACCACCACCAAAACCTGCCCTGACAAACTTTTGTATGCAAAGAATATATACATTTCCCCCAGCATGTTAAAACAAATATTCATATAAATATGAACTATCACAATTTACCAGGGACAGGTGCTTCAATAAATTGTGACTGTTTTTTGGGTCATTTTTAATATTATGTGGCAAACACTACCAGTCTTGCCCCCCTTCACTGCCTGTGCAGGATATTACATTTACATTTTTACATTTTAGGCATTTAGCAGACAGTCTTCTCCAGAGCAACTTACAAGATGTGCATTAATACATGGTAGGAACAATCATACTTAGTGCACGAGATCAGTGCAGTAATACAGCGATAGACATTGTTGTAGGCAGCTGCATAGTGTGATTAAATAAGGGAGAGATGCATATACAAGAAGTGTTGAGCAAGTAGGCAGTGGTGATGACAATAGGCTAGATGTACAGAATTCAGTGGTAGTGGAGTCTGAAAAGGTGGGTTTTGAGTCTCTTGCAGAAGATTGCAAGGGACTCAGGAGAGAAAGAGTTGAGTGACATCAGCATAACAGTGGTAAGAAAAACCATGAGCAGAGATAACAGAACCAATTGACTTAGTGTACAGGGAAAATAGGATTGGGCCTAGCACCAAGCCCTGTGGGACTCCAGTAGAGGGTGTGGTGATCTAACTTACTTTCTTCTTTAAATAACAAGGTGCAATGCAAGGTGTTCCCTCCTCTGGCCATTACATGTTTCCCACATTCTCTACAGATGGGAGATTCATTCTCAACGACAACACCATCTTTTTGTCTCAAAGTGAGTCCACAAAGATGAACGAGTTAGCTTTTTGGGGGAACATAATTCGTCATTACAGACCGCCTCGGCATTGGAATCAGTGTCGGACCTCACAGGTTTAATAAGGGACTGCAAACAGATGTATGTTGTGTAGCTAGCTAGCTACCTACCAGGGTTGGCAAATGTGAGGAAGCTGTCTGCACATGCGCAATTGCCTTGTAAACAAAACAAAATGCAAGAACAGTCAAAGAGATGGTGGGATTAAATTACCAGATCCCCAGATCCAGTATTATATTATTTATATGTGTGTTATTTAGACATTTAAGTAGGGTAATGGTTGAAATATTATTTTCCCTGCAGGAAAATAACTTGCCACGTGATTTACTATCATGCTATCACGTTAAATATAGCTAAGTACTATTTCAGATTTTAGTATCGTGTTATACCCTCATACCAGAATACTGTCACAACCCAAGTACACATACACACAAATGTTTCCCAATTAAGAAAACAAACCCATTCCTTGTATTGAAGATTCTTATGATATTTATCACATCATACTCCTCTCTCCCGTCATCCAGTGGAATATATGGGGATAATAGTGAGAAAGGGTCTACTGAGGTGTCACATGACATTGTATACTGCGTCATCCCCCGGCATGGCCCTGCCATTCACTCTACATAGCTGTGGACTGGGGCTCTGCTGAATGTATTCTGGGCATTTTGGGTCTTTGTTTGTTGTCTCTCTGCTGATTCTTCTCTCTCCTTATGCTGCAGCTCTATCTCAGATCTGACTTGCATACTACTCTAAATTCTCATATTTAACATATTTTAGCGATTGAGTATAGCTAAGAATGGGATATTGTCTGCCACAGGCCCTGTCATGCAGGTATTTTGCTTGCTGTACATTATCCTTTACTAAACTATACTCTAATACAGGGTTTATGTTTTGCATCACTGCCCCCTTGAGCCTTACAAAGATTTAAACAAGGTACCATTCATGCCTTCCTGGAGCAGAAGGAGATATTGAATGTGAGTGCCCAGCAGGGCTTGGTAGGAGAGAGTAATACTCACTGAGTTTACAGATGGAGAATGGAGGGAGAACTTCTGGAGGATGTTCTGCAGGTCATTCATTACTTTGTGTGCTTTGACTGAGATTCCTGCGCCCTCAGCACTTGACCAGCCACGCACCTGTACCACTCCAGATGCCCACACTGGATAGCCTTCCAGCAAACCCTGATTTGTTTGGGAGCTCCACCAAAGCCCCTTTCTTTCATCTTTTTGGAAACCGTCTTAAACATGTTGCCATTGTGGTGTTTATGCCAGTCTAAAAATGTCATTATATCTCTGTTTTGACATGAAGGCAGTCTGATTCACTCCAGAAATGTTTGCTTCTGTTGGCATCCAAACTAGCCAACAGGCTAACAACAACACCTGATATTTGTAGTCGATTATTTGGGTAATGTTACCTACAATATTTTTCTGAGCTCGCAATAATCCCAGTTTGTTGGCAATAGCTGAAATCATACCATCACATTTGGTTCCACCTTCCTGTTTTTTTTAAGGAAGTCAGAACTGTAGCAGCTTTAAAATGTTCTATGTACAAAAATCTGACTGTCCAGCATTGTAGTATTTGATATTTGAAGGTGGTTGACAGTTGTGAACACTGACTGCATACCAGCTCATTACCATTGTGAGAGGAACAGATCTGAGCAGTCAGAACCACTCTGGTCTGATTTAAAATCATTGACTAAAATCATTTAAAATGGGGAAAGTGCAATTATGTGGCCTTTCCGTCCCGCCCCCCCAAGCCAACGAGTGAACTAAAGGAGTGGTGAGATGAGTATTATTAGTTAATTTATTTGCTTTATATTCACCTGCAATAGTGGGACATAATATGTGTGAATGTTCGTCGTCTGTCAGTTCTCCCACAGAGGACCTCCATTGTTCTGCTGTTTATCATCATAGAACATACAACAATCTTATAAGGACAATCTTATTGTCTAGATATGCTCGTGTGAGCGTATAGTGGATTAATAATCTCTAATTAAAAATAATAAAAATAAATGTATCTGTTTCCAGGGTATTATAATAGGGGTACAGCATTATAATAACTATAAATATCAATTTTAATAAGCAAGGTACATAAAATTAATAACAAAAGTAGCAACTCTGACAGTAGATGGCAGCGTCCCCAATTATGCAGGAATTTAACAGAATTTATTTACACTGTTACACCACCAGTTTATGAATTGGAATCTTATCATGCACACAATGTTTGAACTCGCTGTGTATGTCCTCACCTCTTGTCTTGTCTTTCAATGATCAAAAAGTGAGAAAAGCTTAGTTGTTGAATCCTTAAAAGCCATGCCAACAAACAACCATCAGTGTCTGTCATATCCAGGGATTCATCCATCTGCAGTGAAAAGCACTGACAGATAGATATAAATCTTTGAGCACTTCTTGACGCACGTCCTTACATAATGCCTCTACCCTTCTTGTCACAGTAGCTGGGCCAATCGGAACACTTAGGATAGCATTTTTAATATCCTTTTTGTTTTTAATAATGTGTTACATTTTACATTTTACATTTTAAGCATTTAGCAGACGCTCTTATCCAGAGTGACTTACAAGATGTGCATTAATACATGGTAAGAACAATCATAATTCACGCAAGAGATAAGCGCAGTAATACAGTGATAGACATCATTGTTGGCAGCTGCATACCATACTTGTAACAATGGGAAGTTAAAGGTTAGTCAAATGTATTTTATATTTTTTTGAGGAACAAGCAAGGATACATATACAAAAGGTATTGAACAAGTAGGCAGTGCTGATGACAATTGGCTAGATGTACAGAATTCAGTGGTGGAAAGGTGGGTTTTGAGTCTGTTGCAGAAGATCGCAAGTGATTCTGTGGTCCTGACTGAATGCAGAAGATCATTCCACTACCGAGTGGGTCAGGACAGAGAATAAATTAGACCTTGAAGAGTGGCTGCAGGGCTTCCGGAGCGATGGGACAGTGAGTTTGCAAGAGAAGGCAGAGCGGAGGGGTCTGGCTGGGGTGTAGGGTGTGATGAGTGTCTTGAAGTAAGGGGGAACAGTTCCTCTAGCCGCTTGATAAGCCAGCACCAGTGATTTGAATCTGATGCGTGCTGCAATGGGTAGCCAGTGCAGAGAGGAGAGTAGAAGGGTGGCATGGGTGTCGTGTTTTGGCGGTATCGCTCATTGCCTCCTTGTACAATTCTCCACTGGTGAATGTTTTTTCATGTTTTGCTAAGAGGTGGCTAACATGCAAGGAAACTTCTGTTGCAGCCTTACCTTTAGCCATTGGTTTGGTAAAAAGCAACTGCTGGGCCTTCAACACCGACTTCAGCTTGTCAACTTTCTGTTAACATATTGCATGTTTTGGCGGGTAGGTCTCCTTGAATTCTGGATGGAGGGTATTGTGGTGGCACTTCAAGTTACCCCTGTTCACCAGGGCTACAGCCTGGTAACATATCAGTCATATAGGTTTATCTTTCACTATGGTGAACAAAAAGTCATGTTCCCATTCTGGATGGATAGCTTTTTTTTCACTGAGCCTCTGCATCTTGTTCAGTTGCTAGCTCATGAAATTAATAGAGCAGGGTGCATAGTCTACGCCAGACTTTGTCCTTCAAACAATATTCGATTGGGCAGATATTTTTTCCCATCACACTGCATACTGATAAATGGGCCGCAAATGAAATTCTATCAAAAAATTATAATAATGTTCTGACATTTATGTTATATTTATATTTTTTCTGAAAATGTCTCATGATGCTTCCAAGATCGACCAGTGATCGTGATCGATGGGTTGGTGACCCCTGATGTAAAGTATCGTGGCAGATGCTTTGGAAAGGGAGACATCTCTGATATCTTCTGTTAGGGCTGCACAAAATAGAGATGGGCTTTTGCAGTAACCCTATGGCAATGCTGTCCATGTGAAATGTTTTGAATCTACTCTGAACACAAACAAATACTGGCTGTCTGGATGAATTGAAACTGAAAAGAAAGTGCTACCCAGGTCTATTCCTGGGAACCATATTAGCTGTGGGCAGGATGCTAGAGAGTACAGTAACTGGGTTGGGCACTACCGGATATGATGGGATAAGTCATTTATGGCACGTAAATCCTGCACAAATCCTGGATCTCTTCCTGGTTTCTTTACAGGGATGATGGGCATGTTACACTGACTAGAAGCACATTCTACCAGTACACCTTGCTCCACTAGTCTGTCAATGACAGGTATAATGCCTTCTAGTGTTTCTGTTCTGAGATTGTATTCTTTTTTCGGCAATGGATCAGAAGTGATGCGTATAGGGACTATGCTTGCAATTAGGCTAACCTCATATGGGTGGGTCAACCAGAGACCGGAGGGGACAAATGAAAGGACCACGCCATCCTTTTACATAGCATATCCCTTCCTAACTGACTAATTTGTCCTTGTGGTGTGAGTAGTGAGGGAGATTGTATTCTCTCCACAGACAAAACAGGGCCTAGTAGCCGACCTGAACCCCAGGGGTCAGCCACAGGAATGCTTATGTCCCTTTATGAAACATTGGAGAGGGCTGGGTGTAATGATCCAGCCTGTCGGAGGTGGACTGTATATGCCCAGGCCTCATGTGAGGAGTGTGATTATTAATAGCTGTAAGGAAAGTACCCATGATTTTCATACTGATGCCACTATATTCAAATTCATATGAAAAGTACCTAAAAAACAATGAATACTATTAGGCAATATAGTCTGGTGATTGGGCAATATAGTCTGGTGGAAAAGTACCACAAATATCAAGAGAGAGATAAAAAAAACATAACAGGATGCGAAAATGTGTGTTAACCGTCAGTTCTGCACTCTGAGCCAACCCAAAAGTTGGATGGGTTCTTTTTTGAGGGTCTGCCAAGAGAGCGTCCCCTGATCATAGAGAGGGGATGTTTGCCTTGGCAAGCAGTTTCTCTTTGCCACTTTCTAGCATGCTTGGACAAGGCAGGGGCAAGGGGTGACTAGAACCAGCTGTGGGTACTCAAAATAGTACAGTATAGCCCAGTAGGATAGAAGTCACTGGAATGTCGACACGGGTGTATGACATATTAAGCACTTCTATAATTTGGTTGTTAGAATTCACTGTTAAAGTTGAAACTAGGTAGAGAATGTAATCTTGTATTTACTCACAGAAATATACTGGAAAGTAATGTTTGTATAAACTCACAATCACTCACACACATATACTGAAAGGTGATGTTTGTATAATTATATGCGGTCACAAGATGTTTGTATAATTATACGCGGTTACAAGATGTTTCTAGAATTGTACGCGGTCACAGGATGTATCACAGAATGTATTGAGTTATTTTGTGTCACTATTTCTAGCTTAGCGGAAATACTATTGCTTAATAGTAAGATACAATTCCATATAAGGTGCTTGAATAAATCATTATTTTTAGCTTAGCGGAACCACCATTATGAAGAGATGAGTAAGGCACTTGGCAAAATGCCACTATGGTGTAATGGTCAACCGAGAAGGGACCACCCCCAGGGGAGGGATGGAAAGATGGGAATAGCCATTTATGGGTAAAACCACCATTATTTTTGAGTGATTAGTGTTAAGTCAGCATAAATAAAAGACCAATTAAAATTGACCAGAAAAGTAAACCAATAAGGTAAACCAATGAGGTAAACCAATGAGGTAACCAATGATGTAACTATTAAGTGACGTATATAAACTGTTGTAAAACAAAGGAATATTCAAGCAACTTGCAAGATGCTCTCGGCTTTGTGATTTAATTAGAAATAAAGTCTGATAACTTTGAAGATATTTTGCCTCAAACCTCTTCTCTACTTTTCGGAAAAATTTTGCAAAAAATAATTTGATTCCTGAATAATTGAACAAAAAGGACTTAGAAAATAATTTGAAAAGATTAAGATTCAAATTTTCCACAACAGTAGGAATTGATACTTTATTGTAAGTGAGCTTATTGAACACTCTACTGGTTTGGTGTCCTTATGATACACTGGTGTCCCTGCTATACCTATTGTAGGTACAGTTTTTCCTGGTTTGTCATTTGGTTTTCATGTGTTCTAGGACAATACTGGATACTGATGCTCCTGTGTCTACTATCATATTTGACCACCCTGCGATATCTACCAAGGTTCAGTTGTGTGTAATTTTAATGAGGGACATTGCTGGGTTTGACTCAGTCTGCTCCTCAGGACACCCTTATTTTGGACCTTGGTTCTGTGGACACTCATTCCATGCCCTTGATGACCACTGGTTGCAGATGTGTTTCTAACTAAACCTGGCCAGCTGTCGGAACCTGGGGAATGTCCCCTGCCACGGCTACAGCTGAAACCTCTTAATCTGCCATGACTGTGCCCTTTCTGCCTGTCATCCCTGCTGTACTGCCAGGGTGAGCGAGAGCCATCTGTGATTTAACTAATTTGGTTTGAGTGGCTTCCTCTTTTTTTGTGCTCCTCAGCTTGTATGAAAATGGGTTCCATTTGTTCAAAACTCTTTCTCTGCCAACATGGGGTTATTATATCATCGAATCTGCATGAATTTGATCAATTAAGGGACTCCAACACCGTGGTTTTCTGTTCTACGGCAAAGAAAACATTTACGGTAAGGAATTCGTTAGATAAATATTCTAAAATTATTATCCACGCTGGCACCAACGATGTTCGACTTAGGTAGTCGGAGATCACTAAAAATAATTTTGTTTCAGTGTGTAGGCTTGCTAAAACACTCAGTTGGGAAGTAATTATCTCTGGCCCTATCCCTGCCCGTAGGAGTGACAAAGTCTACAGTAGACTCACGTGGCTAAATCGCTGGATGGCTAACTGGTGCACTGACAACGACTTGGGCTTCATAAACAATTGGCCTACTTTTTGGAGAAAGCCTAGCTTACTGAAGAGAGATGGACTCCACCAGAGCTGGAGAGGTGCTCTTCTATTATCTATAATTTTTTCCCGTAGTATAAACTCTAAGAATGTATCTGCTAGCTTCCAAAAACCTGTGACTAGCTTAGCTATTGAGACTGTGTCTGTCCCTCGTTTTGGAAATGGTTTTAGAAATAAAAAGCTATCTGAGCACACTGGCTGTCGTGGCATTTGTGTACATAATCTTATTTATATTAAAACCTCTCAACCTGCTGTAAGTGTTGCCTGTAATAAGACATATCTTAAATGTGGATTGTTAAATGTTAGATCACTTTCCCCCAAGGCGGTTCTTGTGAACGAACTAATCACGGACCATAGTTTTGACCTGATTAGTTTCACTGAAACCTGGCTTAGGCCTGACAAATACAGTGCACTTAATGAGGCATCTCCTAATGGTTATGCCAGCTGCCAAGCGCCGCGTCTGTCTGGTAGAGGGGGCGGTGTTGCTGAGATTTTTTCAACCAAATTTAGTTTCACACCTAAATGTGGGGATAAGTTCTCCTCTTTTGAATCGCTTTTTATGCTTTAAAAGATAAAGTTACCTCAGTGCAATCCTTCCTCTTAGTAACTATTTATAGACCACCTGGACCGTATACTGTCTTTCTTTCTGAGTTTGCAGAGTTTTTATCAAGCTTAGCAACTATGGCAGATAAAGTTGTGATTGTTGGAGATTCCATATACATATTGATAATGACAGTGACCCTTTAGCACTGGATTTTGCAGCTATTATTGATGATTGATTATTGGCACAACCATACCATACCTTAGATTTTGTTTTATCCTATGGTATCGATGTCGAGAATATCATTGTGTCTCCCCATAATCCTGTACTATCGGATCACTTTTTGATTACTTTTGAAATTCAGGGAAATATTCCTATTAAATCGGAACCTAAATACTATTCCAGCCGCTCTATAAATTCATTGACGGCTTCAAAATGTATAAACATACTTCCCGAATCATTAGTATCAAGTCAGGACCATATAGCTTTTTGTCAATTGATCATCAAACAGATGCACTAAATCATATTTTATGGAATACACTTGATGCTGTCGCACCCCTCAAGAGGAAAAAATGCAGTCAGAAGAAACTTGCACCCTGGTTTACTGACCATACCCGTGCCCTTAAACAAGTTTCCAGGAAATTAGAATGTAGATGGTGCTCCACCAATTTAGAGGTTTTTTGCTCTGCTTGGAAGGGCAGCCTCATAGAATACAAGCATGCCCTTACTACAGCTATGTCATCGTACTTCTAAAAATTAATTGACCAGAATAAAAACAACCCAAGATTTATATTTAACACAGTCGCTAAACTGACAAAAAATCAGTCTTCAGATTGCATCAGTTATCCTTCTAACTATAATTCCAATGACTTCATTAACTTGTTTACTAATAAGATTGAGACAATCGGAGAACAAATTATGAAAATGACTCCAATATCTAGCACTCCAACTCTCGAGATAGCACAGGGCTATCAGGAGCAAGGTTGCATAGAGATCCTTGAGTTTTTCACTCCCTTGGATCTGGATAAAGTTAGTAAACTGATTATGTGCTCCAAATCATCTACATGTCTGTTAGACCCAATACCAACAAAGCTTATTAAATAGCTTTTGCTTGTGCTAGGCCAGCCCATGATAGATATCATAAATATATCCCTATATAAAAACCTATAATCTGTATGAAACACTACAATCAGGTTTTAGACCAAACCATAGCACTGAGATGGCACTTATTAAAGTTGTAAATGACTTACTGTTAGCATTGGATACTGGTTGTGTTTCTATTCTAGTGCTCCTTGACATAAGTGCTGATTTTGACACTATTGACCACCAGATTCTCCTTCATAGGCTAGAAAACCTGGTTGGTTTGCGTGGACGGGCACTCTCATTGTTTAAATCATACTTATCAGACAGGTTTCAATTTGTGCAATTAGATCAAGAGTTCTCTGACTACTCTCAGGTTAAATATGGTATTCCACAAGGCTCAGTGCTGGGACCATTACTGTTCTCATTATACTTGCTACCACTGGGTAATGTTATTCGTAAACATGGTGTGAATTGCCATTGCTATGCAGATGATACACAGCTGTACATATCAATGAAACCAGGTGAAATACTTAAACTCACTCAATTAGAGGCTTGTATCTCTGAAATAAAGAATTGGATGACAGTAAATGTCCTGCTTTTAAATTCATATAAAACAAAGATGATGATTTTGGGCCCCAAAAAATTAAGGAACAAGTTGGATCTGCAGTTAAATGAGGTGATTGCATAGTTACATCAAGTCTAATGGTTAAGAACCTTGGTTTTATTATTGATCAGGACCTTACATTTGACACTCATATTAAAAACACTTCCAGAGTAGCTTTCTTTTACCTAAGAAACATAGCTAAAATTTGGCACATTCTGTCATTAGAGGATGCAAAAACCTTGATCCATGCTTTTGTCGCATTGAGGCTAGACTATTGTAATACCTTATTATCCGGCTCCTTTAGTAGCTCTCTAAAGAGTCTTCATCTAGTACAGAATACAGCGGCATGTATTTTGACTAGATCCAAGAAGTATGGCTATAGCACTGCTTTTTTTCTGACTGCATGTTCTCTTAATATAATAATAATAATAATAATAATATATGCCATTTAGCAGATGCTTTTATCCAAAGCGACTTACAGTAGTGAATGCATACATTTTCAGTATATGTGGCCCCAGTGGGGATTGAACCCACAACCTAAGTGTTGCCAACGCCATACTCTACCAACTGAGCCACAGAGAACCGGCCTCTGACTCGGGGGCACCTGCCCCCGTGCCCTAGATCCTGCGAGAAGTGTGAGCTGCCCCCATCAACCCTCAACCCCACGCCAACCCCAGTTCCTGGACCCTCTCCACGTGGTTTAGCCCCCCGCTGACTACCTAGCTCAGGAGGGGCAAAGTCTTTCAGCCCTGAGTCACCTTGGACTGACCATGATATGGTCTTTTTTGGACACACCCTATGTCGGTCAGAAGAGGATGGGCTCCACCCCTTTTAGTTTGGTTCCTCCCAAGGTTTCTCCCTACCAAGGGAGTTCTTCCTTGCCACTGTTGCCTTTAGGCTTGCTTTTGGGGGGTCTAGGATTGGGTTCCCCCTCTGTAAAGCGTTTTGTGACAATTCCATTGTAAAAAGCGCTATGCAAATAAATTTGATTTGATTTGATTTGATTTGTTTGGCTACTTGTGTTACTTGCTGCAACATTTCTGCTATATATTACTGTTATGCCTCCTGTCCTTCAAAACATGAGTTTTCCCTGAAACATTGTCTGAATTTGGTGATTTATTCTTCTATTTGTTCATATTTTTTAGGCAACAATCATATATTTTTGACCAGTTTATATACGTGGACCATTTAGTCTTGACCAAATCCATGATGAATCTCAAGCCAGTATCATTAGCATCCTGTTCTGCATGCAATTGACTGCAGGACCACCATTTCCTGCTCCAGCCAGGATCATGTGAGCATCTGCTGCTGACATACGTAGAGGCACACAGCAGACCACTTATATCTGAAACTGTACACCCATAGCACTGCATCATGCTCACAAGCCACTCTTCCCCATCTACCTCATTGCACTTGTGGTAGCAGGGATGAGTTACTGCTTCTAGATTTCCTACTGATGTAGCTGCCACCATAGTGTACTCATCTGTTTCATTATCCTATGCACCCTTTTCAGCTTGTGCTTCGTTGAGTAATTGCTGGTATGGTCCTGTATATAGAGGTAGAGCTGTAGGCACAAGCAGGGAGGTTGTAGTCTGTTGTCCTTGTGCTTGTTAAGTTGCTGTCTTAGCTGGTGCTCTGTGTGTGCTCTACTTCATGCTATAGATTTATTTTTCCTTTTTACCACGTCATCATTCCAGAGGAGGAATGCGGACCATTGTTTTTGAGGTCTTTTATTCATTCTATTCTCATTCTCATTCTCATTCATATTCTCATTTTTTTCTCAAATGTAATAATTGATTTATATAAAATGCACCATCCACAGGGAACTACAACTGGGGATCATCCTGTGTGTCCTTATTCCAATTTTTAAAGAATATTCATGTTTGTGGAACATAATATGGGTACATATAAGACCTTGACAAGCGAAGTGCAGTCCTAGGTTTTGGAACCAAATTGTCAGGGAAAAAAACTGGTTTCGGAGAGAATCTTCAACAAAAAGGAACTTTATTCAAGCAATTGCAGGGAGTTTCGGCATAAGTACAGAAGCAGTTTGACTTGAGGAATTCTGCAAATTCTCCTATCTTTTCACATTTTATGCGGGGAGGGGGGGCTTGACCTCAGGCACTCAGATAGCCTTGGGCTGCAGTTCACAACCCATCTTGTACAACCTAGTACTGGGTGTGCTGCCAGTATTGGCATCACATCTCTGTCATTTCCCTGCTAGTAAGGTCACAGTTTCTTCTTGTTTTGTATTTCTTCCGTATCAGCTCAACCCCTCCCAACAGAATTTGGCACAGAGAACAAAGACAGTGAAACGTATTTCTATGTTCCTAATGTTACAGAGTGGGTTCTCCCTATTCCCTATTATTTCACTCAACTGGTGCAAATAGCATAATAAGCACAGTCACTTGTTCTGACATACCAGCGCTAATAAAGTGCATAGTGCAATTAATCTGTTGGAGATTGGTGCAAACATTGCAAAACAACGTATTTAAATCTAGGTGTACAAAATAAGTGATTCTAGCAGCTGACAAAGAGGAGGAACAGTACTGACTTGGAGCCGCCAATCTACAACACAAACATACATATGATCCAAACATTAGTGATTCAGTACTCAGCTGACTACTGCCCGCTGTCTGTCGTGTACACAACTTCACTAACCATGGAAGAACTGCTATGTTTTATGACCTATTCGACCACCACAAAACCAGTTCCCACCTGGAAAGAGAAGTAGGAGCGTACCTGAGATTTAAATATAAATGCCACCTACTGCTCTTAAATCAAAAAGATCTGTGCTTTGGTTCAAAAGCATGATCAAACCATTGAAAAATTGGGAACTGCTCTTACAAAGGATCAATTTGTAGCTAATAGATGTGCTCCAATTGTGAAGAATGTTGTTTGGGGGAAGTGAATGTGTAAACATGAAATATGAAAGCTGTGGAGCTTGTGGTGAGCTAACAACCATCATCAAGGCAGGATTATTTATTTATTTATTATTTATTTATTTCATTTATTTATATTGCGCCCCCCAACCAATAGTTACATCAGCCCGGGGCGCAGCCCGAGGAAGAGGAAAACAAAAGATAAGAACAATAGGAACATACAAATGACAAGCAGCCATCCAAAACAAAACAGAGAACATAAGGACATAAATACATCTGTCACACAACCGTAAAAGCTAACTCAGGGATTGTCTCTGGCAAAAATATGTGTTTTAAGTAGGGCCTTAAAAGTCTGTAGGGTGTTTGCAGACTTGATGTTTAAAGGGAGCTTATTCCACAATTTCGGCGCAGTAACAGCGAATGCTCGGTCTCCCTTTGTCACCAATTTTGACTGCGGGATCTTCAGGCAAGCTTGGTCGCTAGATCTGAGGGATCTGGAGCTAGATGATCGGACCAGGAGTTCCTCAATGTAGGCAGGAGCGAGACCGTTTAGGGCTTTGAAAACGAACATGAGGATTTTGAAGTTGACTCTCTGCTTCACAGGGAGCCAATGGAGGGATGCAAGGACTGGGGAAATGTGGTCCCTCATTTTGGTGCCCGACACGAGTCTGGCAGCTGCGTTCTGGACGAGTTGTAGGCGGTTGATGATTTTCTCGGTCACGCCAGAGTAGAGGGCTTTACAATAGTCCAGTCTTGACAAGATCAGAGTGAGGGTGACCCTCTGAAGGTCGCTGGGAGAGAGGAATGATTACTCTTGGAGAGAGGAGAGTTATTTGCAGCTCAGCAGTGAAACATCTGCTGATGATTCAGATTTTCTTACTTATTAAAACAGTGTAAAAAAATGTGTATCAGTGGACAGACAACCAAGTATTGGAGGTCTATATTCTGATCTTCGGTCTTAGCATAATATCTTAATCAGAGGGCAAATTGAATAAAATAGAGATTAGGGGTGTGATGGTATACTGGTATGACAGTATACCACGATATTAAAATATAAAATAGTACTATCATAAAATTAACATAATACAAATCATGTGGCAAAAGCTATTTTCATGTGGGAAAAAAAGATTTAAACCGTTACCCTACTAAAATATCTAAATAACCCATATGAAATAATATAATACTGGAACAGGGATGTCTGCTAATGTCATTTAATCCCACCACCTCTTTGGCTTTTCTTGCATTTTGTCTTGTTTACAAGGCGATTGCGCATGTGCAGACAGCTCCCTCACATTTCCCAACTGTGGTAGGTAGTTGCTATTAGCCAGCTAGCTACAGAGCATAAATCTCAATTTCCAATCCCTTATAAAACTTGCGGTGTTTGACGCTGATTCCGATGCCGAGGCGGTCTGTAATGATGAATTATATCCGTCCAGAAAGAAAACTCGTTCATCTGTGTAGACTCACTTTTGATTTAGAAAAAAAGATGGTGTTGTTGAGAATGAATCTCCCATCTGTAGAGAATGTGGGAAACATGTGGTTCTCTGTGGCTCAGTTGGTAGAGCACAGCATTGGCAACACATAGGTTGTGGGTTCAATCCCCACTGGTGCCACATATACTGAAAATGTATGGATTTATTACTGTAAGTCGCTTTGGATAAAAGCGTCTGCTAAATGGCGTATATTATTATTATTATTATGTAATGGACAGAGGAGGGAACATTTCAAACCTTGCATTCCACCTGCGTGAGCACCATCCTTCAGGTTGATAGGTTTGAGGTATGAAAGTTAGAATTAGTATAACCCTCATTGATTGTTTTATTCAGATTAAATGTTTTACACATTTTACACACACTCTCCGCAACAGCCCTCATCTTGTTATGGCCAAGTGGTCACACCAGTTCCATCGTTAACTGTATACCAAATGGGTGCCTCCAGGACATCTGGGTGCAATGTGTATTCCCTGCCGAGGAACTGCATGCTGGGCAACTGCGACACCTTGGACAAGGGTACTTAAACTCTCACTTGCGATTTACTGGGTACACGCTGTCGTAGCACCTTTGGCAGTCTCCCCTTGTGCATTGTATTAAAACCTTTTCAATTGGAAAGTGGTCACCAGTGTGTTACTTCGCCGGTCCCGACTTGATTCCACAAACGGAGAAGATTTTCAACAGCGTTATTCCACAATGGAAAAAGTTAGTAGAAAAGTAAAATCTAGTGTAGTAGTGTAGTGAGATTTAATGATAAAAATAGTACAAAAAGCAATACAATATTCAGATAAAGTTGTAAACTTTGTGTGATACCTTTCTTATTACACATTGCATGCTAGGAATCCTAAGTAACCCAGCATTAGATTTTCTGTTTAGTTGCTGCATTCTCTACCTTTTCACCGGTTGTAGTGGTAGTTAATGCCACTTAGTCATGTTAATTATTAGCTTGTTGTTGGTGTTCCAGTGTCTCTTAGGGTTAATCGCTGTTTAGAAGTTTTATTTCAGAAGTTGATTGGTAGTTAGTTGCTTACAATCAGTTGAATTGTTTCAGATGTAATGTCTGTCTCTGTAGTTGAGCATTCCCTGAGTAGTGGGCAGTACCTCTTAGTTATTCATTCATCTCTATTGTTATCAGCTGGCAATTGCCACTTAGTGCTTAAAGCCACATAGCTTTTTCAGCATCTATAGTTCCGGAAAGCGGCAGCTTTTTGCAGCAGGTGTCACGGCAATATCAGTCCGGGTGCCAATATGAGCCCTAGGTGATGTAATCCGGGTGAATATCAGTCCGGGGCGATGTCATCGGGTGATGTCATCGGAATTTTTGACTGCAGTTGCTATGCCAACATGACGTGCTCGCATTCCTGAGTGAGAAAACGCTAAAGAATGTGTCCGGGTGAGAAAACGCTAAAGAATGTGTCCGGGTGATGTAATTTAGCTACGAATAAGATGTACAGCTAAGTTAGCTGCCTTTACGAACATAATATATGAAATATAATATATAATTATATTATAATTATATAGCCAGCTAGCTACGGACATAACAATATGCATTGTCTGTTCAGCTGCACAGTTCAGTTAGCTGCCTTGCTACGAACATAATATATGAATTATAATATAGAATTATAGGCTATTATAATGATATAGGCAGCTCACTACGGACATAATAGTATCCTTTGTCTGTTCAGCTGCACAGTTAAGTTTGTTGCCTTGCTACGAATATAATATATGAATTATAATATAGAATTATAGGCTATTATAATGATATAGGCAGCTAGCTACGGACATAATAGTATCCTTTGTCTGTTCAGCTGCACAGTTAAGTTCGCTGCCTAGCTACGAACATAATATATGGATCGCCTGCTTAGATGGCTAGTGAAATATTTGCTAGTAAAATAAAAAATCGTGATAACACCATTATCATTTCCTTTTTGTATAGGAGCTGTGCTTATATTGTTAATTGTTTTAGATTTTACATTGTGTTAGTGATGCTAGTGGGGGAGTTCGCTGTTTCACACATAATAATAATAGATATATCATATATCCTGACATTCCTTGAGTAGCCTTCGCGTTTAATGCATGTAAATGCTAGCTAACGTCACCGACAGTGTTTATGCTCAACTCATGTGGGTAACGTTACAAGAGTTCATTTCACAGATAATAGGCCATAACGTGGGATGGACTAGTTTGCTATATTAACTTACTGTAGTACCCACAAGACTTTCACCTTAGAAACATTGCCAAAGTAAAACCCTTTTTAACTCTCCAAGATGCTGAAAGATTGGTACATGCTTTTATTTTTAGCCGCTTAGACTACTGTAATGCACTTTTTACTGGCCTGCCTAAGAAGTCTATTAATAGACTCCAAATTATTCAGAATGCTGCTGCCAGAGTCCTAACGAAAACCAAAAAAAGGGAACACATTACACCAGTCCTTGCTGCTTTGCACTGGCTCCCAGTCTCTTTTAGAATTGATTTTAAAGTCCTACTACTTGTTTATAAGGCTTTAAATGGCCTAGCACCTTTTTATATTAAAGATATTTTATCACCATATGTACCAACTCGAGCACTTAGATCATCCACAGCGGACTTACTCACTGTACCTGTGGCCAAACGAAAAAGTGGTGAAAGTGCCTTCTGTTATGTTGCACCAAAACTCTGGAATACTCTCCCACAAAACATTAAAACAGCAGACTCAGTTGACAATTTTAAAAAGCAGCTAAAAACCTATTTTTAATTTGGCTTTTAATTAATTTATTAGGTTGACTATACTTTTATTGTCTCTGTTTTAAACCTTAGAATTGAGTATGATTGTTATGTGTATTTTCTTGATTTTTATTTTTATTATTCTTTTTTACTTTTAGTCTTATGCCTATGTATGTATGTATGTATGTATTTATATGTGTATATGTATATATATGTGTGTATATATGTATATGTGTGTATATATATATGTATATATATTTTTATGCCTTACTTTCCCTGTAAAGCACTTTGAGCTACTGTTTGTATGAAAGGTGCTATACAAATAAAGCTATTATTATTATTATTATTATTAGTTGATTTCTTTCACACACACACCATCATTTTAAACCTTGCAGTGTTGTTTGTTGTATACATAGCAAGCTAGTCCATCCCACAATTGGATGAGGTGGTGTAACATAACTCAGTAATTCAGAATACTGTTGCTGGGATTTAAATCCATCCATGGCTATATTATACACAATGTGTAAATAAATACCCATTGCTTTGTAACCTACCTGCTACCTGTCCTATCTTCATGTCACAGCCACCCTCCATGTTTCTTAATCTGTTGTCAGTACCTGCCATGCTCTATACCTGTAGTTTAAGGGTAGTGTGTATCCAAGTCCATGGTGTGGATGTCAAGCTGTGGATGCTGTCAGACATAGCTAGTAATCACAATTCACTGCACCATTTATATTCATTATTATAACTTCAAAGTTTACCATAGGAGTAATGATGGCTATGGTCTCACTAGCCTCTAAACCTATGCTTTGAAGACAACAAAGACAACCATCGTTTTTTTCTTGGTTCACAATTTATACGTGTTCACACAGCAATAATACAGGATAATTTTTTTTAATTGTAGTGTATGGTAGGTGGGTGATGGGAGTACATCTAATGACATCCATGCAGCATCTTCAACACCCGCCTTTAGGGCCACACCAACTACCTCCTACACCTTGGAAAAAGGGGCAGAGAAAGGAAAAGACAGAGCGGGTGGGGAGAGAAGGAGAAACTATGAGAGAAAGCTGTCAGTGGGCAAAACAATGGCCTGCTTTAGTGAAAAGCCCTCTCACCACGGCAAGGTACAGGCCTAGAGAGGGTTATTACATTTGTATTGCCCCAGTGTCATCTCATCCCCTAGAATCTTCCTTGTACAATAAAACAGTACCCAGTTGAACATTGGGTTTTCATTGAACTTGAGAACAGGGGCCAAGTAGGAAGGGGCCAAGTACAGTAGGAAGGGGCGAAGGGACAGTTAGAAACTGGGACATTAACCAGGTACAGTCAATAAAAAAAAATTGTACCATGGCTTGGTTTAATACTTTACAATACATTTTGTGAAGTCAATCTGTAAAAAAAAGATGTACACACATACAATACCAATTCCCTCAACATATGTACAACTTAAAGAATAAATAAATACTTACCAAATCATATGATAATCTGTGAAAACACTAGAAAATAACTCTACAAGCAATACAAACAAACTCACTCAAGTCTATGCTATCTGGCAGGCAAGATAAATGAAACACCTTACCACACCCTCCTGCAAGATAGCAGAGGCTCTTCTCCTCTCTCCCGACGGTCTGTTCGCGCTGCAGGAGCAGTGGACGCTGACCTCCATAGCGCACGCTGGCCTGGCCATGGGACACCGGATGGAGCTGGGGAATGGTGTCAGATGCCCAACCTGAAAGCAGGAAAAGAGGTGATGTCGCATGGCCACCTGATGGTACTGCACCTTGGATGGATCCTCACCTCTGCAGAGAGTGAGACCGGCCACTGCAAGCGGACCTGGTTCCCTGTGTAAGAGAGAAGGCCTGTTATCTCTGAAATGAACTCCTCGGTCGTGCTGTGACCAGAGGAGTCATAAACATTAACAATACCTACCTGGCAGCCGATGTTACTTACCGTAACCCAGTGGTTGGCACAAACATTTAAAATCTGTACAAACCCCCGGTTGTTGCAGGCACGGAGGACAGAAGGGCGAGGGATGTGGTGGCGTAGAGGCCTCCTACATGGGGATGTTGTGCCTGCAAGAGAGCCTGGGAGTGGTCAATAGCACAGTCATCTAGCCAACAGTGTGGGTTAAGGACTGTACCCCTAAGGTCCTCCACCCTGCCCAGTGAAGCGGGGCAGGCCTGCCCCGCTGGACACCTGTGATGACAACATCACTGTCATCACTGTCCTGGACAACCTGTGAGAACTGAGAAGATATAATTGATTAATAGGATGCATTTGAACATCTGTATAAACTAGGGCTGAGCCAAATTGCTTCGTTCATTGCATTGGGATTCTTATTTATTTATTTTATTTATTCTTATTTCTTAATGTTGAGTAGTAGCAAATCTACCTGAAGTGTGTCCTCCAGCGCAGAGCACAGTGGTTCAGGGTCATCCGAACACACCAGCTCAGGGCCGATGGGACACAGCTTCTCCAGGGGGCGGGCCAGCTCGTGATCCTTAAGTCAATCCAAGAGTAACAAAATTATTCAATGAAACCATATTTAGCATAATGTCCTTTAGTGGAAAAAACATTAACATATGACTCTCACAACATTGATGTGGACTTCATGTTAAACGTACTTTCCGCAGAGGCTTCACTGAGGCATAGGGTGTCTGGGTCTTCAGCTGGTGGCCATCCAAGGTCTCCAACTACACCAGGTTGTTGTCCCCGACCTCAGTTACCCTAAGAAAAACATGTAATAATGATCTGTAATGGCAAAATTGGATATCATCACCCTCTCACCTGAATTACTCTTAAAAGCCCAACATTTACCGGGTACTGAGTTGGCCAGTCTGGATCCATTGTGCGAACAAGTCTCTACGCTTCTCTCGGCCCTTCTTCAGCACTCCATGCCCGGAGGATCTTGAAACGCTTGGTTCCCTTCTTGATCCTCCTCCGGGGGTTTCGCGCTGTTTCTCCTGGGCCTTCTCCACGTTGAGTCGCACCTGATCGCTCAAGAAAGAAACGCAGCAGTAGAGATTTATATTCTCTGTTGAGAGATACAACTGCTAGCAAGATGGGCGTGGTTGAACTGGACTTTCAGATAGATATATGCCGTCATGCGCGCCATTGAGGCCATGCGCCTTGAGGATTGCGCGCTTCAGGTAGGGATTCACTTAGCATCACTCAGGTGGTTGTTCAGTAAACAGTTGTGTAATATCTTTCACCTTAGCAAAGACCTCCTCATCCTTCTCAGCCCTGGCCTGGAGGTAGTCTGCAACAGTGTCCTCGTTGATCCTGTCAACCTCCACAGGAGGAGGAATGTCGCCTGTGATCTGAAATGTCATGGCAAATAGAGAAAACACAACATACAAACATTTTCAGAGTTAGTGTTTTTGCAAACAAAAATGATAAGAACGATGATGATGATGATGAAGAAGAATGATATGAAGTTTACATACCTCTGAGGACAACCGTGGCTCCCGACCGTACATCAGGCGGTAGGGCGAGTACTTAGTGGAGGCCTGGACACTGGTGTTATGTGCGAAAAGGATTACCTTAAGGTTATCCTCCCACTGTTCTTGGTGCCCATCCAGAGACTTTCCAATGGCCCTTTCAGCGTCTGGTTGTTCGCTCATCCAGTCCGTTGGTCTGGGGATGGTAAGCAGAGGTGATGCGGTGCTTGGCCTCCCACTTCTCAAACAGGATCTGGTTGACCTAAAAATAAAATAAGACAAGTCATTAGTTTTGTCCGTACAAGAATGGCCATAACTGTTAAGAGATCAAATGTTTTAGCAAGTACTTGACCTTGTTCCAGAACTCTCTGCCCTGGTCCGTCAGGATGACCTCCGTGCACCATGGGTGGAAGATGTCCATCAGGGCCTGCGATGTTGCCGCTGCTGTCTTGTCCTAGCAGTGTATACACACAGTATATATGGTACTATTATATTAATGCTTATGTTAATTTTCAAGATGAAAATTTAGATACATGCGGTTGATGAACTGGACAATTAGATCAAGTACATTTTAAAAGCATAATCATGACCAGTTTATCATGTTTATCAGTTTATATCAGAGATCAACACTAAACACACAGATATAACACACCTGGATGGGAATGGCCTCCACCCACTTGGTGAAGAAATCAGTCGCTGTGAGGCAGTAGCGATTGCCATTCCTGGACGAGGCCTTGAACGGTCCGAATGAGGTCCACACCTAGCATGCAGTGAAATAGTACTACCCTGATCCTTCCTCTTAGCAGATATTGTATTGTATTTGTATTGATTTGTTAAATACACTTATTGTAAGTCGCTTTGGATAAAAGCGTCTGCTAAATGACAGTATTGTAATGTAATGTAAATAAATATTGGCATACTTATTGGACAAGAGGAAGTAAAACATTCACACTAAAAGAGAATACTGAAAGAAAACATGATGGGAAACAAGTCAAAAGTGTAGAACTCACCAATCATGTATCAAGGTGAAACAGGCTTGATGCTCTTCAGCTCAGGTGCCTCGGGTCTCACCTTCAAACTTCTGGCAAGGCACGCAGGTACGGACCTTGAAATGAACAGTAAATGCAAGTTGAATGAATTAATTAAATGTGTGGTTTTGGTGTGTAAAATATGATCTTGCTACAGTTTGTAAGCAAGATCATATTTTACACACGGCTAAAGACCAGACCATTCATTCATTCATTCATTCACATTTCCATCAACTAAAGACAAAATAGTTTTGCTTGCCCAGTTTTGCACATCATTCATGATGCCATGCCAGAAGAAGCGCTGATTGATCTTCCCAGCATGCGCTTCACCCGAAGTGGCCGGCGTGGACCTCGGTCAGCACAGCCTCCCTTTCCTCGTTCGACAGGATGACCCTTCTTGGTGGCATTCCATCCTTGGGCCTCAAATACATGCAACCGTCTAGAATAACAAAAATGGATTATAGACTGAGAACAATGACCAAGGCTTGTTAAAAAATTTACATTATTGCTTCATGGGTATGCATCCCCTGACTGGCTGGATACTATGGACCTGAGCCAGCTCGGAGGGAGCTAAGACAGTTTGCTTTAGTGCCCAGATGTTTCTCTTGGACAATACAGTTTACAGCTATACAGTTCACTTATTTTGTGCTTATTTTTGCCTGTTTATTGCCAGTTTCTAACTTTTTTGCCTTTTATTCTGTGTCTATTTTGTGCCTTTTGTTGGATGCTGCTGGAACACCGAATTTCCCTTCAGGGATCAATAAAGTATCCATATATATATATATTTATCTATTGTTCTATCGACCTTTCTTTAACAAATCTTACCCTGAAGCATGTATTTCTGTGCCCCTGTCCGGATAGAACGCTTCGTCGCCACAGAGACACCCTCTTGGTACTTTGCTCTGGACAGATAGAAAAAGATGTCACTGAAGGATGCCATATCTATTATTATTATTATTATTAATAAATGTTAAACAGCTAACAATTTTTATTTCACTAGCAAGCAAGCAATAAATTATTAGCTAACTAACTAGCTAACACTAGCTCGTGCTAGTGATAGCTAGTTAGTTTCAGTAAAAGACTAAACGACTAGCTACTTCAAAATGAATCACTAACACAATCTAAAATGTAAAACAATTAACAATATAAGCACAGTAGCCTATACAAATGGAAATGGAAAAGGTTATCTCGTGTAGTGGTCTGTCTCCGACGACATCTCCGTCTCTTGAGGTTAAAGCAGGACCGAGCAAAACTTATGAATGCGAGCTCGTCTTGTTGTCATAGCAGCTACATTCAAATAATTTCAATGACATCACTCGGACACATTCCTGAACACCTGGACACATCCATAGATTATATTCATATCCAATTGTCGGATGGACTAGCTTGCTATGTATACAACAAATAACACTGCAAGGTTTAAAATGATGGTGTGTGTGTGAAAGAAATCAACTAGTCTTGTGGGTACTACAGTAAGTTAATATAGCAAACTAGTCCATCCCACGTTATGGCCTGTTATCTGTGAAATGAACTCTTGTAACGTTACCCACATGAGTTGAGAATAAACACTGTCGGTGACGTTAGCTAGCATTTACATCCATTAAACGCGAAGGCTACTCAAGGAATGTCAGGATATATGATATATCTATTATTATTATGTGTGAAACAGTGAACTCCCCCCACTAGCATCACTAACACAATGTAAAATCTAAAACAATTAACAATATAAGCACAGCTCCTATACAAAAAGGAAACGATAATGGTGTTATCACGATTTTTATTTTACTAGCAAATATTTCACTAGCCATCTAAGCAGGCGATCCATATATTATGTTCGTAGCTAGGCAGCGAACTTAACTGTGCAGCTGAACAGACAAAGGATACTATTATGTCCGTAGCTAGCTGCCTATATCATTATAATAGCCTATAATTCTATATTATAATTCATATATTATATTCGTAGCAAGGCAGCTTAACTTAACTGTGCAGCTGAACAGACAAAGGATACTATTATGTCCGTAGCTAGCTGCCTATATCATTATAATAGCCTATAATTCTATATTATAATTCATATATTATATTCGTAGCAAGGCAGCGAACTTAACTGTGCAGCTGAACAGACAAAGGATACTATTATGTCCATAGCTAGCTGCCTATATCATTATAATAGCCTATAATTCTATATTATAATTCATATATTATATTCGTAGCAAGGCAGCGAACTTAACTGTGCAGCTGAACAGACAATGCATATTGTTATGTCCGTAGCGAGATGCCTATATCATTATAATAGCCTATAATTCTATATTATAATTCATATATTATGTTCGTAGCAAGGCAGCTAACTTAACTGTGCAGCTGAACAGACAATGCATATTGTTATGTCCGTAGCTAGCTGGCTATATAATTATAATATAATTATATATTATATTTCATATATTATGTTCGTAGCAAGGCAGCTAACTTAGCTGTACATCTTATTCGTAGCTAAATTACATCACCCGGACACATTCTTTAGCGTTTTCTCACCCGGACACATTCTTTACCGTTTTCTCACTCAGGAATGCGCGCACGTCATGTTGGCATAGCAACTACAGTCCAAAATTCCGATGACATCACCCGATGACATCGCCCCGGACTGATATTCACCCGGATTACATCACCTAGGGCTCATATTGGCACCCGGACTGATATTGCCGTGACACAGCCTCTCCTTCCTAGCTTCACTGTACGAAGACTCAGTGGACAAAGATGTGAGAGTCTACCTGCAGGAGTCCACCGAGGCTTGCCGCACGGTAAGTATCATAGTCTTGATTTCCTGTTATACTTCCTCTGCATCTAACACCACATGCAACCTCCCTATCCCAGTCCGTGTCCCCTCTTCTAGATTTACTAGGAGAGATTCTACTCACACGCGCAACTGCTCCAATCTCATCCACCCTCCTAGATCTTCCGGTGTCGACATGATAGTAGCAGCAGACTATGGAACTGCCAATCCACTGTCCGGAAGGCCATTTTCATCCCTCCCTACTCTCCCTGCAGTTCCTGGCGCTCACCGAGACATGGATCACTCTGCAGAACACGGCCACCCCTGCTCTTCTCTCCGCTGCCTACAACTTCTCCCACACTCTACAACCCACAGGTAGAGGTAAAGGAACAGTTATACTGATCTCCCCCCTGTGGATATTTGGTATTGTTCCTCTTTCTCCCCCTACTCCTTTGAATTTCATGCTGTCCCTGTCACTGTTCCATGCAAAGTACACATAATTGTTGTCTATCGCCCACCAGGTCCACAGGGCTGTTTCCTAGATGAGATGGATGCCCTACTCAGCTCCTTCCCTGAGGATGGCACTCCTGTCTTACTCCTCTGTGACTTCAATCTGCTGCTGGAGACCCCTCAGGCCTCTGCGTTTCTCCCCCTGCTTCAGTCCTTCGACTTCACCATGGCTGAATCCCCATCCACCCGCAAGGTCGGTAACCAACTGAACCTGGTCTTCGCTAAGAACTGCACCTCACCCAACATTACGCTATCTCCTCTGCATGTGTCTGACCACTGATTTCTGTCTTTTTCCCTCCCCCTCCACTCTGTGCCTAAACCATCTTCACCTGCCCCCACTGTCTTTGTCTGTCACAACCTCCGCTCTCTCTCCCTCGCAGCCCTGTGAGCTACTGTTCTGCTTCTGCCTCCCTCTTGTCCGTCCAGTTTCTCGCCCTCACCGAGACCTGGATCAGCCCTGACAACTCCGCTACTCCTGCTGCCCTCTCGTCCGCCTACTTCTACCTGAACTAAAATTCAAAATTCTATATCTAAACCTCGTCAACTGTTTTTTCTCCTCTCTCCTCAGCACACCTCCTCCCCCACCTCAGTCCCCCTTCACTGCAGATGACTTTGCTGCTTTCTTCGAGGAGAAAATTGTAGACATCCGCAGCTCCTTTGTGCCCTCCACTCCTCTGTGCCCTCCACTCCCTGTGCCCTCCACTCCGCCTGTGCCTCCACTCCCTCTGTGCCCTCCACTCCCGCTGTGCCCTCCACTCCTGCTGTGCCCTCCACTCCCTCTGTGCCCTCCACTCCCGCTGTGCCCTCCACTCCCGCTGTGCCTTCCACTCCCGCTGTGCCCTTCACTCCCTCTGTGCCCTCCACTCCCACTGTGCCCTCCACTCCCTCTGTGCCCTCCCCCTGCTTCCCCTCTTTTTCTCCCTCTCAGACTCTGATATTTCCCACCTCCTCCTCTCCCACCGCCATACCACTTGTGCCTCGACCCTATCCCTTCATCCCTCCTCCAGGCGATCACACCTGACATCCTCCCATTTGTCACCTCCCTTGTGAACTCCTCCCTGTCTTCTGGTCGCTTTCCCTCGCCCTTAAAAAGGGCCCATATCACCCCTCTGCTAAAAAAACCCACTCTAGACCCCCTCAGTCATCCAGAATTATTGCCCAGTATCCCTCCTCCCTTCCTGTCTAAAACCCTCAAAAGAGTGGTATCTAACCAACTCTCTGCTTTCCTCACAGAAAATAACCTGCTGGACCCCCACCAGTCCGGCTTCAGACCTGGCTACTCAACAGAAACCGCTCTCCTCTCGGTCAATGAGGCTCTTCACACCGCACGAGCCGCCTCCTCCCTCCATCCTGATCCTGCTTGATCTCTCAGCTGCCTCGACACTGTGGAGCACTCCATCCTCCTGTCCTCCCTGGCAGCAACAGGTTTCTGCGGTACAGCCTCGCCTGATCGAGTCCTACCTCTCCGGTCGCTCCTTCCAGGTTGCCTGGGCTGGTAAAGTATCACAGCCTCGCTCCCTCCCCACCGGGGTTCCACAGGGCTCAGTCCTCGGTCCCCTTCTCTTCTCCTTATACACCCGCTCCCTTGGCTCTGTAATCTCTGCCCACAGCTTATCCTAGCATTGTTATGCTGATGACACTCAACTCTTTCTCTCCTTCTCCCCATCAGACACTCAGGTCTCTACCCGCATCTCTGCTTGCCTGAGGGACATTCAGAGCTGGATGGACAGTCACCACCTAAAGCTCAACCCAGGTAAAACAGAACTAATCTTCATTCCTGCCCTAAACTCTCCCCACCTTGATTTCTCCATTTTCAGGTGACACCCTGGTGACATCATCACCCTGCACGAAGAATCTCGGTGTGGTGATGGACAACAGGCTGTCCTTATCAATGAACATTGCAGCGGTAAGCCGGGCGTGCAGATTCTTCCTGTATAACATCAGGAGGATCCGTCCCTTCCTTACCACGTACTCTACCCAGCTCCTGGTCCAAGCAATGGTACTGTCCCGCTTGGACTACTGCAACTTGCTCCTGGCTCTGGCCTTCCCGCATCTGCCATCAGACCCCTGCAACTCATCCAGAACGCTGCAGCCTGTCTGGTCTACAACCTTCCTAGACACTCCTATGTCACTCCCCTGCTCACTACCCTCCACTGGCTGCCTGTTATAGCTCGCATCAAATTCAAGACATTGGTCCTAGCATACCAGGCAGTCAAGGGATTAGCCCCAACATACCTCCTCAAGATCTTCAAACCCTACACACCTGCCAGACCTCTCCGCTCTGCTACCTCAGGACGCCTAGCACCTCCTCCGCACCTGCGCTTCCCGGTCACGCCTCCTGTCTGTTCTGGCTCCACGATGGTGGGAATGACCTTCCTGTGGAAGTCAGAACAGCTGAGACCCTGGCCACCTTCAAGCGACGACTGAAGACTCACCTCTTCAGGGTGCACCTCTCCCCGTAGTCCAGTTTTTGTTAACTTAGGGACATAGTTGCTTAGTTTACACGTCTACTTGTTTATGGATTGTATTAGGCTTAGGCATTATTTTCTGCATTGAGTGCTTTATTGCTACCTCTGAATTGTGGCTACAGATTTACCTACAGGGTCCTAGTTTAACTATGTGGTTGCTCCTAGCAACCAGGAATTGTACTTCCCACTAGGGTGGCTTTCAGCTAAACTGTTCTTGACTACGGTTAACACTTTGTTGTACGTCGCTCTGGATAAGAGCGTCTGCCAAATGCCTGTAATGTAATGTAATGTAATGTTCTATCGTCCCTTCCCCCTACTGATGCCTTCTCTCAGCTACCTGCTGAGGAAGCCACATCCACCCTACTGTCCTCTCTCTCCTCTTCTTTTGATTCACTCTGTCCTCTCTCCACTAAACCTGCTCATCTCTAACCCCCCCACCACCTGGCTAACAGACTCTATTCGGCCTGACCAACTCAAACTGTGAGCAGCAGAAAGGAAATAGAGAAATTCAGAATCCTCTGTGGCTCTGACTGACTTCCACACACTCCTGGAGGTAATGGAGTGTTTGGCTTTAGCACATAGCGCTATCATGAAAAGCAAGCATTCCAGAGTCTTCTTTCAGCAGTCCGAGTGCTAAATTGTTATACAAGTGAGGTTACACATCCTTAGGATATAACATAATCCATTGCTTTGGTTCTTTAAAAATAATTAAAAGTAGTGTCTATTCTTATCAGGAAAATGTTACAAGATTGTTAAACAAGGCCGCATTATGTTCAAATTAGCAAGACAAATGGTTTAGGAAACTGAAAGCTAGGAGTTGCGGTGTGGAAGGAAAAATGTTGTATTAAGTTGGAATGCTAGAGAAGGATCCACAGGTGGACATGCAGACAGTAATTAACTCAGTGTGATGCTGCAGTTCGGAGTGGCCAGGCAAACAAAGGCTTTTCGCGCCACAACTTCAAAAGAACATCTGTTCTTTTGTGACATTTCCTTTCACTGCAGGAAACCTTGTGGGTGGGGATTCTAAGATAAGCGGGGAATTCGTTAATGCGGAAGTACTCTCTTTAAATAGCCTGTTTCCTTTGCACAAACATATGCACTTTGTGAGTAGAAGCGTCGCAGGGAAAGGTCTGTCAAATCCAAGCTCGCCCCTTGAATTGTAAGTGAAATGTTTGTATTGTTTTGACGTGTAATGAGTAGCAACAATGTTTGTTTTAATGCGAACTGAGGGAAATATTTTATATATCTGATTTTATCTGTTCAACTCTAGTTGACGGGAACGACCCGCTGGGAGATGGAAGAAGCGACAATCTGTGCATGGCTTATGTTGCTGGTGGGGTTTCTATAAGTTAACTATAGCATTTCAGTATGCAGATCTAGCGCATATAGCCTGAGGATATGTTGTAGGCTACTGTTTTAATGTAGGGGATTGGGAGTAGCGCGTGGAGCGGCTGGGAGGTGCAGCGAGACTTGCTGCCTTAATTCTGCGGGTATACTGTCTTTTTATAATGTGTTAAATGAAATGTAGTTGGTTTTCAATGTGACCGGGTATAAGGTACTAGCTCTATAGTAATTGTGGTTTGTTTGTCTCTTTATAGAATTGGTGTTTGTCACTATTTTACAATAGTCTACTTATATGTAGGCTGTATTAATCACTTATTGTATATTGAATATTGTATGTATTCATCGCCAACTGTAGCCTGTGACTGACTTGCTCCAATTTAATATTCCTGTAGCGAATGGTATCACTTGTATACTGTGTCGTTCCACCGAGGAAGCAGAGGCAGAGACGGAGTTCGTGGTTCAGGAATCGCCGTGTGTTCAACTTACCAAAACACACCATCAGTTCATGAAGCAAATGGTAAATCAAATTGCGTATTGAATGTTATTCTTTAAATAATACAAAAGTAACATACCTATTTTCCCTCCAGAAAGGGTATATTTTGTACGTTTTAAAATGTGTAGTAGGCTACATAAGCATACACGATCGTGGCGGAGAAACACAAGACCTGTTTTTACAGGCGGATTCTTGGCAAAGGACTTTAAAATATTGTAGCGAGCATGAGCAACAAGAAGACGAATAGTCATGCAGCAATTTCAATGTGACTACGTGCTTCATACACCGCTAGGCCCCATAGCCACTTTATTATAAAAAGGTGACAATATCTAACCCCATACACCGCACAGGAATATTGTCTTTCAGTCTTTCTTTAGAACCGGTGCATCCTTAAAAGGAAGGAAGTACTCTTCAGACGATGAGTGAACACTTTTTACACAGGATTTCAGGCAACTGCACTAAACAGTAAACAAACATCGGCCGCGGTGGCTCTAACTTCTGGCTCACTGCGACCATCAGTTTTACACACACAACATGATTTAACAAACATGACTCTAATTAACACAGGGGGAACGAACAAACATACAACAGCATTCCCCCACAATTCCCCGAACACACATTTCCATTCAGCGACCCACCTGGATCGCTCCATAGCCCCCCCATAAGGGGTTGTCCCCGGCGACCCCACCGTCCATCACAAAGTCTTGGAAATGTGGCAGTGCACGCCGCCACCATGGGGGTCGTTTCGGGGCTCCCCCAGGCACACCTGGAGAGTCTCTGGGAGAATGCAGGATAAACGCCTCGTCCGCTGCTTCAGTGGCAGGCTGCGCAAGGGGTCCCGGTGCCTGGCCGGGCATACGAACACCGGATGGGCCCCTTCCGGGCCGTATAGGAGTCACAGCAGAGGACATGCATTCCCACGTCGTGCCGACAGCCCGGCCAATAAAACCGCCCCCCGAAGTGGCGAAGGGTTTTGTTGTTCCCGAAGTGCCGCCGCCGCCGCACATGGCCACCGCGAGAGGGCATCCGTGTTGCCATAATGTCGCCCCGGGCGATGCTGTAGCTTGACTCAGAAGCACCAGCTGTCATCTTTCTTTTTCACAAGGACAGCGGGGACCACCCATGGGCTGTCCGATGGCTGAATTACTCCAGGAGCCGCCATTGTCCCGGATCTGATCCTCAGCGGCCTAGAGTTTGGTGAGGGTGAGCCGATAGGGACGCAGACGGATGGGCAGGGCAGAGCCAGTGTTAATGTTGGACCAAACCCATCCATGTGCAGTCTTCATCCTTGGCAGCAAAGTTATCAGCATACTCACTTAGTAGCTGATTCAGCTGTTGCTGCTGTGAGGGGTCCAAGCTGTTGCTACTGCGTTGCCACAGGTCGTGGACAGCCCGAGCCGTTTTGGTGGTTGGCGGGGCAGACGAGGCAGGTGGTGGTGAGGGCAGTGCAGGGCAGCTGGTGGACGGAGGCCTCCGCAGCAGAAGAGGCAGATGACTGTTGAGCAGTGGTGGGCAACGCAGGCAGTGCAGTTTGGAAGACATGTGGCTGTTGGGCGATGGCAGGCGATGCAGGCAGGGTGGCAATGGGCGAGACAGGTGAGGCCGCGGTTTGGCAGTGGGCTTGCTTCTGGCGGCGGCTGGACTGGAGGGCTATGGCCTGGTCTCCAAACCGGAGCGCCGCTCTGCAAACATCCACACACGCGTCCCATCGCATCATCAGTTCCAGGCCGATGGTCGCTGAGATGGACGTGCACCTTCTTTCTCCCCCGCATACTGGCTCGCTCTCCGGTGAGGTTCTGCATCTGTTCATTGGTGGGGATCCACGCTGCGGGTAGCCCACCGGGCGGTGCCAGGCAGGATCCCTGGTCGGACCAGGGAGATGGTAGATGTCTACCAGTGCGAGGCAGGGCTGGCCGTAGAGCAGGCACGCTGCGTAGAGGCTTTGGATGTAGCTGACTCAGCCAACCAGCGAACAATGACCTTGGTGAGGGACTGGGGATGGGAGCAGCGCTTCCCTCACTGGGCCACTCCACTTGCGATTCCCTCTGTAGCGATGGGGCGAGGCCTAGGTGCGGCGCTGGGCAATCCCATGCAGTATGGCCAGGCTTGTTGCGGCAGTATCACCAGTCAGTGGCCCAGGCCCGACGTCTTCATGGTGGCGGAGACTGGCATCGGGGAGCAGAGTGGACCTGTTGTGCTGGTGCCGCTTCTCCTTCCATGTCCCCGTCATTACCGGTGGCCATCCTACCGATTCTTGTCCTTGACGAGAGTGGTTGGCTAGCTGATCTCGGCTGTGGCTCGCGAAGACCCGCTGACTGGAACGTCGTTCCAGGGCCGTAGTCAGTGCTGGGTAGCAGCATTGCTCTGCTGGGGAGAGGTCAAGAAGCACCTGCAGGGCCCCACCCTCCAGGGCTAAGGCTAGGTGGATGGCTGTGACGGTATCGCTCCATCCATTGTACTCCGCCGTGAGCTGTACCTGGGTGAGGTACAATGTCAGCGCCGCTGTTCCATCGTACTTGGGCAGCTTGGTGAGGGGTCGGGAGGCAGCAGGGTTGGTGCCAGCGCCCCTGAGCTTGGACATAGAGCAGCGTGGGTGGGTAGCGCTAGCCCCGTCTGGGCACGTTAAAAACTCTCCGGTCTCCGGAACTCCTTCTTTCGTCTAGCACCACTTCCGGCGGAACGGTTCGCCTATCTCAGCATAGGTGGAAAGATCTTTGGCCTCTGCAGCTTTGCTCTTCCACGTTCGCCACATCCGGCGGATGGACTCTTCCATCTCAGAACACAGGCAGGCGAGTTCGGCCTGATCCAGCCACGAGTTGATGCTGCATCCGGAAGATGTTGTCACTGATGACTTTCGCTTTGTCTTGTACCTGGTACATCCCACCTCTGACACCACTGTAGTGAGCAGGCGTGGTGGGGTGGAACAAGAACATGAATGCAGTCAGGCAGCAATTTCAATGTGGCTATGTGCTTCGTACACCGCGACCATCAGTTTTACACGCACAAATGCTAACAAAGAACACACACAACATGATTTAACAAACATGACTCTAAGTAACACGGGAACGAACAAACATACAACAGAATTCCCCACCTGGCTCGTTAAAATATGTTGAAAAGCAATAAACGCCTACGTTAATTTGAATTTAAATGGTCTAGTGATTTGATAGAGATGTGTCTTTTATGAATGGGAAATGTACACTTTTGGTGTCTCCTTCAAATTCGGAGCCACCGACGGTATAGTAATTATTAACTAATTATTAAGTAATGCTAAATGCTATGCTATTTTTCCTTCTTCATTACAAAATCTTGCAAAATTGAGAATGGATATCACAATACATTTTTGTAAGCAATGGAAATATGAATGTAACTTGTTGCTCTGAAATCATAAACATAAACCATAAACATAAAAGTTCACGGGGATGTAAATAAAACGGTACTAAAGGTACTTGAGTTTGTTTATTGCGTATTGAAAATCTCCCTAGGAAATAAGATCAATTTATTGCCTATTATCTTTCCAGTAGCCTACCTAACAGCGAAGAGTTTGGCGATGGTTTAAATGAATGATACAATGTCCAGGTTGTAGCTAAGTAATTAAAGATTAATTTGATGATTCTGTTCATTTCGGTTAAAATGAATCAATTACTAGTTCCTAAGTTTGCAGATTACTGTGTGGAAAAGTTACTTTTAAAATGTTTTATACCTACTTATTTTTGAAAAGTGAGCAGTTTCTGAAAAAACTGTCACAAGGACTGCTTAGAGAAGAATCAGGAAAGTTTGCTTTTCCATAATCGCATTACCAGCTTTATTTAAACAAAGCTTACAGATGCAGGGAAGAATATAGAACAGGAAAAACTCACAGGGGTCATATCTTACATGTACAAATACCATCACGGTTTATAAACACAAATAATCACATGTAATAGTCTTTCATAACAAGGAAAAAGGGCACTTTCACATGAATACCATTTCACAAAGATACAAGAACTGGAACACTGCCATAAATAAATAATAAATATTAAGTTATAGTGCTCACAAAGGCTTAAGGGAATATAAGAAACATCAGTTAGCCTTATTGGCTACACTACACAGGGAGCAGCAATCGTTACAAATTAAAATGGCTGTCCCATACATGTAGCATTAGTGATGGCTAAGCTAACTGTTACTTTTTATTTTATTTTATTATTTTATTTTATTCTGGGCCCACCCATTTTATTCTGTGCCCCCCTCTTTGGGGGACAACTTTTTTTTATACACACATATACATACAGCTCTAGAAAAAATGAAGGGACCACTCCAAATTTTTCTTAAATCAGCATGTATGGCTCTACATGTATGGCAGCCATTCCATTCCAGTGTCTGTTGAATTCCAACACAAGCACACCTCATTCTACTTAATGAAGTACTGATTAGGTGATCACCTGAGCCAAATCATATTTAACGAGGAAAAGTATAAAAACCACTGTTGTGGTCATCACTATCCTCTTGCAATAGGACCAGCTGGATGGCAAAAAACAGTGCTAGTAGTACCTCAAAAGTAATTGTAATCAAAAAATAACTATTGACCATGCCATAAGAGTTGAAAAGAAAAGTTTTGAGTGAGGAAAAGAAGGGTTCAATTCTGGCTTTACTGGCAGAGGGATACAGTGAGCTTCTATCCTTCAAATTTCAAAGATGGCAGTTCATAAGAACAAGGTCAAGCAGCAGACATTGGGGACAACGAAGCTACAGGCAGAGGGCGAACACGACTCTCTACTGACCGGGATGACCGCCAACTCATTCGAATGTCACTCAACAACCGTAGGATGACATCAAGTGACCTACAAAAATAATGGCAAATGGCAGCTGGGGTGAAGTGCATGGCGAGGACGGTTCAAAACAGGCTCCTAGGGGCAGGGCTGAAGTCGTGCAAACCTAGAAAAAGCCCTTCATCAATGAGAAGCAAAGAAGAGCCAGGCTGAGGTTTGCAAAAGACCACAAGGATTGGACCGTAGAGGACTGGAGTAAGGTCATCTTCTCTGATGAGTCCAATTTTCAGCTTTGCCCAACACCTGGTCATCTAATGCTTAGACGGAGACCTGGAGAGGCCTACAAGCCACAGTGTCTCCCACCCACTGTGAAATTTGGTGGAGGATCAGTGATGATCTGGGGGTGCTTCACCAAGGCTGGAATAGGGCAGATTTGTCCTTGTGAAGGACGCAAGAATCAAGCCACGTACAAGGTTATCCTGGAATAAAAATTGCTTCCTTCTACTCTGACAATGTTCCCCAACTCTGAGGATTGGTTTTTCCAGCAGGACAATGCTCACAGCCTCACAGCCAGGTCAATCAAGGTGTGGATGGAGGACCACCAGATCAAGACCCTGTCATGGCCAGCCCAATCTCCAGACCTGAACCCCATTGAAAATCTCTGGAATGTGATCAAGAGGAAGATGAATGTTCACAAGCCATCAAACAAAGCTGAGCTGCTTGCATTTTTGCGCCAGGAGTGACATAAATTCACCCAACAGCAATGTGAAAGACAATGTGAATATTTTATTCCACCAAATATTGATTTCTGAACTCTTCCTAAGTTAAAACATTAGTTATGTTGTTTGAAAATGAATATGAACTTTTTTTGTGTATTATTAAAGGTCTGAAAACACTGCATCTTGTTATTTTTGACCAGTTAATAAATAAATGCTCTAAATGACAATATTTTTATTTGGAATTTGGGAGAAATATTGTCAGTAGTTTACAGAATAAAACAAAAATGTTCATTTTTAGTCAAACACATACCTATAAGTAGTAAAACCAGAGAAACAGATCATTTTGCAGTGGTCTCTTATTTTTTTCCAGGGCTATATATATACATATACACACATATACATATATACATGCATATGGGTCAATGACATGACATGCATATTTTTGTGTCCGAGTTCATTATTTCCATTTAAAAATAAATTAATCAATTCAAGTCATATATGATTTTATTATATAAAACATGTTTAGTTTGAATCAATTTTCAGTACATTCAAATAATATATATTACTTTGTGTTTTGGCATCTCAAACCCCAAAATGTCAGGTGGCGCAAACCGTCTGAGCAAAGGAACAGATTAAGAAAACTGTAAAAAGTGGTATTTTAATAATAATAAATTCAATATAAAATACTGTGGCATGATTTTATGTTTGAAACCTTTCAAATAAACACAATTTTACAAATAACAATAGTTTTAAAGCTATTGAGATAATTGAGGAACTTTTGTCCGGCAATTTGTGCTTTTCAAATGTCAGGGTGGCACAACCGTAAACATGGGAGTTTTATTTTGAAGTCAAGAGGCTATTGCATCAGCCAGATGTTGCATCATCCAGAGGACCCTATCTGACATCCATGGCTGACTGAAAAGGTTTGCGGAGCTCTCTCAAATATTAATATACGCCATTTAGCAGACGCTTTTATCCAAAGCGACTTACAGTAGTGAATGCATACATTTTTGTGGCCCCAGTGGGGATTGAACCCACAACCTAAGCGTTGCCAACGCTGTGCTCTACCAACTGAGCCACACAGAGACACTATGTTATATTTTATCAAATATTGATAAAAATAGCTACGTTCACCTCATAGGTAAGATGGTACACTTTCCATGTCAGATGGTACAACCAATGTAAAACTAAGAAAATGTTATTTTATCATAAAACTACTTATTCTGTTTTAAAATGATTTGTATGCTATTGATAGCATAGGTCAAAGCTAATGCAGGTGTCCAAGTAGAAGCCTGTTTAATTTGAAATCAGTTGCAAAAGTCAGGTGGCGCAACCTGTAAGTCAGGTGGCAAACCGTAAGGAATGCCACTATATGAAATAAATAATGTTATTTAAAGCTTCAAGATGCTCTAAAATGTTTATTCGTTTCAAGTTAAATATGTTATACACATTGGATGTTAAAAATACTAAATAACTGACCCTTAGAATGCAGTAATCTTAAATTATTGTTAATATAATAATCAACCCCCAAAAAACAAATCTGTAAGGCACTATAGACACTCTAATAGATACTTGACCAAGATTTCACTTCAAATTAATAAATAATAGGAAAATATAATTTTTTTTACAAATATTTGGTTGTGCCACCTGACATTTTTTGGTCAGTCAAGTTAAAAATACAGTCATAAAATGAATTCAAACACATTGAAATGTTATTTAACAAATGAGGCTTGTTTAAGTACATTGTCACATATTCAAAAATATGCATTTTATCTATTTTGAACAAACCTTTTAAAAATAATTTTTTAGAGGCCTTATTTGTCATTGACCCATATACATTTTAAGTGTATTTAAAGATTGTGCAGTTCTAGATGCAAATGTGATGCCCCCCCCAGGAGCCCTCCCCTCATCCAACACTACCCTTCTCCCCACCCCTCTTGATCCTACCACCACCCCCTCCCACCCCAATACCATTGTGTTATCTAAGTAACTAGACAGACTAACAAATAAATCCAGACTAACAAACCTACAGATAGATACACAAACAAGCAGATGGAGGACAGAATGTTTCACAGAGTGCGATGTACAATATAAAGCCAAATAAATGAAAATGGAAAAAATACATAATAATAATAATAATAATAATAATAATAAAATGAAGCAATAATAAAGAAAATTGAGATGTATATTTGGAGGGGGTGTTAGAATGTTAGGGAGTGTAAAATATGGTAGTGTATGGTGGGTGTTTCTATTCTAATGTTGGTATATAGACTTGTTGTGTATGTGTGTGTGTATTTTGTTTGTGTGTGGGGTTATAGTTCTGTGTGGCTCAGTAGGTAGAGCATGGTGTTGGCAACGCTTAGGTTGTGGGTTCAATTCCCTCTGGTACCAAATATACTTAAAAATGTATGCATTCACTACTGTGAGTTGCTTTGGATAAAAGTGTCTGCTAAATGGCATATGTATTATAGTTAACAGGCAAATTGAAGGAACTGATGAATGGGTTCCAAGTTTCTTCGAAATGTATGATTTGGTATTGGAGAGAGGCTGTCATTTTTTCCATTGATATGTATTCTGTGAGAAGGTTTATCCATTGTGTGATGTTTAATTTATTTCTGCTCTTCCATTTCAAGAGGATAGTTTTGTTGGTGATAGTTAGGACAATGAGTATCAGTTTGGTGTTTTTGATAGGGGGGTTGAGTGTTGAAAGAGATGGAGAGTGTGGAATGTCGCAGCCCAAAAGCAGGGACATTCTGTCAATGACTGCTTGCCAGAAATGTTGAGTGGGTGGGCAGAGCTAGGTGGCATGGAAGTAGCTATCCGGGATGTTCAGCGTACAGTGTGAGCATATGTCAGAGTCTATGAATCCCATATTAAACATCTTGTGCTGAGTGATATGAGCTCTGTGAATTCAATTATATTTAATTAGTTATGCATTAGTATTGCTCGTCATTGAAAAGGTGTTCATACAGATTTCTGTCCAGAAGTCGGTGTTGGTGCTGATTGAGAGGTCTTTTTCCCATTCTTTAATTGGTAGATATGTCAAGTCGATTGTGGATAGTAGTTTATATAGTTTGGAAAGAGTTTTCTTAGGATTTGTTATTTGATAAATTTCTTCTAGTAATGAGGGTGGCTGGAGGTTATTATTTATTATATTGATCCTTGATTTGATGACAGATTTTAATTGGAGATAATGTAGATACTGTTCTTTCCCAACATCATACTTCTGGACCAAATCTTCAAATGTTATAAATGTGCTGTTTAGAAAAATGTGGTGTAGGTGTGTGATACCTTTTTGTTTCCATGTGTTAAAGATAAGTGGTGTTTTGTTGAGTTGAAGGTCAGGGTTATGCCATATCGGGGTGCATTTACAGGGTGTCAGTGTTTTTGATTTTGTGATTTTGTTGATTTTCCACCAAGCTGTCAGAGTCGTTGAGATTACGGTGTTCCTAACACAGTCATGGAGTTTTATGGTTGTACTGAGAAATGATAAATCTGTGATTGAAATTTTCGTACACTCTGATTGCTCCATGTCTATCCATGGGTTGTTCTATTGGTTAGGGTGTATCCAATTTTTGATGTATTGAAGCTGGTTTGCTAGATAGTAGTGGTGGAAATTTGGAGCTTCTAGACCTCCTTGAATTCTGGTTTCCTGGAGAGTGGCCAGTTTAATCCGGGGTTTCTTATTTTTTTGCTTGTTATGGAGTCAAATGTTTTAAACTAGTTGGTAGTGGGTTGGGTTGGGATCATTGTGAAAAGATAGTTGATTTTGGGTAGAAAGATAATTTTGATGGTTGCTATTCTGCCAAAAATAGAGAAAGGTAGATTCATCCAGCGGTTTAGGTCATCTTCGATTGTTTTTATGAGTGGGTTGAAATTGAGGTGGAACAGCTCTGACAGCTTGGCGGAAATGTTAATACCCAGATACTTAATGTTGCTAGTGGCAAATGGGAGGGGTGGTTTTTGGGATGCGGCATTCCAGCTATCTCCACATAGTGGTAGAACTGTGGATTTAGTCCAGTTTATTGAGTAGTCAGATATGTCCAAGAATGTATTTATGAGTTTAATGGCTTCTTGTAGTGAGTTTGATGGGTTTTGTAGGTAGAGCAATATATCATCTGCATAAAGGCTGATCTTGTGATTTGTGTTGGGGGTTTGGATTCCCATGATGTTGTTGTTTTTACGTATTGCTGCAGCGAGAGGTTCAATAAATAGGGCAAACAGTGATGGAGATAGCGGGCATCCTTGCCTGGTTCTCCTGTGCAAAGTTAAGCTCTGTGGTGTTAAACCATTAGTAGCCGTGACTGTAGACATTGGTGAGTTGTATAGTACCCTTATCCAATGAATAAACGATTCTCTGAAACCAAATTTCTGTAATATTTCCAGTTTACCCTATCAAATGCCTTTTCTGCATCCAATGATGCAATTATTGTTTTCATATTATTTTGTTTTGATATGTTCATTAGATTGAATAGGCGGCACATTGTTTGATGAGTGTCTTTCTTTAATGAATCCTGTATGATTGGGATGGATTAGGAGTGTGTTTATGACTTCCATTCTGGTAGCTAGCGCTTTGCTGATCATTTTTATGTCTGTGTTGATGAGTGATAGGGGTCTGTAGCTGGAGCATAGGTTTGGGTCTTTGTCAGGTTTTAGTAATACTGAGATGAGGGCTGTGTTCATGTGTGGTGAGATTTTTGAGTTGTGTTTTATTTCAAGTGTCATTTTGATAAACAGTGGTGATATTGTTTGCCAGAAGTGTTTAAAGAATTCAGCAGGGAAGCCATCAGGTCCTGGAGCTTTGTTGTTTTGCATCCGATAAAGTGCTAATAACATCGGTTTTATGTGAAAGTGCCCTTTTTCCTTATTACGGAAGACTATTACATGTTATTATTTCTGTTTATAAACCGTGATGGTATTTGTACGTGTAAGATGTGACCCCTATGAGTTTTTCCTGTTCTGTATTCTTCCCTGTGTCTGTAAGCTTTGTTGAAATAAAGCTGGTAGTGTGATCATGGAAAAGCAAACCTTCCTGATTCTTCTCGAAGCAGTCCCAGTGACAGAATTTTCACATACTGCTTACTTTTACACAAAAATAAGTAGGTGTAACAGGTGGCTAAATGATCATGGATTGACGACCAGAAGACTCTCTGTCTCGGTTTATTCTGGAAAACACAGCACACAAACATGTCTTCTCAACTGTGTAACTGCAATTGCTTTTGAAGATCTCCAGCATCAGAAAAATATCCTTTTTGATTTTCTTTTACAATAGATAACATTATCACCAATATAATTGTATCATTACAAGAATAAAGAGCTATAATTATACATACGATTATACTCTGAAATATTGCAATAACCATGTGATCGTATAGTGTTCTAGTTGATTCATACATCTTGTGATGCACTTGGACACGTCATCAGGTGTTTCAGGTCTTTCAACAATCAAACACCCTCACCCAGGCGACCCAGCCGGGAGTGATCAATTCCCAGCTTGTGTCCAAGTAGCATGCGACCACGGATCGCCCCTTCTGATCCACAGCCATCTAGAGGCCTTTTCTGCTGCCTCTGTGGTGGTTCTGATAGCCTTCCTTTTTTGTGCACCTGTGATGCCCAGGAGACTGTAGACCTTGCACAGCGACTGAGCTGTGAAGCCTCTACAGCCCACCTCTATGGGCACACACCAAGCATGCCACCCCCTTCTGCGGCACACTTCCACCAAGTCTGCGTACTTGGCTCTCTTCTGCTCATTGGCTTCCTCCATCCGGTCTTCCCAGGGAACTGTGAGCTCCAGCACGACCACCTGCTTTGATGTTTCAGAGAACAGCACAATGTCTGGTCTCAGGGTGGTCTCTGCGATGTTTTCTGGGAATCGGAGCTGCTTCCCTAGGTCCGCCTTCATCTGCCATTCAGGTGTTGTTCCAAAGAGCCGTACTGCTGCCTTTGGATGAGGCTTGGGCTTCTCCCCTGCTCTGACAAAGGCGATCGCCTGCTTTGCCGGTCGGAGGCGATTGGTCTGGTCTATGGTGCTGCAGATGGACTCAGCAATCACCTTCAGCACCTGGTCATGGTGCCAGCGGTAGCAACCTTCACCCAGTACTTTCGGGCAACAGCTGAGGATGTGCTTGGGTATTCCTCTTCCTCTTCTGAGGCACAAGGGATATGCTGGTGAGTCAACCTTGCCCCAGCAGAAGAGGTTGGATGGACTGGGCAGGACGTCATAGACAGAGTGTATCAGGAACTTTATGCGGAAAGGCTCAGCCTGCCACAGCTGGCTGAACTTCCGGTCTGTTGCATGTTCCCATCTTGTCCATGCGCCTTGCTGCCGCATTCCCACCATCTGACTTGCGCGCAGCTCCTCGACCCCAGCTCTTACCTCCTCTTGGACCAGTTGGCGTCTGTCTTTTCCATGGGCTTTGTCATAGCGGGTTGTTGGAATACTACCAAGCCCTGCTCAGCCCGACGCCACTGACCCCACCAGAACGCTGTGGCGTATCCGTGACTCAGCTTCGTCCACTGCATCTTGCACCCTCCACTTCCTCCCAGTCCTCACCTCGATGCCGGCCTGGGAGACTTTTGGGTCACTGGACTCCCTGTACTGCAGCACCTCCCTTGCACGGGTAACCTTAACCCCCTGAGGTCCGTGCTAAGCTTTTAGACGTTTTTAGATTTTGGCATGGTCTGATATTTATCTCAATTTCATCAATTTAACACACACTTACTCCAAAGTGTTTGATATTTTTATTTGAAGGACAATCACAGCTACATTTGTATGCCATCAATAGTTTGGTCAGTATCATATGCAGCTTGTAAATAGATCTACAAACACACAAGTTAAAAATAGTAAATTTTTCTGCTGTCACAAAAGATGTGAAAGCACACACTAAACTATAGTGACGAATTGTTTTGCCAATGTGCGTTTGTTCACCAAGGTCTTGGTTATGTAAGGGTGTGAAAATAGTTTAGCACATCTGAGATCTAAATAGCTAAAAACCTGTTTTTATCAGAACTGGTCACATTTATTTCAGGCTGTGGGAGGGCTAAATGCTAAATACCTGAATATTCATTTTGGCTCTTTGTTACGTTGCAACACGCGGAATGTTTGGCGTCACAACACGCGATATTCATAGGCTATATTTTCACGAGTATTTGAAAACAAGCGAAATAAAATTAATATCAGCATAGACTGTTGCTGGCAGATTGCAAGCGTAAACACAGACAAGATGTAAAAAAATAAAAAAACAAGCGAAATAAAATCAATAGCATAGACTGTTGCTGGCAGATTGCAAGCGTAAACACAGACATACGATATATTTTATAACATTTTACGCTGTTTGAAAAGTATTTTGTGTGCCTATTGCAATTTGTTACATTGCGACATGCGGAATATGTAGTCACAAGACGCGGAATTCATATATTTTCACGAGTATTTGAAAATATACTCGTGAATATACTGTTGCTGGCAGATTGCAAGCGTAAACACAGACATACGATATATTTTATAACATTTTAGGCTGTTTGAAAAGTATTTTCTGTGCCTATTGCAATTTGTTACATTGCGACATGCGGAATATGTAGTCACAAGACGCGGAATTTATATATATTTTCACGAGTATTTGAAAACAAGCGAAATAAAATAAATATCAGCATAGACTGTCCTCTTCAGTTTGTGTTGTTTATGCCGGCGTTTTCACATGGCCCGACGCACCTCCCGAAATTAGCACCTCGTTAACATGTCAATAGAAGGGGGACGTTACTAAAAGGTAAAAAACAGAGTAAAAAGCAAGGTTTACTTTTGGTCTAATTAAGCTCATTTTAAAAATCCCATTTGATTTGCCAGTGCTCAAATCGGAAAGTCGCGATTCTAAGGTTTCTGTCAATGTTTTTGCCGCGTGTGTATGATAAAATATCGCGAAGTTAGAAATAGTAATATACTTGTATTGCTGCTTGGATCGGCGCCGATCCAGCCGACCTCAGGGGGTTAAACTCCTCACTCAGGCTGCTCATGGGGAGTTTCAGTTTGTTCTTCTTCCCATACAGAGTGATGCTACTCAGGCTTTGTGGCAGGCCCAGCGGAGGTGATGGCTAATCCTCCACTCAAAGCCCTCAACAGTGGACAGTGGGAACAAGCAGGGGCCACAAAATCCTGGGGAGGATACCGTGTTGGTAAATCCAAGCCTTGAATTTACCTGGGAGCCCTGACCTGTCCACCATTGCCAGCCATGCCTCCAGCTCCTGGTTTGTGGCCTTGATGGATGCAGTGTTCTTCAGAGTGCAGTCAAAGGTCTTGCCGAGACTCTTGATGGGTTTCTCTGTAACTAATGGGATCTGGGTACCTTCCAGAGAGAAGCGGAACCGGTCTGTCACCTTCCCTCTCTAAAGTACCAGGGACCTGGATTTTGCTGGCTTGAAGCACATCCGGGCCCATGTGATGAGCCTCTCCAAGTCCTGGAAGATACATCTGCACCCCGGCACTGACGTTGTTGTTACTGTCAGATCATCCATGCTCTGATGGAGGGCTGTCGGACTCCGGACTTGTTTAGAGGGCCTCTGCACTCTACCTTGGCTGACTTGACCAGCATGTTCATGGCCAAGGCAAAGAGGATCACTGAGCTGGTGCATCCAGTGATGATCCCTTTTTCCAGCCTGTGCCACTCTGATATGCCTGCCCCAGAAGTGACTCTCAGATTGAAACTGTGATAATAGTCCAAAATGAGGTCTCTGATCATGCCTGGGACATGGTGTCGCTCCAGTGCTGTTTCCACCAACTTATGGGGTTTGGACCCATACGCATTGGTGAGGTCCAGCCACAGCACTGCCAGATCACCTTTCCCTTCTCGTGCCTCTCTGATGAGCTGTGTGACCACTCCTGTGTGTTCAAGGCATCCTGGCACCTTTGGGATTCCACCCTTCTGCACAGATGAACTTATTCTTCATGAGGTTCCCCTCAACGCTGAGCAGCAAGATGGTCCTGAACTGCTCGATGTTCCTTCAGTTCTCCTCCTTAGGAATCCAGACACCTTCTGCGAATCTACATTGTTGGGCTACCTTCTCCCTCATCCAGATAACCCTCAGGATCTTCCAGAATCGGTGCAGGAGCCTGGGACACCTCTTGTACATTTTGTAGGGCACTCCACTGGTTACAGGGGCTGAACTGGCTCTGGCAGCCATGACAACCTCCTGGATCTCCTTCCAACTGGGCTCCTTGCTGTTGAAGTCAGTGGTGGGTGCGGGTGGTCCTATCAAAGCTACCCTACGGTTCTTCACATAGGGAGTTTTGGTACCCCGTTCCTTCACCATACTAAACCTCTCGGCAGCAAGGCTGATGATGATGGTTGTCATCATCTGGAGCTTCCTGTCAGCATCCCCCTTTACCGTTGCGACTGGGCACACACCAGCCCCAGGCTCAAGATGGTCATGGGACAAACAGCAGACATGATCGACTGCAAAAAGCTGTTTTTACAGCTAGGCAGGAAAAGAGTAGTGCACAACTTCTTCCAGGCTAACATTGCCGACCCCTATTGCCGATGGCTGCTCATCGCATTTTGGTCAACAAGCAAGCATGACACCAACTAAACAAAGAAAACAATCACAAAGTCCAAAGAGTGCTTCCACGACCCGAAGCAGCACTGATGCAAGACGACAAAACTGATGATGCAGTGGAACAGCTGTGCCAGCACAGCAGTGAGGGACTGATCAGCTCCGTGCTCTCCTAACTGAGTTCTGCTATTTGTTTGCTGCAAAGGACAGAGACTGCACACCACCGCCACTCAGCACCACGTCGAGACCGGTGTAGTGACCCCCATCCGGCAGAGAGCCAGATGACTGCCCCTGGCTAAATGGGAGTAAACGGAGGCCAAGATCTGCAAGATGGTGGCTGCAGGCACTGTATTTCAACTCATCAGTAAAGCAAAACTACACCTGAACCTGGTGAAGTGCAGCCTCTTCTACTGACAGACCAGCTTCCTGAGACACATCGTGAGTGAGAGGGGACCCAGCAAAAGTGGAGGCGGTGAAAAAATGTCCATCGCCAACATCAACAGGCAAGGTGCGCAGCTTCCTGGGCCTAGCCTCGTACTATCGAATGTTCATCATGGGGGGGGGCCTCTGCACCAGCTCACTGAAAAAGGGCAACAATTCACATGGTCGCCAGCTAGCCAAAATGCCTTCCACCACTTATGCAAGGCTCTCATCACCATCCTAATCCAGATCCGACAAAGCCCTTCCTTCTGGACATTGACACCAGTAACGATGGCATAGGAGCTGTCCTCTCACAAGTGAGGGAAGACAGTTTTTAGAGTTAGAGTTAGACCTCGAAACTGAGCATCAGGCAGGAACTAAACACCTGAACACAGGTCTCATCACCCCAATGGTGCAGAAGGCTGCTTTCACTGCGAGCTGGCAGAAGAGAGAGACGCAAAGAGAGGCTGAAGCTGTGTGGAAGCTGTGTCCAACAGGCTGCTCACATGCTCCCCTGCAACAAGCTGCATGTGGTGCCCTAATGGAGAGGGAGGCAATTGACATGCTGGGTCCATTCCCGGTGTCCAAGTCCAGAAACTGCTATATGCAGTAAAGGACTACTTCATGAAATGGCCAGAAGCGTACGCAATCCCATCGCAAGAGGCGTCCGTAGTAGCGGACAGGCTACTCAAGGGGATGTTCTGTAGGTTCAGCATGCCAGCTGAGCTACACAGAGACCAAGGAAGAAACTTCAAAAGCCAGTGAGGTGTGTCTAGGCTCGCCATAAGGAAAACTCACACCACACAGCTAGCAGTGCTCACTTCAAGACACCAGAAAGGCTGGGATGCTCATCTTCCCCTGGTTCTGCTGTCATGCAGGTCGGCAGTGCAGAAATCCACTGAGTGAAAGCCGGTGTCCCCCATGATGGGACGAGAGCTGCGCACCCCGTCAGCCTCATCTTCGGCTGCCCAGCAGACCCAGAACTGCCTCGCCAACCTGGGCTAGATTATGCTCCCCAACTGCAAGATTTCCTTGACCATGTACAACAGCTAGCTTGTGATCATCAGCAGGGAGCTGAGCAGCAACAAAAGAGAAACTACAACACGCTGCACGGGTCAGGAGTTCCAGGCAGGTGAACTAGTGTGGGTATTCAACCCTCGACAGAGAAAGGGCCGGTCACCAAAGCTGGACAGTGTCTGGTAATGCCTCAACTCGTCCTCGAACAGCTCTCTGACGCTGTCTACAAGCTGCAACTTCATCTAAGGTACTGAATAGTAGTGCTGCACCGCAATCGACTCGCCCCGTACCTGAGCGATGAAGAATGCCTCTCAAGAGAGACATGCCCCAAGAGAGAGTCACCCGTCACCTCCTCGCGGCTCACAGCCCGCAGACTTAACTCCACCCCCCAGCGGCTCACCTTCAGTGGAATGGACCCCAGTTCACCACCACCATCCTGCAGACGGGTCCACAGACAGATATCGGCCTGACATCGCCAGCAACTGCAGCCAACCTGCCAACGCCTGCAGCCGGCCCGACATCACCACCCAGACAATGGGAGGGGAGAAGCAGGAGACCACCAACATGGTTTGGTGACTTTGTTGCAGTAGACCGGGTTAGATGCAGTGAGAACACTGCTATTTTTTTAAAAATAAGGGGGTAATGTAATGGGGCTCAGCTAGCCTAGCTACGGAAATGCTAGCTGACAACCATTGTACATAGAGATTAGAATGCTAGGTGGCTAATAGTAACCTAGGAAACTGTAACATGTCCCAGAGGCCGTTGCGGACAGCTAAGCGTAAGATTACTAGCTAGCTATGTTAATAAATATGTACACGTTCTGATGTAAAGTACCACATATGTCTGGAATGAAAGCCCCTTTTACCCTGTTGAAAATGATGGTTGAATGTGTATATGTGCCAAACAACCCTCACTGTGTGAGAATGGGATGTGAGTGTACCCCATATTAATCTTTGCTTGTGCTTCGTACTTCCCATGTGCTACACGGTTTATACTAATAAAAAAGTGGTACTAAAATGTTAAATCAAAGTCTCATGACTCTTGTTTCCATGGCATCCACCGCTACAATATTTTGGCTGGAGTACGCAATTCACCAGAGATGTAAATGCAGATTGCAGTACCACATATGACCATATCACTCACAACACAGAAAAATTACAAAACAACAATGTCAAAAATGATTAAAAGAAAGTAATAATTTTGATGAAAGTCACTTAATTCAACAAGGGCATTTCCAACTCTGTTACATAGGTATAAAACATTTGAAACTGAACTTTTCCGCATAGTAATCTACAAATTAGGAACTAGGAACTGATTCATTTTAACCTAAGTTAACAGAATCATCAAATTAATCTTTAATTACTTAGCTATAACCTGCACATTTTTCGTTCATTTAATCAATCGCCGAACTCTTTGCTGTTAGGTACTGGAAAGATAATAGGCAATCAATTGATCTTATTTCCTAGGGAGCTTTTCAATACGCAATGATTTTCGCGAGAAAACTTCCTCCAAAGCTTACATTAAATCATCAATATCATAACCTAATAGCATAGAGCATTTTCTTTATTACGGTTTAGTGTGTTTAGACAAAGAACAGAGTTGTCACCAGTGTGTAACCAGACATGGATTACAGCAGTAGATTGATTTGTTAACATAAATAATCTTTTATTTATTTAATATTTTATTTTAAAAGTTGGCATACATATTGCGAAGTTGCACTGCTGGATTTAAATGTGATACAAAGGGCTTTTTGGTGCTTTGTTTGTCTTGTCAGTAATGTATCAAGAATACACATTTAATGTTTTAACATGACTAATAAACAAACTCTAGTACCTTTAGTACCGTTTTATTTACATCCCTGTAAACTTTTATGTTTATGGTTTATGTTTATGATTTCAGAGCAACAAGTTACGTTCATATTTACAAAAATGTATTGTGATATCCATTCTCAATTTTGCAAGATTTTGTAACGTAGAAGGAAAAATAGCATAGCATTTGATGATGTTTCCTGTTTCCTAATGGCCGCATGTTCCTGTTGTTGGTTGTTGAATGAGATGTAAGTTGTATAGGGCTGACCCCATTTAGTCGACTGGTCGATTGGTCGATAGGCTGTTGGTCGACCGACAATGGTTTTGGTCGAGCAGTCGCACGAAAAATAAAAAAATAAAAAAATTCTCCACGCAGTATGAGACACCTAGATTCGCGCCACAGTTTGGCGTGCTTGTCAGTAGAATAATCCTTTCTGGATGCTGCGGATATGGCAGTGACAGTCCTTCACTCTTAACATAGCTAGGCCTATATATGTTCTCTTTGAATTATATTAGGCAGTTAAGGTAATAGCAATGTTGTGAATAATTCTACAAAACTAATCAAAGTTACATTTTATAATAAATGTGTTTTGCTAATTGTATGGTTTATATATTTATAACTAACATGCGTAACACCCACTTTCATGTAGGCTATATTGTATCCTTCTTGTTTTAATTTTAATTGTAGCTTAAGATTTGCCTATAGTTAAGATTAGTGATATAGGCATACTTTAATTACTAATTTCGATATAACCTAAGAACATAATGTGAAAGAAAAATCTGGAGTATGGCAGCATTTAGTTTTAGTTGCAGATGATCCAAAAAAAGTGGAATGTAAACTTTGCAAGTGCGTTTTGCAAGGCAGGGTATATCGTTAATAAAATGAGGAGCAGCCTTTTGCCAAATGTAGACAGGCTAGTGTTCCTGTGCCATAACATGAAACGACTGGGGAAGTAGGCCATAAGATGGTGTCCGACTCGAGTAAGTTATTTTCGATAGGCTATAGCCACTTTATGTTCAGTTTTAGGCTACAATTTAAGACATTAGGCTATGTGTGATCATTCGTTTGTTAGCCAATTTTTTTGCAAAAGAGATTTTAAATCCCAATGAGACCAACCTAAATAAAACATAGCCTACGCATTAGAATGTGTTATTGTTGTGGTCAAATAAAAGGATCAGCCTATTATGTGGCCATAGCGCAACTTCTGCAGAATCTGCAAGGGCAGCATGAAGAGGAGGTTCGGAACGGACACGTTTTTTTTCTTCTTTCAGGTAATCTTGAACTTAGGCTCCATAAAGTTATTAGTCTATTGTTAATCATTTATGTCATTCACTTAAGAAAGTTATAAAACATGAGACAAGCGCAGTGTGCATATAGTTGTATTTATTCAAACAAATAGGGTGTGTCATAGAGAAAAATACGGACGACAGTCCTAATGTTCTAAGTGTTTTAAATGTTTTTACATGTTTCCGATTTTAGTGGACAGCCTATAGGAACATTTTATTTTATCTTAAATGTGGAATCAGAATCGCAAAGCATCTTTTTTATTGGACACTGTTTTGGACATTGATTCTACATCCATCTTGCACATGGACCTTGGCTACCTAAATCCTACATACAGCCTGGAAATGGCTTGGGAAAACATTCAGTTTTCTCTATGACACACCCTATTTGTTTGAATAAATACAACTATATGCACACTGCGCTTGTCGGGGCAGCAGTGAGATGTGCAAAGAATGTAGGGTAGGTACAGCAGTAGAGAGTGAGAGTGTTCAGTGTTCAATGTTCATTGTTATACAGTTTGATGGCTGCTGGTACAAAGGCTTGAACCGCTCTGTTCTGCATGTGAATTGGATGAGCCTGTGGCTGAAGGTGCTCTCCATCGGTCTCAGCTCATCATAGAGGGGGTGGGAGGGGTTACATCGAAGGACCTGAGCCTCCTAAGGAAGTAGTCTGCTCTGTCCTTTCTTATAGAGGGCCTCCGTGTTGTCCGTCCAGTCCAGCCTCTTGTTCAGGTGCACTCCCAGGAACTTGCATGAGCTTGCCATCTCAACTTCCTCCCCCTTGATGATGATGGGGGTTGGGGGGCCCTTCGGGGGCTTCTTGCTCTGCCGGAAGTCTACTACCAGCTCCTTGGTCTTGCCAGTGTTGAGCTGGAGGTTGAGCTGGAGGTGGAGCTGGAGGTGGTTTTCCTCAGCCCAACTGACGAAGCTCCTGACAAAGCTCCTTTTGACTCAGTCGACCATGAGTTACTGCTGCCCAGACTAATTACTGTTGGTCTTAGTGATGGGGCTGTAAATCTCACCGATAGATCCCAATGTGTTTATGCAGATAATCACAAGTCTAACTTTCTTGAGATTACTAGAGGTAATTCCAACCAAAATTTTCACATTACAAAATGAACCAGCTTCAAGAAAGATTGGCTGAAGAAGTTTGAAGGCACAGAAACCATATAACCACAATGATTTAAGGGAAACAGTGATGGGCAGTGGTGGTGCTGTTATCTCGCATTTATTCCTGAATCAACAGTGCGAGTTCACTTTGTTACTTCGTTCAATGGACAAAAAATGAACAATCCAAAACCCAACATACAACAATACACTCCCACCCAGACCTGGGTGTAGGAGCCAAGGCACACTAGACATGCGCATGTTAATTATATATTCTAATGTTGTTGTTTACATTCACTTTATATGCAGAGTTCATAAGGAACAGTAGCATTATTATATACAATAATAATTCATTGCATAAGTTTTGCAATGTAAATAATGTTTACATAGATGACACGGGTTAAAAACTGTATTGGTAACGATGTTTACAATAGACGAGCATAGGAAGCTTTTTGTTTTACATTGTATTTATGTTCGTAATATTCTGGCTACTGTCACTTTAAGACAGGTCGGTTTCGCACTGTGACGTACATAGTATAGTCTAGTCTGAGTATTAGTAAGGTACACCATGTTATTGTTGACTGAAGTACAGGAAACAACAGGCGTTTTTACTAAATTTATTGAAATATATATTATTTTACATAGCATATGTCAATAATTGTATGACTGAGTACCATGTAAATACCTCAGATTGTATGTTTTTATGTTCATAAACCCTGGGGGAAAAAATGGCGAATACTGAAGATATTACTCCAAGGCCAAATAAGTAATTGTAATCATAGTGTCAGGCAAAGTAGTGGGAATACAGCTGAAGGAATGTGTGATGTTGAGTCCCAGGTTGAATTCCAGGTGCACAGTTGTGCATCCCAGGTGCACGGTTGTGCATCCTCATCTCATGAAATAGACCAAAACAAAATAATTTGCATTATTATATGTATAATCACACTGCATAAAAAATACGTAAATATAAAAAGTATATAAATAAGTATGTAAATGAGATGTGCTACTGTTCATATCTGTAAGCCCGGAAGTAGTGGTAAAATGATGGTTTTGTTCGTTATTACGAATGCAATCCAATGGGGCTAGCTAGCAATGAAACTATATTAGCATTGAAAATAAAGCCAAAAAACAGCAAACATATAGTTTGCTATGTAGCTAGCTAGCTCAAGGCATAATAGGAGTGAATATAAATATGGATTTACCATAAACGTGTTCGCTACCGGAATTAAAGCGCTTCTGTCTTCACTCGGTAATAATAATAATAATAATAATAATAAACTTTATTTATTTAGCACCTTTCATACAAAATTGCAGCCCAAAGTGCTTTACAGCACAAAGTGCTTTACGGTAAATGATTTTAGATTCGGTAAACGAACCTCCATGTCTTGTCATTATCAACTTCTGGGGATTTATTTTACAACTTTACAAAGCAATGTACATGTCCTAACAAAACTTAGTAATACATATACTTAGTAATGCATATATTGAATTGGTGTGTGTTTGTATTCACAAGCACTGAAAGCACTGAAAGCACAACCTGGTTCTCTGTAGCTCAGTAGGTAGAGCACAGCGAGGGCAACTCTTAGGTTGTGGGTTCAATTCCCATTGGGACTGAAAAATGTATGCATTCACTTCTGTAAGTCGCTTTGGATAAAAGCGTCTGCTAAATGGCATATATATTATATGTTAAAGCTTTCGTGTATTTCACACAAACACTGCACGATTTCGCTTCACAACCACAAATGGCTTCTTGGTTTCGCTTTACTTCCACAAAAGGTCACTGAAACTGATTGGTTATAAGATACTTGTCACCTATTTGAAATAAAAGCTGTCAATCAGTGATAATCAGGTTTCAGTGTGACAAATGAAAACCACAAAGAGTTAGGGGAAAGACAAACCCCCTTTTTTTCTTGTTCCGGTTTTTAGCAATGTTTAATTTGACGAATCTTGAATGCGGGTGAGGACAAAATACGAAAATAGTGCTATAATACTTATGACAATGTATATGTGTTTATACTGATTTTCACGTGAACAAGTTTGTATTTTACAATATATCAGTGTTTTGATTACTTTTGTGGGAGATTGTATTCCCTCCACAGACAAAACAGGGCCTAGTAGCCGACCTGAACCCCAGGGGTCAGCCACAGGAATGCTTATGTCCCTTTATGAAACATTGGAGAGGGCTGGGTGTAATGATCCAGCCTGTCGGAGGTGGACTGTATATGCCCAGACCTCATGTGAGGAGTGTGATTATTAATAGCTGTAAGGAAAGTACCCATGATTTTGATACTGATGCCACTATATTCGAATTCCTATGAAAAGTAATGTACCTAAAAAACAATGAATACTATTTGGCAATATAGTCTGGTGGCAAAGCACCACAAATATCTAGAGGGAGATAAAAAAACATAACAGGATGTGAAAATGTGTGTTAACCGTCAGTTCTGCACTCTGAGCCAACCCAAAAGTTGGATGGGTTCCTTTTTGAGGGTCTGCCAATAAAGCATCCCCTGATCAGAGAGAGGGGGTGTTTGCCTTGGCAAGCAGTTTCTCTTTGCCACTTTCTAGCATGCTTGGACAAGGCAGGGGTGAAGAATGACTAGAACCAGCTCTGGGTACTAAAAATAGTACAGTATAGCCCAGTAGAAGTAGAAGCCACTTAAATGTCGACACGGGTGTATGACATATTAAGCACTTCTATAATTTGTTTGTTAGAATTCACTGTTAAAGTTGAAACTAGGTAGAGAATGTAATTTGCAATTACTCACACAAATATACTGGAAAGTAATGTTTGTATAAACTCACAATTGCTCACACACAGACACTGAAAGGTGATGTTTGTATAATTATATGTGGCCACAAGATGTTTGTATAATTATACGTGGTTACAAGATGTATCACAGAATGTATTGAGTTATTTTGTGTCACTATTTCTAGGTTAGCGGAGATACTATTGCTTAATAGTCAGATAAAATCCCATATATCATTATTTTTAGCTTAGCGGAACCACCATTATGAAGAGATGAGTAAGGCACTTGGCAAAATGCCACTATGGTGTAATGGTCAGCCGAGAAGGGACCACCCCCAGGGGAGGGATGGAAAGATGGGAATAGCCATTTATGGGTAAAACCACCATTATTTTCGAGTGATTAGTGTTAAGTCAGCATAAATAAAAGACCAATTAAAATTGACCAGAAAAGTAAAACAATAAGGTAAACCAATGATGTAACTATTAAGAGACTTATAGAAACTGTTGTAAAACAAAGGAATATTGGAGCAACTTGCAAGATACTCTCAGCTTTGTGATTTCATCTGAAATAAAGTCTGATAACTTTGAAAATCTTCTGCCTCAAACCTCTTCTCTACTTTTCTGAAAAATTGAGCAAAACGGGACTTAGAAAATCATTTGATTTCTGATTAATTGAACAAAAAGGACTTAGAAAATAATTTGAAAAGTTTAAGACTCTAATTTTCCACAACATAACTGGGCGACCACGAAGGGACTCGGGAAAGGTCCAGCCACCTGGGTCTTCTGGGATAGGCGCTCTGACGCTCCCTAACGGCGGTGGGGAGACGCGGACACACCCTAGGCTGGCTAGCCAACACGAAAAAAAAAAAAAAAAAAAGGGCTGTTGTCTGCATTCTACAGGCCTTTGCTGGAGGTGTTAGAGGGGACCTTTCGAGTCCAAGAACTCAAAATAGAGATAATAAGAGGACGGCATAAGATCTGAAAAGTCAACATGTGATTGAAGTGCTGTGTATGTGTTTGAGGCTTGGAAATTAACCTAGTATAATAGGTGTGATTACAGGTTCTCTGAAAAAAGGCTGGATATGTTTAAGATCTGCAGATCTGATTTTCTGACGGTGCACAGAGGTAAGGAAAAAGATTTCCAAGGGTCCGACGAAGGACAGTGACGGGAGGGATAAGAATAAAAGGGTGTGGTAGTCAGTGGTGCAGGTCTATGCACGGAGCGCAGGTTTTGCGCTGGGCATAGGTCTATACGCTGAGGGCAGTCGACGCCCTGGACGCAGGTTTTGCATTGTATTTATTGAGCGTAGGTCTCATACGCTTGTATTTATTGAGCGCATGTCTATGCGCTTGTATTTATTGAGCATAGATTGATACACTTGTATTTATTGAGCATAGGTGTACACGGTAGATGAATAGCCAAGAGTGGGAGAATTGGGGTGTTTTCAGATACTCCACCACAGGCTACCAGATATTTTGTGCATTGTACTTGAGCAGGAAAAAAAGACAATAATTGAATGCTTAAAAAGCGAGAGGCAAAAAGTGGCAAGAAACAGAAAAATTGGAAGCTATAAAAGAAGGCGAACAGGTATTTGAATTAGAGGTTACTAAAGTGTGATTAGGAATTCAAATAATAGAGAAAGTGACGGTGATTAAATATATTGGAAAATATACCATACCATCCAAGGTCTTCTGCAGAATCCTGCTAGGCAGAATTGATACAGCAATTGACATCAAACTGAGACAGGAACAGGCAGGCTTCAGGAAAGGAAGAGGGTGCACAGACCAGATCTTCACACTAAGGAACATAATTGAACAATGCCTGGAGTGGAACCACCCACTATACATCAATTTCATCGACTTCCAGAAAGCCTTTGACAGCTTACACCGTGACACTCTGTGGAAGATCGTGCAATCCTATGGAGTCCCTCCAAAGATAATTGCACTGATAAAGATGTTTTACCACCGATTTGAGTGTAGTGTGATCACAAACGGCAACCTCCTGACTGGTTCCCTGAAATCTGGCGTACGCGAGGATGTATCATCTCTCCCATTCTCTTCCTGATTGCCATCGACTGGTCCATGCGAAAAACCACCTCAGACAAACCTAGAGGCATCCAGTGGACTCTCTTCACCCAGCTGGAAGATCTCGACTATGCTGATGACCTAGCCATCCTCTCCACAAATCACGCTCATCTGCAAGAGAAAACAGATAGGACTGACAGATTTGCCAAACGGATGGGTTTGAACATAAACATCTCTAAAACCCAAGTGATGTACATAAATTCAACACCACATGTACCAATCACCGTGGATGGCAACTCTCTCGATTATGTCGAAGAGTTTACATATCTGGGAAGTCTACTCAGTAAGGACAATGCATGCAGTAAAGACATCAGCATAAGGCTCGGGAAAGCCTGCAGTGTATTCGTAATGCTTCATACCATCTGGAAGTCAAAGCAGTACAGTCTAAGAACCAAGATCCGACTGTATAACAGCAATGTTAAGTCAGTTCTGCTATACGGCTCAGAATGCTGGCGAGTCGTCGAGAGTGACATGCAGAAGATCAGTGGATTCCACAATGGATGTCTCCGGAGGATATGTAGAATATTCTGGCCAGAAAGGATCTCAAATGAGGACCTGTACAAAAACACAAACTGCCGCAATGTGGTGTTGGAGATCAAACAACGCCGACTCCAATGGCTAGGGCATGTCCTCAGAATGGACCAGAACTGTATCCCTAAAGTAGCCTTGAGATGGACTCCACCTGGAAAGAGGAAGCAAGGGAGGCCAAAAACAACCTGGCGGAGAACTGTGACCTCGGAACTGAAAACGGCAAACCTAACCTGGGGCGAGGCACAACATGCTGCACAGGATAGGACCAGATGGAAGCAGATCGTCGCAGCCTTGTGTTCCTCAAGGAACGAAGAGGATTAATGTGTGTAAAAAAAAAAAAAAGATTGAGGGCAACGGCCCAAGAGAAAAAATAAATAATGTTCATAATTTAAAAAAGAAAAACCTGCAGTGTTATTTTTGTTTTTTCATTTGAGTGGCAGGCTGGGAAACAAAGGGAGCAAGGCGTCGTGTCTCCCTGATCCGCTGTCTGGACCAGTCAAGGTGATGTACGATAAATGAGGAATGATGGCTTTAGAGCAAGTGCCCTTATGGCACAGAAGGATCTAAGTGTGTTTCCCTACTAACGGTACATTGAACACATAAAAAACCTAGTCATTGCAGGAGAATGTGGTAAGCATGAAGCAAGTAAGAGATGAGGAAGTGATTGATTGGGATGTTGTTAGAAAGTGTGTGAGAGAGAGACAGAGAAGCAGAGAGAAGAAGCGAATGTGGGAATAAAGCAGATAGAAACTATTAGATGAACTTGAACCCCCCCTTATTCTGCGCCCAGGAGGGTGCCACCTGCAGCGATAGACGGAGACGAAGAACAGCTGCCTGTAGCGACAGCCCCGCCTGCCGAAGAAAAAAGTTATTCCGAAGAGGAGCGGCCTGCTTCTCCTGACCGACCCTTGAGAGAAGGACTGGCATGCATGAGAATAATATCACCACCGCCAGAGGTTTCAGTACCCGCTGGTAGCTTACCCCGACCTGAGGGGACAACGAGATGACGGGAAGACGAGAAACCTCTGGTGTCCCAGATGTGAAGCATGCGGAGCGATGCCACAAGTGCAGGAGCGGATCGCCAGGGAGGGCAGAGCCGTGGGAGTAAAACAAACAGAGGAACAGGCAGAGGCAGAGACCGCGGTGGTGGGGGCAACCAGAGCAGCAGGGACAATGGAGGTGTTATAATTGTCAAGAGTTGGGGCATTTTGCCAGAAACTGCCCAAACAGGTCTGCAGGATATAACGGGACATTGACGCAGCAAGAAGCAGGCGAAAACGGAACTTGGCAGGAGTCGGGGTCCAACAGCCGCAAAGAGCAAAGACCATAGGATGAGAGGGGGGGGAAGACAGGAAAACATGCACCCCATACACAGAATACAAAATCTGTTTTTAAAATGATAGTTAGCAACCACAGGACAGCGCAAGAATGACCCTTCTAGTCATGGGTAAGTCGATATCGTTTTGATTGACAGCAGTGCTTCATGGTCTGTGATACAAAGTGAGGCGTTGCCTAGGGCACCGTTATCAAAATTAAAATTAAAATTAAAAATGACTATTGAAAGTGACGAAAATGGGTTGTCAGTCACGTCACCTGTATAGGTACTACTGGAAATAGTTTTGGGAATCCTATACAATTGATAGAATGGTATTACGCATGGGAGTTGATAGATGACAAAATAATTGCACAACTGGATGAACGTATTCCGTCCAATCAGACCGCCCCAGCTAATTTTCATTGCATCGCTCTCTCCCCATCCCTGACTAGATATTATATGAATATGAGTGTTTCTGGAACATGCCGCAAACAAATGAAACAATATGTTTAGCCACTATATATAGTGGACCGATGAATTCTAGTAAACTAAAGTGAAGAGCAGAAATTATTATTTTAATAAATCAGGAAGTGGCATATTTCATTATCGAAAATTACCGAATGTGAATGGGAAGATGTAGGTTCTTAGGTTAGAGAAATGCAGCCTGATAGGGAGTGCAGACAGAAATCCAAGTGTGTAAAAATACCATTCTTTGCTACTGTGCCTGTACAATGCTGTGTGCATACACAACTGCAATTTGAACCGTGCAGCACGCTGCTAGCTCTTTCCGATGACTAGACTAGTTGTCAGTGAAATTCAAAGTGATTATATGATGTTCCTCAAACACTCTGGACTCAAAATAAATATGACCTAGGTCAAATGACATGAGCTCACTTGTTGTACCAAACCTTGTCACTCTGGTTTTTATTTTTCAAGTGCCGTCAGATTTAAATTGGTCGCTGTGATTAATTTAGCGAACGCATTTTTTTTGTTTGTTTGTATTGCGGTAAATCCAGATTTGCAGTTTTGGTTTGCATTTAAATTCAAAGTGAAACGATGGACTTGGACTATCCTGCTGCAAGGATATGCTGAATTAGCAGCAAATTTAGAACATTTTCTCTGCTGAATTAGCAGCAAATTTAGAGTGTTCGTGCCGCCCGAGGGTAGTACGTTGATTCAATATGTAGATGATTTACTTCTGTGTTCCTCTTCCAAAAAGGCCTGTGAAACAGATACCGGGGCATTGTTTCTATTCTTAGCCGAAAATGGCCATAAAGTATCACAAGCTAGATTACAAATTGTTACTCAAAATGTGAAATATTTAGGTCATGACGTCACACCTGCTGTACATAATTTGAGTTCGGCCAGAATCGAGGCGATTCTGGCCTTGCCTCAACCAACGACAAAGCAACACATGATGACCCTTTTGGGAATGGCTGACTGCTGCAGAGCCTGGCTCATTGACTATGCTGAAATAGTTTAACCACTTTCTGAATTAATACATGGTCACAAAATGGCCATGACAGAATACATTGACTGGAATAGCGAATCTTTGACAGCTTTGACTCGCCTGAAACAGGCATTGACTTCTTCTCCCTGTTTAGGTTACGGAATCATCAAAGTCCCTTAAACTTATTTATATTAAAAAAAGTAAAAAAAATAAAAATGACAAAAAGATTTCATTGAGGAGGATGATGAGGGAAGCGGGGCAGGAGAAATTGACTCGTAGAGTGGAATGGGGTATGGATGTTGATATTGCATTTGAAGTGATGGGGAGGGAACTATCTGCATTGACATTACCTGATTGTGAACAGCCGTTTGATTTGTGCGTGTCTGTGGGGGGCTGTGCTCATGCAGGAGACATGTGGAGGTAGGAGAGAAATGAGTGGTGGCTTTCTGCAGTGCCAAGCTGGATGGCGTGGTGGTGGGCTACCCGCCCTGTTATCAGGATTTGGCAGGGCTGTGGTGGACCTATGAGAAGGCAGCATCTTTAACAATGGGTTATCCAATACAAATATATACACACCACAAAGTAGTGGAAATGATAGATCAAGGTACATTTTGTGTTGACCCCAGCACGAATACATAATTATCAAATGCTAACAGTATTCCCAGACATTACCATTGTTAGGCGCGACACAGTGAATCCAGCTGAATATATTCTTCTACCACATGCAGGGACACCACATGAGTGTGTACCCGAGAGCAAGGAGTTTATGCAGCTAAGCCAGGATTTACAAGCAGAGCCGTTGGAGGAGGAAGAAAAAAAGGATACTGTTTGTAGATGGGTCATGCTATATGAATTATGAGGGAAATCCCGCTGGCTATGCCATTGTAGAAAAAATAGAAGACAGCTGGGCAGTATTAGAAGTGCAGAAATGTCCTCAGCCTTGCTCAGCTCAGTTAGCCGAACTGAAAGCATTAACACGGGCCTGTGAAATGGTAGCAGGACAGACAGCAGATATTTATACTGACTCTGCATATGCACATGGAGTATGTCATCTGTTTGGGGCAGTATGGAAAAATCGTGGATTTCAGAAAAGTAATGGAGATGAGATTCAACATAAACAACAGATATTGGATCTAATACTGGCTATGCTGAAACCAGAACAATTAGCTATTATCAAATGTCAGGCGCATAAGAAGGGCACAATAAAGCAGATGAAGCAGCAAAGCAGGCTTCAGGGTGTAAGGCAGCAGTAATTGCTCCAGTAGATCCTGTAGAAGCTATGATTCATTCGCAGCTCACTTTGGAGGATGTAAAAGATATGCAACAGCAAGCCATAGCAGCTGAAAAAGCAGAATGGCAAAGGAGGGGTGCAACAGAGGGGGAAGATGGGCTGTGGCGTAATGTAGATTGATCACTAGTTGTACCCACCCCTCTACTAACCGTACTAATAAGTGAAGCACATGATGTGGACCATTGTGCACTGGGTCAGGTCATGAGAACAATAAAAAAAGAAGGATTTTGGTCACCATATCTACAGGTGGCAGTGGATTATCAACGCAGCCTGTGTGAGATATGTGCACAAAATAACATTAGGAAAAAAAACAGTTAGGCACATACCTCTTCCAGAAGGGCCTTTTAAGCATCTGATGATGGACTACGTGGACATGATCAAAAAGGTAAGGGGTAAGAGGTATATGCTAGTAATAATTGATCGATTCAGCAGGTGGGTGGAAGCTGTTCCATCCAGGGACCAAGGGGCGGGGACAGTAGTAAAGTTTTTGGTAGATGAAGTGATACCCAGATTTGGCATTCCTGTGAAAATAAGTTCGGATAATGGGCCAGCATTCATGCCACATGTCCTGAGGCAAGTAATGCAGGCCTTAAGGATCAAACAGAAATTTGGTTGTGTATACCACCCACAATCACAAGTGGGAAGAAATAATAAATGGGACGATAAAACAAGATTTGCCAAGATACGGGGCTAAATTGGGTTGATGCACTTCCTTTAGCATTAATGGCCTACAGGGCACAGGAGAATTGCACTACACACCTCATTCCACATGAAATGTTGACATGAAGACAAATGCTGGTCCAAAGAATTAGAGGGGTTACAGAAGGCCCATCTTTGGAAATCTTAGAATTAGAATTACAACAGTATATAAGGCAATTAACCGCAATACATAGACGGAACAGTGATCGAAAATATGAAACAATTAACCCCCTGAGGTCGACGGGATCGCCGACGATCCCAGCAGCAATAAAAGTATATTACTATTTCTAACGTCGCGAGATTTTATCATACACACGTGGCAAAAACATTGACAGAAACCTTAGAATCGTGACTTTACGATTTGAGCACTGGCAAATAATATGCGATTTTTAAAATTAGGTTAATTAGACCAAATGTAAACCTTGTCTTTTCCTCTCTTTTTTACCTGGAAGTACCATCCCCCTTCTATTGACATGGTAACTCGGTGCTAGTCTTGGGGAGGGGCATGGGGCCATGTGTGAAATTGCAGTGTAAACAATGTCCCGACATTATATCGCATCTTGTCTGTGTTTACGGTTGCGATCTGCTGCCATTTTTATTGTTCTCAAATGTGTATGTTGATATTTATTTTATTTCCCACGTTTTCAAATACTCTTGAAAATATATGAATTCCACGTCTTGTGACGCTATACGGAATATTTTTCATTGCGCTATACGGAAAATTATTCATTGCGAATAATTAACGGGAGGATATTTAACCAGCTGGCATTCTGTTTCGGCACTTGGACATTACCTACCTTGATAGTACCTATTGTGATTAATGTTTCTTGCCTCTCGAGAACTTGTTTGTTCGTGTGTGCTTATTGTTGTTTAGATTCCCAGTGTTTAGTTTATTCCGAGTTTTTGGATACGTTTTGAATACGTTTTGGATTTAGCCTACCATTTTACTTTGTTCCTTATCATTGGTTATTTTAGTTTGTTTTGTTTATGTCTTTCCGTGTCTTCACAGACACGAATTTTGCTTTCGTTTTCCTACAGATGTTTAAAGATAAATACATATCTTAAACCCAGAAAACGGGCTACTTTTGATCATGTGCCTGTGCCCACTGCCAAACAGACTCTGGATGTTGGCAAACTGGCTTCTGTTGGTTGCAAGAAATGCATACTCTGCAAGATGCCGGGGAAACGTCGGGGAAACATTCCAAAATGTTAGAGCGGGCTGTCTATCACCAACTGTCTGCTCATCTCTTACAGAACGACCTGCTGGGTTCAGAGCAGGCCACTCCACAGAGACTGCTCTCCTTGCTGTCACTGAGGCTCTTCACGGGGCTAAGTCCCAATCCCTTAGCTCTGCCCTCCTCCTCCTCGACCTGTCGACGGCATTCGACACCGTGGACCACCGGATCCTGCTCTCATCTCTCGTTGAGATGGGAATCTCTGGATCTGCATTGACATGGTTCGAGTCCTACCTGGCTGACCAGTCCTACCAGGTGGCCTGGAGAGGATCCCTCTCCTCTCCCCACACCCTCTCTACCGGAGTCCCGCAGAGCTCGGTGCTAGGCCCCGTCCTATTTTCTCTGTACACCAAGTCACTTGGCTCTGTTATTTCTGTTCATAGTTTTTCCTATCACTGTTAAGCTGATGACACACAACTGTTCCTCTCCTTCTCTCCATCTGATACCCAGGTCCCGGCACGGATCTCTGCATGCCTGGCTGACATCTCCGCATGGATGTCCACCCACCACCTGAAGCTGAACCTGGGGAAGACAGAGCTGCTCTTCCTCCCAGCGAAGGGCTCCCCGATGATTGATGCATCAATCACCATGGAAGGCTCCATGGTGTCTCTGTCCCAGTCTGCCAGGAGTCTTGGGGTAACCCTGGACAACCAGCTGTGCTTCTCGAGCCATATTGCAGCGATCTCTCGGACCTGCCGTTTCTCCGTCCACAACATCCGGAGGATCTGACCGTTCCTCACCCAAGAGGCCACTCAACTCCTGGTCTAGGCCCTGGTGATCTCATGTCTGGACTACTGCAATTCCTTGCTGGCAGACCTTCCGGCCTGTGCCATCAAGCCACTGCAACTAGTCCAGAACGCTGCCGCTCGTCTGGTGTTCAACCAGCCAAAGTTCAGCCACGTCACCCCTCTACTCTCCTCTCTGCACTGACTCCCCATCGCAGCACGCATCAGATTCAAGTCACTGGTGCTTGCTTTTCAAGCGGCCAGAGGTACTGCTCCCCCATACCTCCAGTCACTCATCACTCCCTACACACCTCCCAGACCCCTCCGCTCCGCCTCCTCTAGTAAACTGACTGTCCCTTCCATCCGGGCGCCTGGCAGCCGCTCCTCGTGGTCTCACCTCTTCTCTTTCCTGATCCCTCGCTGGTGGAACGACCTTCCGCAATCGGTCAGGACCGCGGAATCACTTACGATCTTCCGCAAGAGACTCAAAACCCACCTCTTCAGACTCCACTACCACTGAACTCTGTCCATCTAGCTAAATTGTCTTCACCGCTGTTTACTTGTTCAACACTATACTCCCCCCAAAAAAAATATTACAATAAATTCACTAACCTTTTCCTTCCCAGTGTTACAGGTATGGTACGCAGATGCCTGCAATGATGTCTATTGCTGTATTCCTGCACTGATCTCATGCGCTAACTATGATTGTTCCTACCATGTATTAATGCACATCTTGTAAGTTGCTCTGGATAAGAGCGTCTGCTAAATGCTTAAAATGTCAATGTAATGTAAATGTAATGTAAATGTAAACAGTGCACTCCATGGGAGTGCAAGGTTTGTGATGTTCCCTTGTGTCTACAGTTCACCAGAAACTGTTTTGAGAAGTGGTACCAAAGACTGTGAAAGAACAGATTGTCTCAGCATGTTTTAATTTTGATTTTTTTGTATATAGGCTAGTTTGTGTGATGTTTTCAATAAAGCTTCCAAAATAAAAATAACTTATTTTTTTTCTGTCTTCTGCATGGCTCACTCATTATTGCTCACTCTGATGGCTTTTGTCTTTGTCTGATGGCCTTTGAGAGAGAGATGGCCCATCTGACAGATTTTACAGGTGGGGATCATGAATATTCAGGAAATTAGCATATAGCTCTCCCACACCCTTACATAACCAAGACCTTGATGAACAAACGCATATTGGCAAAACAATTCGTCACTATAGTTTAGTGTGTGCTTTCACAACTTTTGTGACGGCAGAAAAATTTACTCTTTATAACTTGTGTGTTTGTAGATCTATTTAAAAGCTGCATATGATACTGACCAAACTATTGATGGCATATAAATGTAGCTGTGATTGTCCTTCAAATAAAAATATCAAACACTTTGGAGTAAGTGTGTGTTAAGTTGATGAAATTTAGATAAATATCAGACCACGCCAAAATCACAAACCTTCTCTAGTTTATCGTTAAACATCTGTAGGAAAACGAAAGCAAAATCCATGTCTGCGAAGACACGGAAAGACAAACAAAACAAAACAACCAACGATCAGGAACAAACAAAGCAAAGTAAACAGGTAAATCCAAAATGTATCCACAAACTTGGTATAAACTAAACGCTGGGAATCTAAACAACAACAAGCACACAAACAAACAAGTTCTCGAGAGGCAAGAAACATTAGTCACAAAAGGTAATATCAAGCTAAGCTAGATAATGTCCAAGCACCGAAACAGAGAATGCCAGCTGGTTAAATATCCTCCTGTTAATTATTCGCAGTAGTTCGCAATGATTCTGATTGTTGACGCGGAATTCATATATTTGGAAATAAAATAAATATCAGCATACACCGTCTGTTGCTGGCAGATCGCAACCGTAAACACAGACAAGATGCGATATAATGTTGGAACATTGTTTACACTGCAATTTCACACATGGCCCCACGCCCCTCCCCGAGACTAGCACCTAGTTACCATGTCAATAGAAGGGGGACGGCAGTTCCAGGTAAAAAAGAGTAAAAGGCAAGGTTTACTTTTGGTCTAATTAACCTAATTGAAAAAATCTCATATTATTTGCCAGTGCTCAAATCTGAAAGTCACGATTCTAAGGTTTCTGTCAATGTTTTTGCCGCGTGTGTATGATAAAATCTTGCGACGTTAGAAATAGTAATATACTTTTATTGCTGCTGGGATCGTCGGCGATCCCGTCGACCTCAGGGGGTTAAGCACTTCTATAATTTGGTTGATAGAATTCACTGTTACAGTTGAAACTAGGTAGAGAATGTAATCTTGCATTTACTCACACAAATATACTGGAAAGTAATGTTTGTATAAACTCACAATCACTCACACACATACACTGAAAGGTGATGTTTGTATAATTATATGCGGTCACAAGATGTTTGTATAATTATACATGGTTACAAGATGTTTCTAGAATTGTACGCGGTCACAGGATGTATCACAGAATGTATTGAGTTATTTTGTGTCACTATTTCTAGCTTAGCGGAGACACTATTACATAGTAGTAAGATAAAATTCCATATAAGGTGCTTGAATAAATCATTATTTTTATCTTAGCGGAACCACCATTATGAAGAGATGAGTAAGGCAAAACACCACTATGGTGTAATGGTCAGCCGAGAAGGGACCACCCCCAGGGGAGGGATGGAAAGATGGGAATAGCCATTTATGGGTAAAACCACCATTATTTTCGAGTGATTAGTATTAAGTCAGCATAAATAAAAGACCAATTAAAATTGACCAGAAAAGTAAAGGTAAACCAATGAGGTAAACCAATGAGGTAACCAATGGTATAACTATTAAGAGTAGTATATAAACTGTTGTAAAACAAAGGAATATTGGAGCAACTTGTAAGATGCTCTCGGCTTTGTGATTTCATCTGAAATAAAGTCTGATAACTTTGAAGATCTTCTGCCTCAAAACTCTTCTCTACTTTTCGGAAAAATTGAGCAAAACGGGACTTAAAAAATAATTTGAAAAGCTTAAGACTCTAATTTTCCACAACACTTTCTCAGTATTTGGTGTATTACGAGTGAAATTACATTCGTTTTTTTCTAACTGAGTTCGCGTTATTGAAAGTCAATGGGAAATGCATGTAAAACTTATCATAACTTTGGTCATTTGTATGTAAAATAGGCAAGTTTGGTCTTATTTTAATCCTTAGAATATTTTGTATTTAGCTATGTCCAATATTACCGTGTATTATATATTATTTTATATGAAAACATGTCAACATTGTCAACAGGCCGTAACCCAAAATGGCTGTTGGCCATGGTGCAGCCTGTATGTTTTGCCCGTTTTAATTCAAATGTGTTAATATACTTAAAAACAACGTCTGAGGTTGTATTTGGGACAAAAATCCTCATCGTTTGATATATTATATGTAGGTATTGTGTGACATGTGGAGAAGTATATACTTATTAATATCCATATTTTTATGATTTTATGACGGGGGGCATGGCAGAGTGTCCCACCAGTGGGACACCGGAGTACAAGTGATTTTAATGTGGCAGTTGGTGGGCAGTGTTAAGTGGCGGAGCAACAGAGTTTTCTTACCGTAGTTGTATTAGCGTGATTTATGGAATTATTTAACTTATCTCTTGTCAAAGACGATTTTGTTGTGGACATATTTTGTTACCTGTGGAACTTGGAATAAACACTTTTGTTAATATCTTTTAAATCGGAGTCCTGTTGAAGTATTTCCAAATATAAAGAGGAGCACAATACACACGAGTAACCTGCTGTTTCAAATACCACCTAAACTAATGTCAGCCCCCACACTGGGTAAATGCTAAGAACCCCACAGTTTGTGCACGTTACTATAAATGTAATGGGTCGTTGCCGGCCGCGGATCACACACTGCTGCTCTGCAGATCCTCTCCGGCTATTGAGTGTGTAGCTTGGGTCAGGCGGACAGGGATGAATAAGTGGAGGCCGTAGCTGACCTGCTCTCCTCATCACGAGCAGCGACTAGGCTTCTATGCAAATGTTAAAACTTGTACTCAGTCCCTAGAAAAGCCTGCATTTCATGAGCCCTGTGTTCTCTATGTTTTGTTCTCATGATATAATCATTTTGTATGTAGTATTTTAGATGCATATGAACTTTGAGTCTGTGTTAGGCTGAGATGGGCCCAGGGACACCTGCAATGGGGATGCCTGGAGGCAAGCCCAAGGCCAGTGGTTTGTCCGACTAGCACAACTAAGGCTGGGCTTGTGGGGGCAGGGCAGGATGCAGGTGCAGTGTGCAGATAGGGGGATGGTATTAATAATTGGCTGTTTTACTTTTTATGCCAGATGGCAACAGATATAACTAATGGTGTCTTATATAAAGTAAAAATGGTGGCCAAAAAGGGGGGAAGGGGCTTTTTGGGGAATCCCACCCCGATGGGGGTGGTAACTTCATGGGATATCATAGATAGGAGTGTTGAATCTTGTGAGGGGGGGTTTCAAAACAGGATAAAAAGTGGGATTTTAGGGAAGAGCTTCAGTCCTTGCTTCCCGAACCAACGGCTCATTGAATGTAACCATTGTTCATATTCAAATAAATAATCATTATTACACAGACTCTGAAGATTGTTTTACTTTGAAAGAAGACTACTTATTTTGAAGAAGTATCCAGTGCGGTGGGATCTCTCGGTCCATCTGGCCCAGACCGGGTTCAGATTCTCCTTCAAACTAACTAAGTTAATGAACTTACCAGTGATGGACTGATCAAACTTAAAGTCACGTATAGGCACGTTTCCACCGCAGGAACTTTTCCCAGGAACTAGGGACCCCTATGGTAATTATCTTCATATCAGGAAACAGAAGTAGCAGCGACCAGCGTCTAAATGTCGCTCGGGGGACTTATTTACCCCCCAAAATGTTCCTAGTCAGCAGGTAGGTCTTTTTGAATGTACAGGAACTTTTTGGAGGTGGGGCTGTTCGTCTATTTTCCAGTATTGGCTGAATTACATGGCGTTGTGTTGTATGTTTTTGTTTGCTTTATTTTTCATACTAAAGGCAGGTTTTTAGAAACGTGACCGAATTAAATAAAAAGTAAATATGTGCAATCTTTTAATAAAAAAAAAAATTAAAGTTAAATCGCCTAAGGCATACTGAATCTAAAAATGTATTTTGTGAAATTTTCGAATAAAGATTTAGTGAAATATAGGCAATTTTTGGTGGAAACACGCCTAACATGACTAAAAGGTTGTTGCAGTGACGCAAATATGACGTCAGTCCGTCGCGTTGTTTGGCGTCAGCAGACTAATTTGCATAATCTTCACGGTTCTTTAGACCCCTGTGGAAACCAGACGTAATGGATTGAAGGAACCTTTTAATTCCTTGAAAAAAGTTCCTGCGACTACAAGTTCCTGGCAATTTTTGGTGGAAACGCGCCTTGTTTCAAAAATTTGTCATCTTGCTTGGTATACCATTAAAGTTTGAGGACGCGATTAACGTTTGAAGGTGTACTGGCATACCACGTATGTGCGCCCCTGATAATAAGCATTCTGACCCGAGCTATCTATGTTTATGCATTTTAATTACACGTCTGCTCAACCACGCCAATTTAAAGATTAAACACAGCTTTTGTTTACCAGCGAGCTTTGTTTGTAAAGCTACAACTACAGGCCTGCCTTCTGACACCCTACTTTGACTAGCTGACTCAAACATAAGCTACTTATGCAATTGGTAATCAGACTCTTTCTTTCTGGTGTAGTTATAGTAATGTATGCACACACACAGACACACACACACACTCATCAATGTTCCAGACACTGGCATGCATCTCTTAAACTCTCTTAAACTGCCTTAGTTTATATTTTAATATATTTGCGCTTTTACTTTTTTAAATGTTTTATATTTTTTGTTTTTCCTGAAGACAGAGGTCAATGTTCCAGACCTTTTTGTATATAGTTTGAATCATGAACTTTTCACTGTTTGTTTGCAATTTTGTTACTTGCACTATTTTGCACTTTATGAAGAGCTGTTAAATTGCACAGTTGTGACTTGTTCTGTTTTGCACTTTATGAAGCACTGTGTAAAAACAAAAAATAAAACTTTGGAAATTGATTACAATTGATTTTCATTTCTAGTAAAAGCATATGCATTCTTGTCATTACAGGAAGACAACCTAACATCATTTTCAGAAGATGTATCAACAGGCCCAGTCTCGCCACAGGAAGATGGCTCATCAGACACACCAGACCCTGGCTCAACCCAGTCTACTGCTGCAGAGGCTACAGCCAACCATGCAGAAGAGCTGGACAGCCTCCCTCTTTCTGTGCCTTTTATCTCCGGCAAGCAGGTTAGCAGGCCACCAAAGATGACCTCAACCCCTTTGACAGACAACACTGTAACCCCTCCAATCCCAAAATGTAAATGAACCAGGAAGGGCACTCAACACCTGGAACAGCTCAACCAAGCCCGGGAGCGAAGGGACCAGCTGCTTGCTGAACTACAAGAACGCGCTAGCATGGATAATGATCTGGTCGGCCAATTTCTGAGGTCACTTGGTGGCTTGCTGCATTTGTTGCCAGGGAAGGAGCTATTACTGCTCCAAGTGAAGATACACCTAATGGTGTATGAGTCGGTGAATTTGCATCATGCTTCAGTGTAGGTCCACAACACACACACGCACACACACACACACACACACACACAGACACACACACACTCGTCAATGTTCCAGACACTGGCATGCATCTCTTAAACTCTCTTAAACTGCCTTAAAGTTTATATTTTAATATATTTGCGCTTTTACTTTTTTAAATGTTTTATATTTTTTGTTTTTCCTGAAGACAGAGGTCAATGTTCCAGACCTTTTTGTATATAGTTTGAATCATGAACTTTTCACTGTTTGTTTGCCCTTTTGTTACTTGCACTATTTTGCACTTTATGAAGCACTGTGTAAAAACAAAAAATAAAACTTTGGAAATTGATTACAATTGATTTTCATTTCTAGTAAAAGCTACTATGTACAATTGTATCACTCTCAGCTACATTGACAGAGCTCTTGATACAAGGAATAGCCTTTTGCCACAGCAAACATTGAAGCAAATCTGGGTTGTATTGAGTTCTGGTGGGGTGAGAAAGATGAAAACAAAACATTGTAATCTACAAGTCCTACACTTCCAAAATAATTGCACATCAACATAATCGGCATTATAAACAATTGCAAATTGTGGCTTAAAGCTTTAAAAAATATATACGGACAACGTTTTTAGTGGGGTAAAAAGTATTCAAATTTATTCAGGACAAGGTATCAATAGACCTGTGTTCAGTTTAGTTAGCCTTGCACCGTCCTTCACCAACCCGTAGTCGGTTAAGAGTCTTCCAGACAGCCCAAGGTTGGTCGTGACCAGTGGCGAGGCATTCGTCTGGGGTGATGCCTCTCTCCTTCCACTGGGCTGCCTGGCTGCCATCCATGAAGAAATGGAATATAACAACCTCCGATGCATGTGCGTGTGGAGAACCCCAAACAATGGAACACCTCATGAACTGTACCCAGGCCCCACAATGTACCGGAGATGACCTGGCCGAACCAACTGCTGCCGCGCTCGCCTGTGCCAATCACTGGAAGGACGAGATATAGAAGATGGCCGGACACGAAGAAGAAGAAGAAGTTTAGTTAGCCTCTCCTGATTTTCACATCCTGCCATGGCACAAGTCCTTGTGGGGACTGGAAGAATCCCATCAGATCATTCCATACAGCAAAGGCAGCCCATGTGGCTCTGGCACCGCAAGCAGACAGGCACCCTAGCGGGAGCAGGTTTGTGTCGCCTACCACCTGTCTCCTCCACTCCCCTGGCTGAGGCTCACAGGAGGCAGTTGGGGAGTCAGTGAAATTTGGTGGGATGTATCTGGCGTTGTGTTCGTTGGCAGCATCTGTATATGCAAGGAAGTTGTACAGAGCAATGCATGCCTTAACAACATCAACAGCCTTGTCTGGTCTGAACTCGAGGTTGGCCCAGGATCCTCCACCTGGCAGCCAAAATCCCAAAGGTGTTCTCGATGACACGCCTGGCCCGAAAATGGCGGTAGTTGTACACCTTTCTGTTGTTATCAAGGTTGGTACTTGTATTGTATAAATACAGGTCATTAGTGATCGTGTTTTATACAAATACCAGTGTGAATTAACAATCTATATCTCCATTGTTTATGTGATTGTCTCAAGGTGACGAGGAACCTAAATCCATCTAAATCCAAGTTACCTCCAAACTGGCTGATCTGGAAGACCCCTCTGTCGCTATCCCAGCCATATGCCCCCACGTCCACCATCGTAAATTGGTAACGGGCATCGCAGACAGCCATGAGCACAATGGAATGCTGGCCCTTGTAATTAAAGAAGTCGCTGCCTGAATTGGGGGGAGCTTTGATGACGATGTGCTTCTCATCCACACTGCCAATTCAGTTTGGAAAATCCCACAGCCTCCAGAAATCATCAGTTATCATTGTGAAACTGCTGGTAGGTGCACAAAATCTGCCTTCAGTGCTAACCATATTGCCTGGCATACTCCGATACAATGCTGGACACAGTGGTGTTCCCCAATTTATAGCTGGCTGTGACGGATTGCTGGGTTCCCCCGGAGGCAAGGAGTCGCAGGGTGACTTTTCAGCCACTGACCGATATCAATGGGGGCAGTGGTGGTATGCTGGTGTTTGATGAACGGACCCAGATGACGCACCAGGTGATCAAAAAGATCCTTTGTCATTCGAAAGTATTGGAAATGCTTTTCTGGGTCCATGCACCTCATCTGCAGAACAAGCAAACTGAATTCTCCCTCCCCTGGCCTTGAGATGTTGAGCGGTCCCACACTCCATCTTGGCAGCAGCTCTTCCTCCTCATCATCTATCGCCTGCAGTTACATCATCATCTGCATTTGCAAAACAGCATCCATCTCTGCTAGTCTGATAGCGTGGCTATCACCTATTCGTGTTGTTATTTTACAGTATCCGGAAGTTGGAAACAACCAAAGGAGTTTCCCTGCTTTCTTGAAAACTTTTATCGATCTTGTTCAATACATTGACCCCTAGTGTACCGAAGTGTAAGGAAACCATGTTTTGCAGATGTTGGTGAAGGGAATTGGCCATAATTGACCCTTCGCTAAGGCCTGCCCCCCTTAGTTACTGTTGCTAAGTCCATCAAGCTTTCGGAGCCAGCATGGCGCTCCCACTGTCGCTAATTGCACTCCCTGGAGAAATATTGTCACATTTTTGGAAAAATGAAAAAGCGATTTCAGACAGAAGCAGACAAAAGGGTCTACAATATGCATTTGAAGGATATATTCAGGATGTCAAACTGACTCAGCAACAAAATCACGTTAAAAAAATAAAGATAGAAGCTAAAGGCTACAGATCACAGAGTAAAAGTGAACCACCGCATCACCTGGCGATTGAGACAGAGGACAACGACATTAAGCAGCAACACTGTTCTTGTAAAGCTGGGTAGGTCTCTATTCACTATTACAATCATTAAAAAGCTAAAGCAGTAAGCCTATATAATGTTACATTCAGTAGTAAGTTAGCTAGCATTAGCTAACTAACATAACATTAGTAGCCTATAGTGTGCTGTAACGACGTTACTCTGGTTAGCTCTACAGGTTTCTGCACCCATCTCATCGGACTTATCCATACCCCGAACCTCTGTAAAGCAAAAACTATCAGCAGTGTGTCAGCCCAGTCCTCCACAAGCTTCCCACAACAGTGGCATAAGCCATGGGGTGTAAAAATAATACCACAGCCCGTAATAGCTGTTGTGGTGGCAAAGGCCAAGATGAACCGACGTTAGTAGCATACCTTACGATAATTTAGGTTAACCAGCTAACATCTGATAACAACAGCATAACATTATTTTACAGTTGATAAGAGTAATTACTTACCCTGGAGCAGACAAAGCTGTGCTTGTTGATCTTTGAGGTGTTCAACTGGGTATGAGGACGTTCACATAGCTTTATCCACAGCCTACACTTTTCAGGGTTTGATTTTGGTTTTGGAAAGGGAAAAAAACGTATATCTCCTTCCAACCTCTCCGGGTAACAAGTGTCACTGTTACAAGTGCCCCAGGCACAACGTTTAACCATAACTCGCTAAAAGTCCACAAAACCAGCTCGAAAATGAAGAAAATCGTAAACTTTTCCGTCGGAGTCAACGGAGTTCCGCCATGAACTGTTGGACCTCTGTCGGAGCCTGTCCTATGCTGCACTGTGATTAGCCAGTCTGTGTTTTGGGGGGTTGGCTTAGCGAAGGGTCAATTATTTGCAGCACTGTGACATTTAAGACAAGAAACAATTGCAACCAGGATAAACAGGCAGCCCTGAGGATGAATTGACAGAGGTAGCCAGACGAGCATTATTACATGGCAAAGTGTAAATGTTGGTAAAATTCTGAATTGTTTAGGCAATATTAAACAACAGTCATGTTTTATCTATGCATAGCATCTTTCATTTATATTTATGCTAATGTAGCATAGAGAGACAGGGGAAGTCAAGTGTCCCACTATCCAATGAGGTGCCCCAAAATGATTGCTGTTCTGATGCCAAGCCACAATGGGGAGATGAGACCAAAATCTTGGGCTGTCCTTGTACCAATGCGAAAAAAGGTTTGGCTGACACTGAACCAATAAGAATGAGGTACCACCTCACCCCTTGGGTGTATTGTATTTCCATCCTAAACCTATGGATCATACTATACTGATCTTTTATCAGCTGTTGGGGGCAGACTGAACCATGGAACCACCCTATCCACATTAAAAAATCCACTCCTTAAAGCAAGGTAGGAGTAAAAAAGCTTGAAAGAAGCAGTAACTGGCTTAATACCAATTCTTCCTCATACACCACATAATACACTTTTTATAAAGAAAAAATAATTCAATATTTATTTGCAGTAAAAACACGTCTTGTGTTGGTTTCAATATACTATACAATACATAAGGTCAATGTTATATCCTTCATTAATCAGAAAGTAGAACTTCAGTTCAGTTTTATACATATATATACTGTATATTTTAAAAATGAGTGCAGCACATATAAAAGAGCTATTTGACATATTTGAAGCTGTAACATGATGCAGATGCATTGTGAACAAATCCCTGAAAAGTTCCTCAGTGAGGCAAGAATTACATTTGTCATTCACTTTCTTTTGCTCACTCGCACTCTCATTCTATCATACTTTATAATTCACTTCTACCAAACCCATTCTCCCTTACCATGATATAGCTACTAGAAATTTAACAGAAACAACTGTTCCCATGTTCTGGCAATACACAGAGAAAAAATATTAGTCTCTCTTTTCATTGTTACAAACACAAGAATCATAGCTTTATGGTAGCGCTTGGCGTTCAGGCCAATATTTGTCTCATGAAATCTTTTTCCTCATGCTCATAGTCCTTTAAGTCCTCCAGTTGGGCTGTCATATGCCTTTTACTCAGGAGTGGCTTACATCTAGCCACTACCATAAAAGCAGATTGATGGACTACTGCAGAGATGGTTGTCCTTCTTCCAGGTTCCCCTACCACTGCAGAGGAACTCTGAAGCTCTCTTAGAGTGGCCATTGGGTTCCTGGCCACCTCCCTGACCAAGGCCCTTCTTGCCCGGTTACTGAGTTTGGCCGGACGGCCAGCTCTTAAGAGTCGTGGTGGTTCCAAATTTCTTACATTTCACAATGATGGAGCCCACTGTGCTTCTGGGAACTTTCAATGCTTTAGCAATGTTATTATACCCTTCCCCAGATTTATGTCATGACACAATTATATCTTAGAGGTCTACGTTCCTTGGACTTCATGGCTTGGTTTTTGCTTTGACCTGCACTGTAAACTGTGAAATCTTATATAGACAGGTGGGTGCCTTTCTAAATCATGTCCATTCAATTGAATTGCCACAGGTGGACTACAATCAAGTTCTAGAGACATCTTAAGGATGATCAAATGGAATAGGATGCACCCAAGCTCAATTTGGAGTGTCATAGCAAAGGGCCTGAATACTTATGTAAATTACATATTTGTTTTTTATTTGTAATACATTTCTACAAAAGTGTTTTCGTTTTCTCATTATGGGGTATTCTGTGTTGATTAATGGCAACAAAAATATATTTAATCAATTTTAAATTAAGTCTATTATACGACAAATTGTGGAAAAGGTGAAGGGGCCTGAATATAGTAGAGATGTTAAAGTTATCAAGTTCCTTGAGGAACTTTTAATTTAATCATAAAATCATATATAAACAGAAATAAACATGAGGTTTGAGTGTTTCTCCAGGTATTACATAGCTTAGGTATTGTATTTTTAACTTGTTTACCCGGTTCTTGAATGGGTGGTGGGTAGCCCTGTAATTTGGTCACCCCAGATTAAAAAGTACCTCAGTCCCAAAGCACTTAAGCTGTATTCCTTTAAATTCTTGTATAAAAGTAGAGGAATAAAAAACAGAGGTCTGTTTTAAATCTAAATAATACTGCAAAAGGTGTATGTTGGATTGCAGAGAATAAGAAAAACAATATCATGAGACCTGTTAAAAGATATTTGTGGGTGTCCACTATTACCAAGTTTTGCTTTTCAACATTTTCTTCCTTTCAATTTTTTAAAACAATGATTTATTTCTTAAGTGAAATACAAATATAGTATTAAATTTATATTTCTAAAATAAAATTCTAATTTCACCATTAGAAATGCGTGAAAATGTTATACAAGGTCAGCTTAAAGCAACCTTTCCCCACTCTATCAGTGCTGTTTGCCCTTTCCTCTTTGATGGTCCCGTTTCCAGAAACTCTACACTGTGCTGCCTAGCTCAGTCCCACCCACTCCCCCATGGATGAATAGTAGCAACAGTAGTAAAAATAAAACGATTTCCATCATTCTGCCTCCAACTGGTTCATTTACAAGCATCCCTCCCTACCCCAAACCCCAATCAGTTTGCACTTCTATAAGAGAGCATAGCCTGCTAAAATATAGACATATTTATCATTGTAGTCGTAAAATAATAATATTCAGGGTTCCCACTCAAATACAATTCCCATTTTCCATGACATTTCCATGGCATTTCAATTACAAATTTAAATGACTGTTTTTTAGATAGAAAAAATTGACTTTACTTTAATAACACATTTTGTTGCCAGTGCAAATACACATCTCATTGTGTGTGTGTGTGTGTGTGTGTGTGTGAGAACAGCTGTGGCAGGTGGCAACAATAGTGGTGGGGGAACAGACATTTTATGGCAACGTTATCGGAAAAGAAGAAAATAAATATACGTTACATGGAATCAGAAATGTCCATAATATAGAGCTTGTTCATCAATTTCCATGATTGAATCATTTTCAAAGTATTTCCATATTCAAGGAACCCTGAATATTATATATCCTGTAATAATATTCATCATAATAATATCACCAAGGGCTGTGGGTGTGCTGAGGTAACCCAGAATAAAACATTTTCTTTTAAGGAAGCAGGGCTTGCAGCTATAAGAAAAAGGTCCAGAAATAATGAGCTTTTAAGTGCGTGTGTTCCTCACCCTTCCAAGGTTGGCCCACTCATTCCTCTACTCCAGCTGCAGGGGCCATCACAGCCTTGAACTGGCCATTCTGCTGGCCATCTGAATGTCTCTTTATCTGTGTAGAGCACCAGTTTAAAGTGCCAAGATGTGAAATGCTTCACCACTGTGCAAACCGCATTAGGTTATTACAAACATAAGAAAGAGGGGAAAAAATAAGAAATAACTACAAAACGCAAAAAAATAATATAATTTCTTTTGATGCTGTTTTCGTTAGTTACAATCCAAGATTCCATTCAGCCATTATTGTAGTTTTGGAAAGTGCTTTGTGTGCATATATACATATATGCACACACATAATTATATATGTATATACACAATATACACATATATATATGTATGTGTGTGTGTGTGTGTGTGTGTGTGCACATGGGTAACAAACAGTATATACATACTCATATGAATGTGTGCATAGTTGGGCTTCTATCTTTCTTTGTTTCAAAATCAGACCCTACATTCAGTAGAGTGAGACCACATTTAAAAATAAATAAAATCCCTGACCACATTGGCGGGCATCCCGCATGGTCCAGTGGTTACAACGTTCAACCAGGGTTCGATTCCCCATCCCGCCAGTTGGCTCTGGCCAGGAGTGCCACCAGCGGGCGGCGATTGGCCGTCCGCCCCAGGGGGGGGAGGGAAGCCGACATGACGTTTGCTGCACATAAGAGTGGCCCTGTAGTACCGGGTTATGGTCGACGGCCTGGTGAGTGCCGTCTCGGAGGAGACGTTACTTTGCCTTTGTCACTACCGGTCGCCAGGACTACGGCAGCGAACTCACATTACTAGGGGGGGATTGACATGAAACAGCGGGTCTAATTGGCTACTAAACTGGGAGAAAATGGGAAAAAATCTTAAACAAAATCTTTAAAATAAAAAAAGACACCACATTGGCACCTTTCCTGTCAGGTTGAGGGTGTTGCCTAAACAGACAATAACATGAGCACTGCAGCCCCTTCTTCCTCCCTTTGAATGAAGCTCTTTATTGCATTTTCCAGTCTATTAGTTGCTTTTAAAAATATAAATAATAACTGACCAAAAAAAGAAATGTCTGTCCCAAGTTCCAAAGGCATGAGAAGACACTTATCAATCACTAAACTTGTGACAGGAAACCCACAGTCAGCCTGCCAAGTGAAGCCTGTCCTTCTTCCCTGGTAGGTACCCAGACTGGCCGATAGGACTTAAATGCCTCCACAGACAAAGAGATAAAACATTCAGAGGGTGGTTGCCCCATTAACTGATCTTCATGTGGATTCCAGGGTGTCCAACTGGAAAACATTGTGATTGGGAGGTGTGGTGAAGAAGAGCTGGTCGTTGGGTGACCGGTTATCATAAGGGCTATTCAACCCCAGAGTCCTCTCAAAATCCAGGAGCTGTCCCATGAAGTTGAAGTTTGGAGAGATGTTGGACTTCTTCCGCTTGACAAAGTCATAGGCGTCATTGAGGGACAGGTTGAGCTTTTGCATCAGGTAGGCCACAGTAACCGTCACCGAGCGGCTGATCCCTGCCAGACAGTGCACCAGGATCCCACATTTTTTGGAACGAGCCTCATCTGGGGAATAGAGAGAGGGGCGTCAGTCTGGGGCACAGCGAGCCAATATTCTGTTTGGTTACTGTGCTGTGTTAGCATCCCAAAGCTCATAGACATTACAAAACAAATATGGGATGGAGACAGAAGGTAAATAAACTGAACAGGAAGACTAAATAAATAGCCAAATAAAAACGCAACCAGAGCAGGCCTCTATGTTTCTTTGCAATTATAAAGTACTCTGATATTGTAAATAAGAGAGCTGACTCTCCTCTCCTCTCTTCGCCTGATACATGCATTCCAGTGGTGGGTCAGTACACCCTGGCCATGCATACAGAACCAAACTACAACTGGCCTTCTCTCACAATGCAAGAGGCCAAACCGGAAGACGTGCTTACTCACTTCCGCCAGTCAACAAGGTCAATGTGATAATTAAATAAAACAATAGCACGGGTTGTTAATACTGTACCTTATAGTGATCAATTTTATTTTGAGAGACCTGATGAATAACATACTATTATGCTACTAGATAATCAATGATTTACAAGAAACTATAATACTGTTACCCCAATAACCTTGCCTATACTCGTTTTTCAGTTGAAATGTATTAGACCGAACCAACAACACAACTTGAACAGCTGATATTTTGATAACTGATGCTGGACTGATGCCTTTATCAAACTTCTCAAAATGGGAATGCTGGTATAAATCGTGCCTTTTAAATCATGACGATTAGATAGATTAGATAGATTAGATAGTCAAGAGGGTCCTGATCGTATTGCCAGATTAGCCTTTATACCTTGAGAAGTTTGACATAGTGTTACCATCCTTGAACTGGAACTGATGGTGAACGCGAACAGATCAACCTTATGCGAACCATCGCTACTCTCAGGCTGTGGGGCTTCTCGCTCTTTCGCATAGACCTGTGACAGGCTGCCCTGATGCGAACATCGGCAGTCATCCTGTCTCTGTTTGACACTGGTGAAAAGATCTACATAGGTAACTGTTATTGAGCAACCGACCAGCTAACGCTAACGCTAGGTAATAGACAGCAGGCACAGGTACTTAAAAATGTCGTTAGTACTAGCTAGCTAATGCTAACGATAAGTATTACACAGCAGGCACAGGTAGGCTACTTTAAAAAAATGTTGTTAGTACTAGTTAGCTAACACTAACGCTAAGTATTAGACAGCAGGCACAGGTAGGCTACTTTAAAAAAATGTGTTAGTACTAGCTAGCTAACACTAACGCTAAGTATTAGACAGCAGGCACAGGTAGGCTACTTTTAAAAAAATCATTAGTACTAGCTAGCTAACACTAACGCTAAGTATTAGACAGCAGGCACAGGTAGGCTACTTTAAAAAATGTTGTTAGTACTAGCTAGCTAACACTAACGCTAAGTATTAGACAGCAGGCACAGGTAGGCTACTTTAAAAAAAAATCATTAGTACTAGCTAGCTAACACTAATGCTAAGTATCAGACAGCAGGCACAGGTAGGCTACTTTAAAAAAATGTTGTTAGTACTAGTTAGCTAAAACTAACGCTAAGTATTAGACAGCAGGCACAGGTAGGCTACTTTAAAAAAATGTTGTTAGTACTAGCTAGCTAACACTAACGCTAAGTATTAGCAGGCACAGGTAGGCTACTTTAAAACATTTTGTTAGTACTAGCTAGCTAATGCTAACGCTAGGTAATAGACAGCAGTTACTTAAAAAAATGTCGTTAGTACTCATAATCATGGATATATGAGGAAGCGTATAGCTTAAACCCCTTGTCCTGTAAACATCTTGTATAGAACAACGCCATTATCTCGTCTACCGGAAATGGCCAGCCACGTTTAGCAAAACACGGAAGTCCGTTGCGCATAACCCCCATAGCTAGAAAACTAGTCTCAGCCCTCCTAAACAGTGTTTGGATCAATACAAACATTGTGTGCGTAGTGTATGTGTTATGACAGAATACAAGATTATTGTGGCAGATAATGGTGAACACCCTCATGCTGTACATCTGTCAGCCTCAAGTGCTACACAACTAAAAATATATGATTAGAGTCGAGAATTTTCAAAAACACAAGAGTGGCTGAGAATGGCACGTTTGGAATACAAGATGAGGAGCTGCAAGTGAACAGAATGGAAGTTCACGCCCAAGGGTATTTTGTCCCTCAGGGGGGAGATGAATGACCGTTTGCCAGACCCTTACATAGTCACAGTTCACCAGGTCTCTCAAAGGTGAAATCTGAAAGAGCAATTATAGGCCGATTTAACTTTTTTTGTTTTTATTCAGTGGCATGACATGCAATCACATGAAAACAGTCCCACTGACACACTGTTTTCATGTCTAATGCATCTCTGATTACAATACACCTCCACCAATAAGCTGAAATAAGCCATCGTAAACTCAAATACCACAAGGGAACACACTCAGCTTGAGATTACTCATTTAAACCTCCATCAAGATGATGGTCTTTTGAAGGTCTTTTTCTACATTAAAGAGGAAGTGATAACATGGAAAAAAAACACGCAGGCTATATGCAACTGTATTTTGTACTAGTTTTCTACAGTGTACTAGTTTTCTACTTAGACAACAGGTGCTTGATTGCTGATTGAGGCCATGCTACGGCCCTATCTGGAGTTTATGAGGGGGTGCGGCACTTTCATTAAAAAAGAGTTAAGAAGAAAAAACAGTGTTTTCTTTTATGTGATTTCGTGCCATTTAGCTGTGCCTTTTTGAGAAGCTTTTACAAAGATTTTTACCTTAGTAGCTTGTCCTCTTTTTTCGTGCACTTTTCTTATGTACATTTTGATAGCTAGGGAAGCTAGAGTACGGGAAGCAGTCTGCAGAAGAACGTCCTTTTTGATTTGTATGGGAGTGAGTTTAGAACCTGTTTTTTTCTAGGGCTAGGGCTTAGACTGTTTTATTGTTTTTTATTATATCCCTTCGATGCCATGTGAGTATGTCCTTTATCTGTTGTATATCTTGTTTTATCTTATTTTTCCTTCCTTGTGATGAATTTACACTGCATCAACAATAACTATTTTAAATTTAGTCCATTTTTCATTCACAGTTTTGCAATCAAAGTTTTACGCAACATATATGACTTAAATTCTCTCATTTTATTAAAGTCAGCTCAACTGAATTTAAAATTTGCCCAAAAATATCTAAAGTGACTGTACTATGATCATTTTTCCATAGTGGTTCCACTACTTCTGAGTTGAAAATTCTGTCAGGATTATTACACAAAACCAGATCCACTATTGGTTTCCCTCTTGTAGGCTGAGTAACAGATTGCGCCAAAAAACAGCCATTAACCACATCTAAAAGCTCCTCTTCACATTTACCCTGATGCTACTTGATACTACTTCCCAATTAATAGAGTAATGCAAGTCACCCATTATTAGTGTTTGTCTGTTTTGTCTAATGTTTTATTTTCATCTCTGTGCAGTATGAGTTTGCCCCCTCCCTTTTGTGATATCCTCTTTTATTGCCAGATGTTTAATATACAGAGTATATTAAAAAATACATTTCAGAGAGGTAAAGTATTGTAATATGCAGGGTAAGGCTAAATAAGAGCACCTAAACGGCACTTTGAAATAAAAAAATTCTAAAATGCAAAGACTAATCCTAAGCAGTTTTTTTATATTGCAGTAGAAAAAGGAAAGTTAATGAAGAAGTTAAGTGTATTAAGAATAAGGAAGGTGCTTTGCTTTATACAGTGATGAAAGTGGTGAGGTGGTGATTTGAATGACATGTTGTGGGTGTTTAAAGTGGGGTTTTACAGACAAAAATAATTAATTAATTAATAAATCCAAGAAGCAGGCCCTGGAAATATAAAAATTAGGTTTTTATCAAAATAAAGTTAGGAAAAGCAGAAATGCGCGTATATGCGGAACTCTTTCATCACTGTTTATAATAATAAGGATATTGCTAAATACAATAAACAGTTACTTTGTAGAGAGCTTTACCAGAGAAGAGGTTACAAATATGCCTAAATGTACAGCGAATGAACAGAATGTTTTAGAAGACTACAAAAACTACAAAAACTGAAGACAAATAAGGTAACAGGCCCTGATGGCATATATCCCAGAGAACTCAAAGAACTTAGGGAGATAATATATAGACCATTGAGAAATTCTTGCTGCTAAAATACCAGATGACTGGAAGGAAGTTAATATAATTCCAATATATAAGAAGGGGGACTGTACTGACCCAGGAAACTATAGGCCTGTCAGTTTAACCTGCATCTCATGTAAAATACTGGAATGTATTATTAGCCCCCTGAGGTCGACGGGAGCGCGGACGCTCCCAGCAGTAATAAAAGTATATTACTATTTCTAACGTCGCGAGATTTTATCATACACACGCGGCAAAAACATTGACAGAAACCTTAGAATCGCGACTTTCAGATTTGAGCACTGGCAAATAATATGGATTTTTTAAATTAGGTTAATTAGACCAAAAGTAAATCTTGCATTTCACTCTCTTTTTCACCTGGCAGGACCATCCCCCTTCTATTGACATGGTAACTCAGTGCTAGTTTCGGGGAGGTGCGTGGGGCCATGTGTGAAAACGCCGGCGTAAACAACACATAAAATGTCCCGACAATTTGAAACACGTTTTATTCAAGATGGCAAGATTTTCTGCGTTCGAGTGTTTGAGAGCATTGATGGAAAGCGACGAGGACAACAGCTCATCATGTCCCGATTCTGAAGAGGATCCAGATGAAGAGAGACAGCATTTTCAATTTAGAATTGATCCAGCTGAGGACCTAACTGACGAAGAGTAAGTAACTATATTTTATTTGCCATATTATCAAATACTCGTGAAAATGTATGAATTCCGCGTCTTGTGACTACATATTCCGCTTGTTGCAACGTAACAAATTGCAATATGTACTCAAGATCTATGTAAAAATACTTTTCAAACAGCCTAAAAAGTTATAAAAACTCTTATGTAGCATCTTGTCTGTGTTTACGCTTGCGATCTGCCAGCAACAGTCTGTGTATGCTGACATTTATTTTATTTCCCTTGTTTTCAAATACTCGTGTAAATATATGAAATCCGCGTCTTGTGACTACATATTACGCTTTTTGCAACGTAACAAATTGCAATATGTACTCAAGATCTATGTAAAAATACTTTTCAAACAGCCTAACATGTTATAAAAAATCTTATGTAGCATCTTGTCTGTGTTTACGCTTGCGATCTGCCAGCAACAGTCTGTGTATGCTGACATTTATTTTATTTCCCTTGTTTTCAAATACTCGTGTAAATATATCAATTCCGCGTCTTGTGACTACATATTACGCTTTTTGCAACGTAACAAATTGCAATATGTACTCAAGATCTATGTAAAAATACTTTTCAAACAGCCTAAAATGTTATTAAAAAAAGCTATTCACTGTAATGCTCTGATATAGGTGTGTCCTTACAACCTTTTGCTTTTTATGTTTACAGTGACGACGATGTGGAAGACAAAGCACCTACTCCTCCACCAAAAAAGCCACGCAGGACTCCTACACAAAGGTATGTGTCTTATGTGCATTATTGTTAGGCTGTATGACTTGTAATATGTGGCATTCCCCTGTATATACTGTAGTTTGTGTGCTGTTTTCAATAAATCTTCCAAAATGAAAAAAGCATATTTTTTTCTGTCTTCTGCATGGCTCACTGACTTGCTTACTCTGATGGCCTTTGAGAGAGAGATGGCCCATCTGACAGATCTTAGAGGTGTGGACAATGAATAATGAATATTCAGGTATTTGGCATTTAGCCCTCCCACAGCCTGAAACAAATGTGACCAGTTCTGATAAAAACAGGTGTTTAGCTATTTAGATCTCAGATGTGCTAAACTATTTCCACACCCTTACATAACCAAGACCTTGATGAACAAACGCACATTGGCAAAACAATTCGTCACTATAGTTTAGTGTGTGCTTTCACAACTTTTGTGACGGCAGAAAAATTTACTATTTTTAACTTGTGTGTTTGTAGATCTATTTACAAGCTGCATGATACTGACCAAACTATTGATGTCATACAAATGTAGCTGTGATTGTCCTTCAAATAAAAATATCAAACACTTTGGAGTAAGTGTGTGTTAAGTTGATGAAATTGAGATAAATATCAGACCATGCCAAAATCACAAACCATCTCAAAGCTTAGCACGGACCTCAGAGGGTTAAGGACAAGCTGGAATTATTCCAGAAAAATCTTATTCTAAGGGATAACCAACATATTTATTAGGGGGAGATCACTACAAAGTGTTTTGACTTCAAACAGGCTTATGGTATTACACATTTGGAATTTCAAAACGTATGTGAGAAGGTACCACACGAGAGGCTCATTGTCAAAATGAATTCAGTTATAACGGGAGTTATTTCACAGTGGGTTCTGAATTGGCTGCAAGCCCAAATACAAAGTGTAAGAGTAGTAGGGGTTATATCTAACAGAGATGTCAGAGCAGACTCAGCTGATGATATCTTAGATGACTATTGCTGCATTCTCAAGTTGTCATTAGTCACCAAATTTAACATATAACATCCATTCAGATTATTTATTTGCATATGTCAAAGCAACATAAATGCTGAATGTTACTTTGTGCACATGCTCAGTGAAACTGACTAGCTACTGAAGAATGTCATGCAGTCTTCAGTTTCTTCTTCTTGCCTGGCAGATGTTACGTTCTACCACTAAGAGATATTGGTACCTACCGTGCTCTATACTGGTGTGAAGACCGGCATTGGACACACGTTTCCAAATTTCCCCTCATGACCTTCATAGTAATCTACAGACAGGGGTTCTCTTTGTCTACAACCACAGTATTCCTCTAAAGGCATTGTAGATTGTCGGATATTGAGTAGGGGCGTATGTAATCCTACACTTGAATATTTTTTTTACTTCAATAATTTACATTGTAAAGTATTATAAAAATTTAATAAAATACAAAACATCATGCAATAAAAAATCAGAACATTGCCTACCCTATAACTGGCCTTCGTTAGGGAAGTCTGAGACATGCACCACAAAAACGTGATTAGTATGCTGCAACCAGTACTTTGAACAGCTAGAGAGAGAGAGAGAGAGAGAGAGAGAGAGACCTCGATTATGTTTATCCCATTATGCAAGATGAGGAGCAAACACGAGCATCCTTGGCTCCAGAAAGACAGAAGTGGAAAAAAACAAAAACGCTGCAAAGTATTGCAACAAGAGAAGGTAAATTTAATGAGGGAAAATGCTGAACTGGCTTAAGTATAAATTGATGTCACTAAACGCCACTTGAGTGTTCTCAAATGAATAAGCAAATTACAATTAATATTGACCTCAGTGGCATAATAGTGTAACTTGCAATTTACAGTTTAAAAGCATTCACTTCCATGGCTATAGCAAAAATAGGTTCAAAATACAATTAAAATGTGTATTAATACATTTAGCTACTTTTAAATATTTTTCTTTCTTCCTGTGAAAAATTTGTTTGCAAATTAAAACAAGTCATTGTTAGTAATAAATGACATACAAAGTCACATAAATAAATGAAATATGGATTGTGTAATATGGATTTTAGACACATCGATGACAATTAATTGTAAGTTTTAATTTGTGGGATATGAAGGAAAAATATATAATTTGATATTTATGTAGTTACACTACCTGGGTGTTAAACTCAGATATCTTGTTTAAAAATGCAATATCATCTTAAAAGCTATGAAGCCAATATGAACACAGAGCATATCGCTATGGATTCCATTATAGGATATACATTTAGTTTAATATTATTTTGTTTTGAAAAACCTTATTTGTCATTGATCTGTTTGACAGAATGCCCGCAGGATACATTTTACAATAAAATTCACAGGCACTCTGCATAAATAAAAATATATATTCATCATCCATCCAAATTTGAACCAGTTCAAAAGACTCAATATTTCAGTGAATTAATTATTTAAATTGTACGGTTTTTCAAAAAACAAAAAACATCACAACTTCATAGATAATCAACAGGTATTGTGTCCATGCATTACTGTACACCCTATTTAAACATAAAAGAAGGCTTTATCTTCACTGCAAAAACTGTCCAATATACATTCATCAGCAGTCTACAAAATGTTGAGAAAAATTGCTTCCACAAACTCAAACTCTAGTGGCTCTTGCACAATTTTTAAAACTGCCAACATCCTCCCAATCATTATCAGATAGTTAACAGGAAATACCTAACAGATGAATGTGGCCAGCAGTGCACTGACACAAATCTGAAAAGTATCCTGCAGGTGACTTCAAGTAAATATATAACACAACTTCCCTTTGTTGGTATTCTTTCAAGTGTAGGGACAGATATTAGTACTTGTGGTTAAATGAACAAACATCCAAACAAGAACCGTAGTGGGTGTAGCAAACTTCAAATGGCCTGTACGAACATCTGCCCTTGCATGAAGCAGGGCTCGAGACTAACACCGTCCCGTCGTCCCAGGGACGATAAAATATGTATTTGGGACGAACAGAAATCCTCCTCGGGACGAAGATACATTTTTTTTCCACTTGGAAAATGTCAACTGAGCCGACTGTCAGTGCGCATATCACTGTCACTGGCAAACTGTGCGCGTCTTCTGAGTGCTCGCCTAGTTGACAGTGGCATGAGACCACTGCACGAGACCCGTGAAAATATCAGAATGTTTAATAAAAGTTCCCGCGGTACTGGCCATCCTCTCAGTCAAGGGAGCACTCGCAAACATGTTGCGCTATTTGAAGAGGATAAACACAGCAGAAGAAGATGGAGAACAGACACAGACTGACCAACAGGGAACTGCATCCAACCGAAGTACAACCCCTGAGTCTAAGGTAAGGACACATTTAAATCACAGAGGTGTAATGTTAGTCTATTGGAACTGTATACAGTAGTCAGCTGCTAGCTAGATAGCAGGCTGCTTGCTAGCTAACGTTAGCCCTGTGTGTGTGTGGCGTGTGTGAAAAAACGGTGTTAGCGCTAACTCCGTGCTGAGTGCGAGCACCCACAATAATTAGCAAGGTAACCAGCGAAGTGGCTACATTTAGGCTATTTCAGTATATTATTTTTGTTAATTACACTAATTGGTTGATTCCGTGATGTTTTTGTTCATATTAGTTACATTTTAGATTCACGCCATGGCCGGCAAATGCTTCGCCACTGCTGTAGGCTGCACGGCAGTCACCAGAGCATTCAAAACTGCATGCACTGTATCAGTTCGCCAGTTGTCTCAATTCAAGCACAAGACAGATACATACCATTTTGCAACAAAGTAGCTACTACCATTGCAGGACGAGTTGATTGGCCTAACGTTACATTTATCTAACCAAAAGCGGAGAAATCCGTCAGGCTACTGACGCTACACTTCACTGCGCTACACGGTTGCTAGGGCCGCATTGACTGGCGGCAATCTGCCAGCCCGTTCATTTGTTCAGTCCACCACAGAGGTATTTTACAAGCGTCTTTGAACACACACAATAAACAATGATAATGCGAACCTGCGTTTCGGAGAAATTAAAGGTTTTTGTCTGACACAACGTTAGTATGAGTTACAACTTGGCATAACGTTACACAGCAGTAATAGCTAACAGTTAAGCAGTTTATTGTGAGTGTTGAACATTTTCAGTTTGTAATAAATATGGCTGAATGAACACACTCGTATTCCTTACAGTATCCATGAAATTCGACACTTTGATTCCCTTAGATATGTCAGATGATTTCTGTACTTTTCACTACATGTTTTATTAATTCATAAACTATCCTATCAGTCCTTAAAATAATAGAGTTGCAAATATCCATAATAATCTACAAGACATAATTAACACTAACTATATATATATATAAATAATCATAATGATTCTTGTGAAATCTTTCCACCTGGGAGCCTTTTGACTAAACCAATGTATTTTCTCTTTCTCTACAGAAACAAAGCTCTGGCCAAAAGGAAAAGAAAATGTCTTCTAGAATGGAATGTTGTTACCTGTTGATCTAATGTGCCTATTGTTAAAAGAAGTAATTATTTCAAATAAAAATACAATTATTTATTTCCTAATCATTTGAATGGTGTTTTTTATGGCAATAACAACTATAGACGACAAAACCAAAATAAAGAAACAACATTCTCGATTTTTGGGACAGTTTACATTCACTTTGGGACGGTTACAATTGTATTTCGGGATGGTTCCGGGACTGTGGTGAAAAAAGTTAGTCTGGAGCCCTGGCATGAAGGGTCTTTGGCTGTGGCTACAACGTCAGGTCTTACCTAGTCAAAAGAATGTAGGTGTTTGGGGACTCAAAAAACATTTTCAATAAAAGGACCCTATCATTTTTCTCACAATGAGGCAACAACTCCTTGTTCAGCCTCTGCAGACTCCCGCCCTCCGTTCCAACCAACTTCAACATTGAACATTTTAATACACAATCCCTCACAAATACATCTTGTCTCATACATGACCACATCTTGGACAAGGGGATTGACTTCATGTGCCTCACTGAAACCATCAGCCAGGGGCTTACTCTGTGTTGAATGAGGCCTGTCCTCCTGGCTATAGGTACTTGGAGAAAGCCGCAGCACTGACCATGGTGTTGTCTTATCTATCATACACAAAAGTACGCTAAAATTGCCCCCTGCCCATGCCTGAACTGTCTTCCTTTGAATGCCTTGCACTTAAATGCAAACCTTGCTACTCCACAACAATACTTCTCATTTATTGCCAGCCTAAACCAAACTCATCTTTTATTCCTGAGATGAATGATCTTCTCGCCTCACTACGCCCCACATCCACCAATATTTTCATTCTTGGAGACTTCAACATTCATATTGACACTCCATCATGCCACTCTACAGCCAAGCTTCTGAACCTAATGGAATGTCTTGACCTGAAGCAACATATCGACGTCCCTACACACACCAGGGGGCACACACTCGACCTGGTCATCACCAACTTTGCCCCCATTAACAATCTGCAGGTCTATGATTTGACTGTGTCTTATCACAGAGCTGTCCCAATGTAGCCATTCCAGCTTCACCAACCAAGCACCAAATGTGGAACTGGAAAAATATCAACCCAGCCATCATGCCATTGGACCTCCAGCACATCTCTTCTCCTATCTTCACCAGTGGCTGAATCAGTGGAGTTCTATAATAAATCTCTGAGTAGTGTCTTCAACCTCCAAGCCCCTGTCAAAACGTGAAGAGCCACCTTCCCACGTTCAGCCCCCCGGTTCACCCATGAACTGAGAAAAATCTAATCAGCTGGTCGTGCACTTGAGCAGCACCTCAGAATCTCTGGACGCTCTGTTCACAAACTAGCCTTTCAGGAACACCAAAAGGCCTACTCAACGTCCCTCATTTTACATTACATTTTAGCCATTTAGCAGACGCTCTTATCCAGAGCGACTTACAGTTTACATTTCTTTACATACAATCCATTTATACAGCTGAATATTTTACTGAAGCAATTCAGGTTAAGTACCTTTAGCTCAAGTGTACAACGGCAGTGTCCCCACCTGGGAATTGAACCTGCAAGCTCTGACTTACAAACCCAGTTCCTTAACCATTATGCTAACACTACCTACTCCAATATTATCAACTACAATCCTGGCAACCCTAAGCAGCTATTTTCCACCATAAACCATCTCCTAAAGCTGCAATCTCTTCCACAAACTGAGACTACAAAGGAGCAGTGTAACAGCTTTATTTACTTTTTCAAAGCTAAGGTCAACAAATCAAATCAAATCAAATCAAGTTTAGTTGTATAGCGCTTTTCACAATAGAATTGTCACAAAATGCTCAACAGAGGGGGAACCCAGGCCTAGACCCCCCCAAAAGCAAGCCTAACGGCAACAGTGGCAAGGAAAACTCCTTGGTAGGGAGAAACCTTGGGAGGAACCAGACTAAAAAGGGGGAGCCCATCCTCTTCTGGCCGGCACAGGGTATGTCCAAAAAAGACCATGTCATGGTCAGTCCAAGGTGGCTCAGGGCTGAAGGACTTTGCCCCTCCTGAGTTAGGTAGTCAGCGGGGGGGGGGGGGCTAAACCACGCGGAGAGGGTCCAGATCCTGGAACTGGGGTTGGCGTGGGGGTGAGGGTTGATGGGGGCAGCTCATACTTCTCACAGGATCTAGGGCTCGGGGGCAGGTGCCCCCGAGTCAGAGGCCGAGGCAGAGAAGAGAACATTCAGTCACAAAAAAGGCAGTGCTATAGCCAGTAGCATTATGTAAGAGCAGGGGAGCACAAGCATAGGAAATATACAGATAGCCCCAACAGGTGTAAGCTATGGCAGCATACCTATTAGGAGAGGGACAGAGAAAACACGGAGCCATGAGAGAGTTCCAAACAATCCACACCTGATCAAGGATAACCAGCATAACAGTGGTGGTAACACATTGAGGAGGTGACAGTATGGAAAGTTTCTCACTCCATAAGACACTAGGGCACGGCCTTCTCCATCTCTCCACCTAGACTATGTTTGGCAGTAGGCTAGGCTGAAAAGATATGTTTTTAATCTACACTTAAAAATTGAAACTGTGTCCGAATCCCTAACATGCCTTGGTAAACCGTTCCACAACAGAGGAGCTCTAAAAGAGAAGGCTCTACCACCAGCTGTGCTTTTAAAAATTCTAGGGAGTAATAGATGGCCGGCTTCTTGTGAACGAAGCAGTCGTGTCGGTTTATAGGGGGCAATCATTTCGGTCAGATATAAAGGTGCAAGTCCATTTACTGCTTTAAAAGTTAGCAACAGTACTTTATAATCAGCCCGATATTTAGTAGGAAGCCAATGTAGTGATGCTAACACTGGAGTAATGTGCTCATACTTTTTGGATCTAGTCAAAATACGTGCCGCTGTATTCTGTACTAGTTGAAGACTCTTTAGAGAGCTACTAGAGGAGCCGGATAATAAGGCATTACAATAGTCTAGCCTCGATGCAACAAAAGCATGCATCAAGGTTTTAGCATCCTCTAATGACAGAATGTGCCGAATTTTAGCTATGTTTCTTAGGTGAAAGAAAGCTACTCTGGAAGTGTTTTTAATATGAGTGTCAAATGTAAGGTCCTGATCAATAATAAAACCAAGGTTCTTAACCATAAGACTTGATGTAACTATGCAATCACCTGCATTTAACTGCAGATCCAACTTGTTCCTTAATTTTTTGGGGCCCAAAACCATCATCTCTGTTTTATCTGAATTTAAAAGCAGGAAATTTACTGTCATCCAGTTCTTTATATCAGAGATACAAGCCTCCAATTGAGTGAGTTTAAGTGTTTCACCTGGTTTCATTGATATGTACAGCTGTGTATCATCTGCATAGCAATGGAAATTCACACTATGTTTACGAATAACATTACCCAGTGGTAGCAAGTATAATGAGAACAGTAATGGTCCCAGCACTGAGCCTTGTGGAATACCATATTTAACCTGAGAGTAGTCAGATAACTCTTGATCTAATTGCACAAATTGAAACCGGTCTAATAAGTATGATTTAAACCACAAGAGTGCCCGTCCACGCAAACCAACCAGGTTTTCTAGCCTATGAAGGAGAATCTGGTGGTCAATAGTGTCAAAAGCAGCACTTATGTCAAGGAGCACTAGAATAGAAACACAACCAGCGTCCAATGCTAACAGTAAGTCATTTACAACTTTAATAAGTGCTGTCTCAGTGCTATGGTTTGGTCTAAAACCTGATTGTAGTGTTTCATACAGATTATTCGTTTTTAGGAAAGCAGTTAATTGTTGAGCTACAGATTTCTCTAAAATCTTTGACAAAAAGGGCAGATTTGAAATGGGCCTATAGTTCTTCAGATTAACAGGATCAACAGGGATTGTAGTATCTAGTCCTATAAGCTCAACTAAAGACCTAGGTACGCAACCCAATAATGTATTTATGATATCTAACATGGGCTGGCCTAGCACAGGCAAAAGCTCTTTAATAAGCTTTGTTGGTATGGGGTCTAACAGACATGTAGATGATTTGGAGGACATAACCAGTTTACTGAATTTGTCCAGATCCAAGGGAGTGAAAAACTCAAGGGTCTCTACGCAACCCTGCTCCTGATAGCCCTGTGCTATCTCGGGAGTTGGAGTGCTAGATATTGGAGTCATTTTCATAATTTGTTCTCTGATTGTCTCAATCTTATCAGTAAACGAGTTCATAAAGTCATTGGAATTATAGTTAGAAGGATAACTGATGGAAACTGAAGACTGTTTTTTTGTCAGTTTAGCTACCGTGTTAAATAGAAATCTTGGGTTGTTTTTATTCTGGTCAATTAATTTTGAGAAGTACGATGACCTAGCTGTAGTAAGGGCGTGCTTGTATTCTATGAGGCTGTCCTTCCAAGCAGAGCGAAAACCCTCTAAATTGGTAGAGCGCCATCTGCGTTCTAATTTCCTGGAAACTTGTTTAAGGGCACGGGTATGGTCAGTAAACCAGGGTGCAAGTTTCTTCTCACTGCATTTTTTCCTCTTGAGGGGTGCGACCGCATCAAGTGTATTCCGTAAAATGTGATTTAGCGCATCTGTTTGATGATCAATTGACAAAAGGCTATTTGGGTCCTGCCTTGATACTAAGGATTCGGGAAGTAAGTTTATAAATTTTGAAGCCGTCAATGAATTTATAGAGCGGCTGGAATAGTATCTAGGTTCCGATTTAATAGGAATATTTACCTGAATTTCAAAAGTAATCAGAAAGTGATCCGATAGTACAGGATTATGGGGAGACACAATGATATTCTCGACATCGATACCATAGGATAAGACTAAATCTAAGGTATGATTGTGGCGGTGGGTTGGTTCAGATATATTTTGAATAAAACCAACAGAGTCAATAATAGCTGCAAAAGCCAGTCCTAAAGGGTCACTGTCATTATCAACATGTATGTTGAAATCTCCGACAATCACAACTTTATCTGCCATAGTTGCCAAGCTCGATAAAAACTCTGAAAGAAAAACAGTATACGGTCCAGGTGGTCTATAAATAGTTATTAAGAGGAAGGATTGCACTGAGGTAACTAGATCTTTTGACCGTCCAGAAAGCATAGCAAGCGATTCAAAAGAGGAGAACTTATCCCCACATTTAGGTGTAAAACTAAATTTTGTCGAAAAATCACAGCAACACCGCCGCCTCTACCGGACAGACGCGGCGCTTGGCAGCTGGCATAACCATCGGGAGATGCCTCATTAAGTGTACTGTATTCATCAGGCCTAAGCCAGGTTTCAGTGAAACTAATCAGGTCAAAACTATGGTCCGTGATTAGTTCATTCACAAGAACCGCCTTGGGGGAAAGTGATCTAATATTTAACAATCCACATTTAAGATGCGTCTTACTACAGGCAACACTTACTGCAGGCTGAGAGGTTTTAATATAAATAAGATTATGTACACAAATGCCACGACAGCCAGTGTGCTCAGATAGCTTTTTACTTCTAAAACCATTTCCAAAACGAGGGACAGACACAATCTCAATAGCTAAGCTAGTCACAGTTTTTTGGAAGCTAGCAGACAGTGGTTTAGGACCAGAAGTCTGCTGCCTGGCTAGCGCTCTGAGAGGTCATACATTTTGAGAATTTATACTACGGGAAAAATGTATAGATAATAGAAGAGCACCTCTCCAGTTCGGATGGAGTCCGTCTCTCTTCAGTAAGCCAGGCTTTCCCCAAAAAGTGGGCCAATTGTTTATGAAGCCCAAGTCGTTGTCAGTACACCAGTTAGCCATCCAGCGATTTAGCGACGTGAGTCTACTGTAGACTTCGTCACTCCTACGGGCAGGGATAGGGCCAGAGATAATTACTTCCCGACTGAGTGTTTTAGCGAGCTTACACACCGAAACAAAATTATTTTTAGTGATCTCCGACTGCCTAAGTCGAACATCGTTGGTGCCAGCGTGGATAATAATTTTAGAATATTTACGATTATTCTTAGCTAGCACCTTTAAGTGTGCCTCCACGTCGGTAGCTCTGGCCCCAGGCAAACATTGGACTATGGTCGCTGGTGACTCTATCCTCACGTCTCGTAAAATGGAATCGCCAATTATCAGAGCTTTCTCAGTAGGTGTATTACTGAGTGGGGAAAACGATTCAAACGTGAGTTGGGTGTATGACCTCCTTGGGACGGTGACTATGCCTCCTCGAAATCGTGACAAAAGCGCCTTGCTGCGAAGGCTCTGCTGGGGAATGGCACTAATGTCTATGCTATTTAAACTCCCTGGTGCGTCCGGCGCTAACAGAAAAGACTCTATGTAACTCTCTCCTTCCTGAATCTGGCGAAGCGTCCGGATGCGGTCCTCAAGCTCAACTATTTTCTGCGCCAATTCTAAATTGAGTTGACACTTACTACATATACCAGTTACGTTAAACTTAAGTCCAGAACTAACACTAAACATATTGCACTCCAAGCAGGAAACAAAGGAGGAAGCCATGGTTGAATTCCTTACCGTAATGTTTTCTTGGGTGTCGAACAGAAAACCACGGTGCTGGAGTCCCGTATAGGTTGGTTAGTTAGTTAGGAGTAACCGAAAAAGATTAAAAAATTGAAAAGAGTTTTGTATTTAAACCAGTATAAAAGTGCAGAAAATGCGGGCAGTGAAACTTGGAGCAGCAGTGACTATAGTGCGCGTCGCGTTCAAATGCCAAACAGGAAGTCAGCTCTCTGCTCTCCAGCTCCTCCGCTCTGCCTCCCCCTACCGTTGACCCTCAGCTTGGGTTTTTCCAGCATCTCTACTGCTTCACTGATGTCACACAGAAAAAGTTGAGGATACCATCAGCAAGATGAAAACTTCCACCTGTGCTTTAGACCCCTTTCCAATAGCTCTGGTAAAATCATGCATCTCAGCTCTTAGTCCTCTGATCACCTAAGATATCAACCACTCTCTTCAAGCTGGTAGTATTCTACCCACTCTAAAAACTGCTGCCATCAGCCCCCTTCTCAAGAAGCCCACCCTGGACCCAGAAGTTCTGGATAATTGCAGACCCATTTGCAACCTCCCCTTCCTGTCCAAGGGGCTTGAAAAAGTGGTTGCCACTCAGCTTCAGAACCATCTAACGTTCAACAAACTCTTTGAGAAGTTCCAGTCAGGCTTCCGCTCCACCCACAGCACCGAAACAGCTCTTCTTAGGGTCACAAACAACCTGCTAATGGCAGCCTATGCAGGCTCCCCTTCTCTCCTGATCCTCCTCGACCTGAGCACCGCGTTCAACACTATCAACCATGACATCCTCCTCGAGCATCTCCACAGCACCATTGGACTCTCTGGCTCTCTGGTTTCAGTCCTACCTGATATCATAGCGCTGAGTATGTCTCATTAGGAGACTGCAAGTCCCGGACGCACCCTGTCACCTGTGGTGTGCCTCAAGAGTCAGTTCTCGGTTCCATGCTGTTCACCCTCTATATGTTCCCTCTCGGCAGTATCATCAGCCGGATGAAATGTCTTTCAATTGCTATGCTGATGACACACAACTATACCTAAAAATGCCCCAAGCCCCTCTGCAGCCTCATCACTACTATCCATCTGCCTTGTGAAGACCAGGACCTGGATGAAACACAACTTCCTCCAGCTAATCAGTAAAAAACCGAGGCTCTCTTAGACGGCACCCCTCACCAGGTCCAGCTTTCTCCCATAACCCGCCTCACCTTCTCTAAATATCCCCCTCTCCTCTTCAGTCTCCAAACTCAGTGTTAGGTTCGACCCCCACTTGACCTTCAATGATCACATCAAACATCTGTGCAAAACTTCCTTCTACTACCTCAAGAATATCTCCAAACTCTGTCCCACTCTAAACCTGTCAGACTCAGAGAAGCTCGTCCATGCGTTTATCTCCTTGAGGCTGGATTACTGCAGCACACTCTCCATCTGGATCCCTGGCTGGAGGGACTCCAATACAAAACAGCGCTGCCAGGATCCTGATGAGAGTGTGAAAACATCAACATATCACACCCATCCTGCACTCTCTGCACTGGATCCCTGTATCCTTCAGGATCAAATTTAAAACCCTTCTCCTGACTCATCAGTGCATCGATGGCAATGCTCCCCCCTGCCTCAAAGAACTGCTCACCCCACAAAACTCCATCCACAACCTACGTTCAAGCACCAGGCTGCTCCTCCGTGCCCCCAGGACCAAGCTCCGTACCGTGGGGGATCGGGTCTTCTGCTCAGCCACACCTCGCCTGTGGAATTCTCTCTCTGACCACGTGAGGGAACCACAGAATCTGGGCGCTTTTAAATCAGGCCTAAAAACCTTCCTTTTTAATAAGGCCTTCTCTAACCTGGTATTTTTATGCATTTTTGTGTTTGTTTTCTTTGTTTTATGATTCTGTAGCACTTTAAGATTTTCTATAATGAAAGGTTCATTATAAACATTATTATTACAGTTTATACTCACAAAACTCGCATTCAACATTTAGTGTGTGATGTTTGTTAAACTATTCCAATTACTTTTCACGCATTTATAGCGTATATAGTTATATATTTTTTTAAGTCAAAAGAATTGTATAAAGACAATACCGTACTTACCAATGAAAGATATAGCCTCGGGGAAGAACTGTGAGAGGTTTTGGCTCCAGTGATCAGAGATGGGGATTTGTTTGTACTTGAATTCACCATCATGCTCAAACATGTTGGGCAGGTTGGGTGTTACGTTCAGGATATACTTTATGTTGTACTTGCCCAGCACGTCAAGGTTGGTGGAATCTTTGGCACAGCCAAGGTAAAGATATGGAAGGATTTGGACAGGGAAGGCAGGCTGGTTATTGGGCAACGGGCTTCCCTCTGACTCAGTGGCGCTGCCTGGCTCCCGGTCCGATTCCCCGTCAGAACAATCTGAACTGATCCTCAGCCCACCAAGACCTAGAACCGATGCTGGGGGCAAGCTGCTAGAACATAAACTGTCCAGGTTGGATTCACAGTGTTCAGGGTACTCCATCTGAAACTTGTTGAATCCCCCTGGAAAAAAAGTACACAATGCAGCAAACATATGTAAGTATACTGTTGTGTTGAACATCATCCAATGAGGCAAACTGAAAGTTTTATTGAACACATCCAGTCAGTTATAGTATTGTTCACTCAAAAAACAAGGTACAATGAGAATAGCAAATGTTAGCTTAGCCACATCCTATGCTTAGGGGCTGCCATTGTTATGTGTTCAGTCTCCTATGATTCCTAGTGTACCAGTTCCCCATCACCCCTTGTGTCATTGAGTGGATTAGTATTGTAACCGTGATTGTGTTTGTATGTCTAAGAGGCAACCCCTGTGAGTTTCTTGTGTTCTTGGTTGTGCCCTACATCTATAAGCTTTGTTGTAGTAATGTTGGTAGTGAAATTATGGAAAAGCCTTTATTCAGCAATCGCCGTTACAATATACAGTATGTGTTGATTTACATCCATACAACACCATACCCACTTCACCCCCAGTACCACCACCTGTCCCGTATATGGATGATGGACAGCTGGCAACCCTATACAGTATTTACGACATAAGAATTGCTAGCTAGAGAGGTTTGCTAGCTAATCTGCACTAGATTATTCCAGGGCTGTCAACTCTCACACATTGAGCATGAGACACACGCAAATGACCCTGCTCACATACCCTCACGTCACACCTCCTATTTCTCATGCTGTGAAACTCCAAAATCCCAGTTTTAATTCCCCCCCCTCCCTAAATTTCTAATAATAATATGTCCTGCTGCTCCCACAATCACCTTTGGATTTTGAGCAGATGTTTATAATAGTCAAGCCTGGGAGCGCAATTCCTGTATGGCATGTGGTTGCCATGGTGACTTAAATTTAGTTGTTTGAGAAGCGCTCAGTCAACATAACGTCATGTGCACTCGATCAACGGATCTGGGTGCACTGCACTGCTGACGGGATACTGACAGCCATTGTGAGATTTCTGAGATTTAGGAGTAGGACAGACGAGAGAAAGCTGTTTTAAGGATGTTATCTAAAGTGGCCAGCTATAGAAAAGAAGAGGGACCTATTTGTTTTGGACCAACAATAAACCAACATTAAGACAATTATGTATTGTATTACAAGTTTTCTAAAATTGTATGTTTAAATATGCAAATGAGGCATTATCTAATTAAATATGTCCTCATTTGCATAACATTCCAGAAGAGAAATCTGAACATTGGATCAAGCCAGATTCAAAATTCTTGTTTCATTTTGTTGACATATTAGAGTCAAAGGTTTTTACAGAGGGAATTGACCCTTCGCTAAACCACGCCCCCCTTAGTTACTGTTGCTAAGTCCGTCAAGCTTTCGGAGCCAGCATGGTGCTCCCACTGTCGCTAACTGCACTCCCTGGAGAAATATTGTCACATTTTTGGAAAATAGAAAAAGCGATTTCAGATAGAAGCAGACAGAAGGGTCTACAATATGCATTTGAAGGTTATATTCAAGATATCACACTGACTCAGCAACAAAATGACGTAAAAAAAATTAAGATAGAAGCGAAAGCCTACAGATCACAGAGTAAAAGTGAACCACCACATCACCTGGCGATTGAGACAGAGGACAATGACATTAAGGAGCAACACTGTTCCTGTAAAGCTGGGTAGGTCTCTATTCACTATTGCAATCATTAAAAAGCAAAAGCAGTAGGCCTATATAACGTTACATTCAGTAGTAAGTTAGCTAGCATTAGCTAACTAATGTAACATTAGTAGCCTATAGTGTGCTGTAACGACATTACTCTGGTTAGCTCCACAGGTTTCTGCGCCCATCTCATCGGACTTATCCATACCCTGGACCTCTGTAAAGCAAAAAATATCAGCAGTATGTCAGCCCAGTCCTCCACAAGATTTGGGTACTCGGGACTGGGCTTCCCATTGACAAAGTGCTGAAATAGTAATTAAAAAATAGTATTACATTTTGACATCAAGGTAACGTTACCCACTAGAGGTTTTCTAGAGCTTGACTGTAACATCTTAACGTTAGCAAGCTGGCTGGATCACGAATAGCAAAGCTAACATTTAGTCTAACTTCACCAACGTTGCAACCCGGAGCTGTATATCCAGACCGTAGCCACGTTAGCTTAGCTGGCTAACACTTTTCAGGATTTGATTTTGGTTTTGGAAAGGGGAAAAAAACATATATCTCCTTCCAACCTCTCCGGGTAACGAGTGGCACTGTTACAAGTGCCCCAGGCACAACGTTTAACCATAACTCGCTAAAGGTCCACAAAACCAGCTCGAAAATGAAGAAAATCTCAAACTTTTCCGTCAGAGTTAACGGAGTGCCGCCATAAACTGTCAGACCTCTGTCAGAGCCTGTCCTATGCTGCGCTGTGATTGGCCAGTCTGCGTTTCGGGGCGTGGTTTAGTTGTGGATTTCTCTTTCAGGGCATTAATTATACCACGGCCAGTGCTGTGGATGCCCCGGAGTCTCCATCATCACGCTGGACATCAACAGTAGTGCGAGCTTTCTCCCACTCCCGCAAAATATATGTGTAATGTTAACGTAAACATTAACAGCTAATGCTAGCTAATATTATCTTATGACAAGCTGAATTATCCACGCTTCCTGCCACACTACTATGCCACAATGTCACGTCTGCCCATTGATCACCCAGAGGTGCACCAGCAGTTCATGCATGTCCAGCTTGGTAGCTAGAATCCCTACGGCCGGATCCCTGTGGATCAAACCATTGAGGAAACAGTCAACCGAGTTACCCAGACAGCAGGAGGCACAAAGGGATTCAGCCTGAAACAGGCTGCTGTGGAGATGTACTACCTGACTTCTGGGTACCGCAGCAACTACCTTTAGCAGCTCAGAAGGATGGTGGGACGCGGAATGTCCCACTTCAGCCACCCAGACCTGCAGATGCCTAGAATCACCAGGGATGAAGCAGATGTACAGTCCATTGTGAAGCTTCTTGAAGATGACTGGACAAACCCTTTCGACCCAATGAAAGTGAGTTTGTCAGCATTTCGACAGGTACCTTTCCCCCTCCAGATGTAGCAAGGGACGTTCTTGATGCCCACAAAATTGGCATGGAAGCATACAAGGGATTCAAGCGGGACCGGCTTGAAGACGAAAAACCAAAGACCCAGTTCCATGATAAGATGGCGAAGAAGAGGCTGAAGATGTTTTCAAATATACGAAAGAAACCTTCTGCAAGCAACCCAAACAAGGTCATTCTGCAGGCTGACAGGAAGCTCTTCGCCCACATGGTCCTGGTGGCAGAGAGCCGCCATCTCCAGATGAGTGATGTCCTTTCCCACTCACTAGGGCCATTGCCATGGGCACTCGCCAATGGAGATGGGACACTGAGAAAGACAAACAAAGCTGTTCTGGCCAGGGGGCTGGAGAAGCAGGTCTTACCAGCAGAGACCATCCCTGGGCTGTCTGCTACCATCATTGATGGGATGAGTCTGGTTCAGAAGATGAAGGGCAATGACCAGACATTCTCTCAACGTGCAGCCTCAGCACTGACTCAAATCCTACATTTAGGAGCCAGGAGCCAGAGAATCGATGTGGTCTTCGATGTATATCAGGAGGACTCGATCAAGAATTCAGAGAGAGCGAACAGGGGGTGCACCACAGGAATACAGTTCCGAAACATTGCACCAGGTCACCGGATCTAGCAATGGAGAAAGTTTCTCAGCAGTTCAGCTAACAAGGCCAACCTCATAAGGTTCCTGGTGGCCGAGTGGAAAACACCCAAGCTGAGGGACAGGCTGAACGACAAGCAGCTCTACGTCGCCAGTGAGGAAAGCTGCTTGCACATCACCAAGGATCAGTGGGCTGAGGTTGCAAGTCTACAGTCGAACCAAGAAGAGGCTGACACTAGAATGATTTTGAATGCAGCTCATGCTGCAGAGGAAGGCTACAGCGCTGTTGTAGTAACAGCTGATGACACCGATGTGTTGTTGCTCTGCCTTGCGTTCTATGCCGATATCTCCTGTCCCTTGTTCCAGAACTGCGGAACTAAGAACCGGGTAAGGTATCTTGACATCACCAAGCTACACCAGGCCCTGGGAGACTGTGTCTGTAATGCTGTGATTGGCATGTACGCATACACTGGATGTGACACATTGAGTGCCTTCGCAGGTCGTGGGAAGCTCAGAGCCTTGAAGCTCATCATGAGATCAGAGCATTTCCAAGAAGTGTTTCGCAAGCTGGGACAGTCCGGGGGAACTATCCATGGACCTATTCAAGAAGCTGCAAGCATTCACATGCAAACTGTACACAGCGTCCACGACAACAGAGGACATCAACACAGCCCACCACCAGCTTTTCTGCACACAGTGTGGGGAGCTCGAGTCTAGCCAACTGCCACCATGCGAGTCTTCAGGAACATCTGCATATCCTAAGCCCAGTCGAGCATGGCTGGGCCAGAAATGACGACGGCCAGCTCACCGTGGAATGGATGCGGGGATCTCCAGCCCCTGAGGCAGTGCTGCAGCTGCTGTCCTGCAACTGCAGCCGTAGATGCAAGCTCCTGGAATGCCAGTGCATGAGCAGCGGCTTGAAATGTACAAACCTGTGCAAGTTGCAAACATGTGACAATCAACCCCAAGAGGAGGGCCTTGGCATGATGATCACAGCGGCAGACTTGACTGACTCTGAAACAGGGGACTGATCTTAAGGAGGACCCCTCACACTTGTGTGACCCCTCGCTAACAAAGACTCCAATCTCCATTGTTCTGAAGATCCCTCTCCCTAAGCACATGTATTTTGTTTGCTTAGTTTGTATTGGTCCATTATTTCATTAAATATTCATACCCTTGTATTGTGTCAGACAGATTTGACCCAAATTGAGGTGTTTATCATCACAAAAAGGCTGGTTAACATACTTGTTTTAGCCTTGAGGCCAGGTGACTTTGCCTAATTTGGGGTCATGAACTTCTATACAGAATATTGACATCTTGATTTTTTGTTTATTTCTATATGCACTTTGCACCCCATTTTTATGTTTCGGCCATTTTTAGCCGCAAAGGAGAATAGGCCTTCATGAAGTAGCAGCTAGTATAAATAAGGACACTTTGTTTTTCTCTCACTCTCTCTCTCACACACTCACACACACACACACACACACACACACACACACACACACACACACACACACACACACACACACACACTGTTCTCACCACAAGCATAAAGACTATCCCAAATAGATGCAAATATTTTTTCTTACTTTTATTTGAACTAAAGGCATATTTATAAATATATTTTATGTTCAAAAAGCTTACCAATGCCTCATAGACATAACATGAGACAGATGCAGATGTAAGTTGTGGGAATCCACTCTGTTGCTGTCTGAGAGGGGCAACACTGATATAAAAAAGGTCCCACTCACCATTTACTCACTCGATCACTCAGAAGCAATTGTCAGAAGAGGAACATGAGCAGAAGACTCATGTACAGCCAGTGAAGGCCTCGCTGTACTCTTAGACAATGATAATGACAGTGAAATAGAGGAGGAAGTGTCTGAAACTGAGGACAATGTTGAATATACACTACCAGTCAAAAGTTTTAGAACAGCCCCTTTTCCATTTTTATTGACATTTAAGCAGTTCAAGTCAGTGGATAACCTGAAATGGTACAAAGGTAAAACCTTTGTACCATTTCAGGTTATCCACTGACTTGAACTGCTTAAATTTCTGTAAAAACTGGAAAATGGGGGTGTTGACCGATAGTGTAATTGACTACAATGAATCATCCTCTGATTCATTGTAGTCCGTCAATCCGTTGATGTGGTTCTGTGTGGCTCAGTAGGTAGAGCATGGCGTTGGCAACGCTTAGGTTGTGGGTTCAATCCCCACTGGGACCACCTATACTGAAAAATCTATGCATTCACTACCAGGGCTGGACTGGCTATGTAGTCTACCGGGCAGATGCCCGGTGGGCCGGTCTAGTTTTGGGCCGGTAGGGCCAGTAGAATTAATTTATATAGCCTATATATATATATAGCACCCCCGGTCCGCGAAATAAACAAACTGGTCTCAGCTTTTTCGCGTAGCACCCCCGCGGTCGACAGAAAATGGGGCGCCACTGGATGGGCCGGTCTGAGCCAAATGGCAGGGTCTATTTTTTGTCCCAGTCCAGCCCTGTTCACTACTGTAAGTCGCTTTGGATAAAAGCGTCTGCTAAATGACATATATTATATTATATATATTATGTGAGTTACAGGTCATAATGGATATTATTGTGCCAAATCTGCCCCTCATTAAATGCAAGACAAACATTACATGTGTAAGATACTAAAAACATGCCAGCAATTTTTTTTAAAAGCACATTATGACCATCATGGCCAGTTTAATGAATAATTAGTACATTTTGTGTGCTTTGTAATGAAAAACGAGTGGTGTAATATCAAGGGAAACCTGTCCTATATGGACAAAAACTGAAATATCTGGTCAAGTTTGTAATGATAGTCAGTGACATGATGATAATTTCAAATAATTAGTTTTTGAGGAGGTTAAATATATATATCATACAATTTTGAGGTGACTTGTATAGCACCGGCTATTTTTGGTCGAAACACTATTCATTGGGTAAACATTGAAACATAATACAAGGGGTGATATACTGTATCTTTGTTATTCCTTTAAGTTCCTGGTGTGGTCTCTATCAATACACACCACCACCTCAGTCTGTCTGACTGGTACTATAGTATCCACCAATTCACACCTCAGTCTGTCTGACTGTAAGAGTTATCTCCAATTTTTACCTGCATCATAGACATAGCCTTAACCCTTTGAGGCATACGGTCACAAATGTGTGATCATTCTAAAATGCAATCTAGAATTCTAATTAATTCTAATTGATGACATCATAAAGGCTTATCAATGCAAAATGGACTATTCCAGAATAGAACACTATGAATTGGAACTAGAACTCTCAAAAACGTACTCCTCAAAGGGTTAATGACGTTCCTGATTTTATCTTTAGAGCTACAACCATATATTACCACTCAAATTAAAGCTTAGAATGTTGGGCAGTTTTCTATAGCCATTAGAAGCATGTTGTTTTTCAGCACATACTTACAAATTGGGGATATTTACTAGACGTTTTTTTTTCGTTGAGCTTTTTTTGCAAAATCTTGCAATAAAAGGCCATTTAAGCTTATATGGAAGTTTTGAATCATTAAAATAACCATTCCAATCAATCCCCCATCCTTGAATTATGCAGAAAAGTGGGTTCATAGGTCTCTGAACAATATAAGGTTCAAAAGTTGTTGATATATTTGCCGCGACAATTTGCGTGGGACAATATAGGGGTCCACATATTCAACGCATGATAACTACCACTAAGCTACCAGTCCGCAATGGTTATCATGCCAAACTGTGAACTAGAGATGTATAGTAAGTCAAAAAACACAACTAGAATTTGCCCACCCAGATGAGCCCCGTAGGTGAATTTTCGGGTCTTGGCTCATGGACTACATACGAGGAGGGCAGAATTGAAAATGGCATTAACACTAGTTCAGCACAGTGTGCCACTAGCTGTTGCTGATCATCTGGGGCCACTCCTGAAGGAGTGTTTTAAAGATTCACAAACTGCCCAGGACTACAGATGTGCTAGAACCAAGACCACCTGCCTCATAAATAAAGCAGTAGCTCCCCACTTGATGGATGCTAATGAGGTAAAGTCCATACAACCTCATCACAGATGGGTCAAATGACACAGGTAGCCTATGTATTTCCAATACTGAAAACTTGAACATTATGTTTTTCTCCTCTACACACGTGCAGAGAAAATGCAGATAGAGCCTCTTGGGATGTTTCAATTGCTGAATTGAAGGCCTTTATCGCGCTTCTCTACGTAAGGGGAGCATACTGTGGAAAGAACATTCACACCAAGAGTTTATAGTCCGAGCAATGGGGGAATGCATTCTTCATCTCGACCATGTCAAAGAACCAGTTTCGAGAGATAATGTACTTCCTGCGCTTTGACCGGCTTCACCCAGTGCATGCCAAACAAGCCCGATAAATTTGGCAACAAGTTTTGGCTGGCAGCAGATGTCAAGATGAAATACATGGTGAATGGGTTCCCATATCTGGGGAAGGATTACAGTATACCTGCCACACAACGCCTGGGAAATGGGAGAACCCTCACCACAGATAATTTCATTACCTCTGGTGGGCACCATCAACCATGACAAGAGGGAGCTGCTGTCCTCTGTGCAGGGAAGAGCGGAGCTGTTCATGTCCAAGGTGCTAAAGAGCGAGTGGGCTACTGTATACCAGTGCAAGCCAAGGAGCATCCTCAGCACTCAGCATCAACGTGTGGCCATCCAACCGATGCCAACAAGCCTGAAACAGTGATCTACTACAACACCACGAAGGTCGGGGTGGAGATACTCGATCAAATGGCACAGCAGGACTTTATGCTCCAGTTGGCCAAGGAGTTCATGGCATCGATGTGCCCATTCCCATTGTGCAGCCGGTACAGCGGAGATTGACGTGCATGGTGAAAACGCAGTGCAAACAGAACAAAGCGTTCACCAAAAGCAAAACAGCAGTATGCGTAAAGTGTGCAGTCATTGTTTTTAGTGTTTCCACTAATTGTAGCCAATGATTTAGTGATTTAATGATTTTTCGTTGTTTGCCTAAGGTGCCTAAATTGAGGTTATTTCTATTCTGTTGATTGGCAATGCGTTGTGTCATAAATGTTTATTAATGAATGTAAAACTTTGTTGAATGGATTCACTCTAATTTATTTGTGATTTTCGTTTATTCACACATGACTTTGTTCAGTTTGTTGTTTTATTGTTTTGTATGTATTACATTGTAGGCTATTTAGCCTAATTTGCCTGATGCCTATATTCTGCTATTTCATTCAGTTTGCTAGCCTACATGAATATTGTATTGATAGTGTTGTATCGTTGTAACCACTGGACCACGCAAAAGGCCCCACATCACATTTTGATAGCTAGGGAAGCGTAGAGTAGGGGAAGCAGTCTGCAGAAGAACGTCCTTTTTTGATTTGTATGGGAGTGAGTTTAGAACCTGTTTTTTTCTAGGGCTAGGGCTTAGACTGTTTTATTGTTTTTTATTATATCCCTTCGATGCCATGTGAGTATGTCCTTTATCTGTCATATGTCCTAAATAAATAATTTTATTTTTTTTATGACCCGTTGACTCGAAGGAATATTTCTTTGTCACGTCCTGTTTTGGTTCACCACATGGCCATTGGTTCACCACGCGGCCATTAGAGTGCGTGTAGTGTTTGCAAGGCGTAACACCCTCCTCAGTCATCAAGGCCTCAAAGAGAGCCACAGGCCATTGTAACAAAGAGCATAGGAGTACCCTGTAGTAGGGTTTGACCGATTATGGGTTTTTATAAGCTGATACCGATGCCGATTTTTTTGGACTGAAGCTTCCGATAACCAATATTAATTATCTTTATATTAGCATTTTTTTATACAGAAAAATAACAAGAATGCATTACTAGAATCATTCTCTTTTTAATAAAATAGTGTTTGAATGTGAATAAATAAAATTTGCAAAGAAAATAACATGCAAATGCAAAATAAAAGTACCCTGTGTCCTGCTGTCTACCAAAAGCTTTTTTCCTCTCTTCATTTACATGCATTGATATTGTAAACAGTCTAAAACCATACTAGAGGGTATAATTGAACTAGCATTGGACTTGCAGGCTAGGAGGCAAGTCAGAGTAACCTCTTTCATAGGGGAGTTAGAGAATACACAAACTATGGTTAGACCATAAAAAGCTAAAAACAAAATCTATTTATTTGTGAGAAGAGAATCACACATTCCATTGTTTCACAGTTAAAAAACAAATCAGATGGCGTGTCTTTTTTAATCACCTTTCCAGATAGAGTATGTTTAAAAGACCTCTCTAAAATATCACATGAACTGGCCTCTCACAATCTGTATACCTCAAAGAGAAAAAAAATAAAAATAAAGATGCTTACATGTGGTTTAGTGAGAAAACAATGGGGGCATTCTAGCCACTCCAAACTAGGCTCTATTGAACGTGGGCAGCCCTGCGGTGGACCTTTTGTGAATGGTAGTCATTTTCTAACAATATTGTATGATTACGAGCGAGCAATCTCGTAAACGATTCCCTGTTAAATCAGCTACAAATAAAAATAAATAATAAATAAATAAAACTTTAGTTGGGAAGAGGCGCGCATCCGTTTTCTTCCGGTCCATTCGTGACATGCATTGCATTTTACTGAAGGAAGACAACATGGCGCAGCCATTTTGGAATGTAACGTAATTGAAAACATCTTTGTCTCCCACACATTCTTTCCCAAATTTAGACCCCGATACATGAAAGTAAAGAATCGTTGATTTTGAACTTAATACCACAACGTCATGTCGTGTTTTTGGTGTGTTAACTATAATTCTGAGAGTAAAAATATCGATTTCGGGTCTAGCCAGCATTTAATACTGTGTTTATTATTATTGCTAAAGTTAGCCATCTCCTACACTGCATCGAACAACCCAGCAAGACTTCCTTAACCAGACACTGGGCAGTTCACCAGTTGTGTAACTTAAGAACACTGGTGACACGAGATGGCGACTGTGCAACAATTTCTTCTCTATTTTTGAAGGAATTGGTTATTAGCTTGTCAGAGAGAGGCTGCTACTTTTATAGAATAGCTATCCAATCCAATGACATTTAGCGGGAACGGGCAATGCAGGTAGTTCGCTTCCGTTCTAAATTGACGTTAGCAATCTAGCGATAGAGTCGTTCAACTCTAAAAGAGTTAACGATAGCATTAGCTAATCCACTCAAAAGTGTAACGTAAAGAAGGATGGCACTATTAAACATTGGTATAATTAGATCCTCCACAAAATAATCGCATGGGCACAATTAAATAGTCGACCATATATAGGCCTACATGGTCTCGATGGCAAAATGGCACACGTTATACTTACCCTCTAGGAAGTAAGCCTTACACCCGTCATCCCGGAGCTTTTGCAGGAGGAGCCCAAGAACAGAGCTAGCTGAGCCGTTCTCCTGCCAGTCTGAGATGGCCTCGTCGTAGAGAACCACAGTGTCCGCCTTGCACCGCTTGAGGAACTTGTCCTTGTCCTCGTTATTCGGAATAATGGATCGGATTGGCAAATTGCCCCTTTTGAGCCTCCGAAGCATCAACCCCGGTATTGCCAAGTTGATGGCCGTCTCTATGTGAGATGAATCGAAGAGCTCGTGCGATCGGCAATCCAACAAAAGAAGGGAGCTCCCAACGGATTCCAGTTCGTATTGCAACCATTCCGCACTTTTGCTCGGCATCACCATGATCATGTCCCGGGAACCGCTCCAAAGATTATTTTTCATTGGGGAAAATATGCCAAGCCTGCTATTTGGAATAAAATTAAGGGAAACCACAGCACTAAAACTGCCCCTATGCAAAACACCACACACGCTGTGGTGGTAGTCCTGCAAAACCAGTAAACTAAAATACTGTATGTTTATAGGGACAGATCATGACGCTAAGGTATTGCAAAAAACTGGAGTGGTTCACTCCTTTGAATTTAGAAGATACGTATTTACTGTCGAGGTCCATGAGAAGTCCAACAGCACGCGCCCATCTTCAAGCCAGTTTAAATATATATTTATATGACGGAATTAAAAGTTTGAATTTATGGTAGAGATCATTATTTCAGCATGTTCAACCAGTCATTCGACTCTGCTTCCCTCCCGTTTGCTATTTCCTGCAACCACACTGACAGTCGGAATTGAAATGACTTTGCAGACAACCGTGTCAGAGCAGAAGGAGGAGTTTTAGCTGAAGGATTTAAAGACGCAGTGGGTACTTTTGAGGGGAATTACTTTTAATATGCCATTTAGCAGACGCTTTTACCCAAAGTACTGAATGCATTGTGTGGCGATCTTACCCCTGTTGTCGTAGCTTGTGGTTAATACTTGTAAATATCTGGGTGTACTTAGCTAACGGTTAGTTGTCCTGCTAGTTTTTGTGCAACTACGCAGTTATGCTTGTGTTATTTTGTAATGTGTTCAGCCAGCTAACAGTCGCTTGTGTAGCGCTAGCTTATTTCATTGTGCTGTGTTTATTGGACTCTTACGTTTTTGTACCGTTATTGTTTTTCTGCATTGTTAGCCACATAGCCGCTAACGCACTGTAAATGTCTGTTTGTTTAATTGTTATGCAATTGACCCTTCGCTAAACCACGCCCCAAAACGCAAACTGGCCAATCACAGCGCCGTGTTTTACATACTCCGACATAAGACCTACCCAGCTTTACAGGAACAGTGTTGCTCCTTAATGTCGTTGTCCTCTGTCTCATTCGCCAGGTGATTCACTTTTACTTTGTGATCTGTAGGCTATCCCTTCTATCCAAATTTTTTTGGCATAATTTTTTTGCAGAGTAATTGTGATATCCTGGATATAACCTTCGAAAGCATACTGTAGGCTCTTCTGTCTGGTTCTATCGGAAATCTCTTTGTCTATTTTCCAAAAATTGTATACAATTTCTCCAGGGAGAGCAGTTAGCGACAGCGCCATGCTGGCTCCGAAAGCTTGACGGACTTAGCAACAATAACTAAGGGGGGCGTGGTTTAGATCACGAATGCAAAAGCAGTAGGCCTATATAACGTTACATTCAGTAGTAAGTTAGCTAGCATTAGCTAACTAACATAACATTAGTAGCCTGTGCTGTAACGACATTACTCTGGTTAGCTCCACAGGTTTCTGCGCCCATTGACAAAGTGCTGAAATAGTAATGATAGTAACATCTTAACGTTAGCAAGCTGGCTGGATCACGAATAACAAAGCTAACATTTAGTCTAACTTTACCAACGTTGCAACCCGGAGCTATATATCCAGACCGTAGCCACGTTAGCGTCACTGGCTAAGCTTGCTAGCGCCACAGATAGCTACGAACCTTACGATAATTTAGGTTAACCAGCTAACATCTGATAACAACAGCATAACATTATTTTACGGTTGATAAGAGTAATTACTTACCTTGGAGCAGACAAAGCTGTGCTTGTTGATCTTGGAGGTGTTCAACTGGGCATGAGGATGTCCACATAGCTTTATCCACAGGCTACACTTTTCAGGATTTGATTTAGGTTTTGTAAAGGGAAAAAAACATATATCTCCTTCAAACCTCTCTGGGTAACGAGTGTCACTGTTACACGTGCCCCAGGCACAACGTTTAACCATAATTTGCTAAAAAATCTGCAAAACCAGCTTGAAAATGAAGAAATATTCTAATTTTTTTTTTTTTTTTATTGAACGGAGGGCAGCAAAAAACTGTCGGATCCTCTGTCGGAGTATGTAAAACACGGCGCTGTGATTGGCCAGTTTGCGTTTTGGGGCGTGGTTTAGCAAAGGGGTCAGAGTGTGCTACTGTTCTTGCTGTGATGACTTCAATAAAGAGAAGTCACTTCAGGCCTGAGAGTGCACTCCTATAGCATCAGAGCAGTGCACTTCTCGGACCACCACAGGGTGACCGTGTCCTTGGACTGGGAGAAGACCATCACTGTGGGTAGGGGTCTGTGGAGGATGAATACCAGCCATCTCCAGGACCCCAAAATGCGCCTCTCCTTCTCGAGACGATGCCTGGAGTGGGTCACACTAAAACCCCTTTTTGACTCCCCGATAGAGTGGTGGGAGATGGTGAAGGATCGGGTGCGGGGCCCGAGGCCTGGAGGTTAGTACGTAAGTGGCCCAGACTAGACAGCATCTCTCCGCCCTCTGTCAGGAGGAGCGGAGGAAATACATCTTCCGCTCCAAACTCCAGGGTCTCGAGGAGGACGAGAGATGCACTCGCCACTTCTTCCGCAAGGCACGGTCAAGGAAAACCGACATTCTCTCCCTGTATAATAACGCAGGGGTGGTGGTGTCTGAAGAGGCAGAGGTCCGGGAGGTGGCCAGGGAGTTCTACCTGGGTCTGTATGCCAACAAGCCCACGGACGGGGCTCTCATGGACACCTTCCTGGACGGCCTGGACAGACGCCTGGAGGGGCAGAGCATGGAGGGGGAGCTGAGCGCCGAGGAACTCACCCAGGCCGTGCGCTCCCTTAACCTACATAAAGCTCCTGGTCCTGACGGAATCCCAGCTGAGTTCTATCAGGCCTTCTGGGATCTCCTGAAGGACGACATGGCGGATGTCTTCAGAGCGGCTTTCAGGGAAGGGCGGCTGGGTGACTCGCTGCGACAGAGTTCAGTGGCCCTTGTCCCAAAGAAGGGGGACCTGAAGGACCTCCGGAACTGGCGGCCGATCAACCTCCTCTCAGTGGATTATAAGATTATGGCCAAATCACTGATGAGGAGGTTCCAAGACCTGCTACCAGCGGTGATCGGCCGCAACCAAACATGCAGTGTTCCTGGGAGGTCCATAAATGAAAATCTGCTCCTCGTGAGAGATATAATTATCCACTCCGGGGAGCGCAGGTCCCCTTTAGGCCTTCTCAGTCTAGATCAAGAGAAGGCCTTTGACAGGGTTAGCCATGTGCGCCTGGAGAGGGTGCTGGAGAGGTTTAACTTTCCAAATCCCCTCCGGCACTGGACCAGAATGTGTTTGCGTAACATCTCGGGCAGAGTGGTTGTCAACAAGCACCTCTCTGCCCCATTTGGCATCAGGTCCGGCGTCAGGCAGGGGTGCCCCCTAGCGCCCCTCCTGTACGTCATCTACCTTGAGCCGTTTCTGCAGGCCATCCGGCGAAACAAAGACGTCAGGGGATACCTACTGCTGGGTGGCAGTGGGGAGCGGCTCGGGGTGATGGCGTACATGGACGACATCACCATCGTTGGCACAGATAGTCGTTCCATCACCACCGCTACAAAGGTGGTGGACGACTTCTGTGCGGCCACAGGCGCCCTGGTCAACCGGGGCAAGAGTGAACTGTACCTGTCACCGTCATGGAGTGAGTCACTAACCTGTTCTTTCCCTGTACGCACGGAAGGTATAAAGCTTCTGGGGGTCACCTTCCAGAATGACGGGGGAGGGAACCGGAGCTGGGAGGAGGCCCTCCGCTACGCCCAGAAGAAAATCGGTAGCTGGAGCACACGGCCCCTGACAATGATGGGTAAGATCCTGGTCCTGAAGGCAATAGTCCTTCCCAGCTTTTTGTATATTGGGCGAGTGTTTCCCCCGGACAGAGCCACTAGCAAACTTGTGGCTAGAATGGCCTTTCGCTTTGTCTGGGGGAACAAAATGGAGAGGCTGGGAAGGACAACCCTGATGAAAGAGGAGGAGAAAGGGGGCAGGGGGGTCCCAGATATAACATCAGTAATATTGGCACAGGGTCTGGCCGCACTGGTCCAGAACACCCTGGCGGGGGAGTCGGCCTCTGGTAAATTTGCTAAATACTATGCCACTCCCTTCCGCAGATCTATGGGTGCCATTCAGCTGGGACCCCCCATATGTATACAGGGCCCTGAGGGATTTTGCCTTTAGGACGGGATTGGTCGGGGCTGGGTTGCCCTCATGGACATACAAAATATCATGTCCTTTTTGAGATCGGGAGAGACCATGACGCTCCCGAGGGGCAGCCCAGCCTTAAACCCTGAAATTGTATGGAAAAATGCAAATCATAAAACTTTAAACAACAAACAAAAAGACATTACATGGATGTCTGCTCATGGCTGTCTCCCCACCAGGCCATTTCTGTTTAGACGGCACTTAACCCTGACCGAGAACTGCCCCCACGGATGCACTGACTCAGAGCATGTACACCATCTGTTCTGGGAGTGCTCCGTGGCCAGACGGGTCTGGGGCCTTGTTGTGTCCTCTGTCTCCCAGAACAGGCTCCTGCCGAGATCCTCTCTGACGACTGAGAGGGTCCTGTACGGCCCCCGTGAGGGATGTAGGACCCCGGAGCTGCAGCGCCAGTGGAGGATCATTAACACCGTTAAGCAGGTCCTGTGGGAGGCAAGGAACATCAGGGTCTTCCAAGAACAAACAGTGGACCTGTTCACGCTTCAAAACCTCCTCCAGGACGACGTTTTGGTGGACTTTTTGAAGGACGAGAGAGGGGCAAGGAGGAAATGGGGGGTGAGCCACTGGAAATAACTAATTATATAGCTCACCCCCCCCAGAGGAGGTGCGCTCTGGGCACTCAAGCCCAAGCACAAACCTTTGTTTTTTGTTGTCTTTTTTTGTTTTTGTTTTGTCTTGATTTAAGATTATATGTATTTCCAGTCTTGTCTGTTGTATAGTTTAGTCTGTTAAGTTGTGTTCCCCTGTCTTTGAAACCCTATTGTTTCCCAAATATAGTTTTTTTGTTTTTACCCCCTCTAGTTGGTATGCTAACTTTGAAATGAAAAGTTTTAAACAATGTAAGAATTTTAAAAACCAATAAAAGAACATTCAATAAAGAGAAGCTCCCCTGGGGCGACTCCTGAACCATGAACTCCGTCTCTGCCTCTGCTTCCTCGGCGGAATGCCACAATGGTTTTTTCCCCAGTAGTCTATATGTGGTCCCAATGGGAATCAAACCTATAACCTAAGTGCTGTGAACGCCATGCTCTACCTACTGAGCTACACAGAACTACACAGAACCACAGACTAGTCTTTGATTATGTTACCTGGCATCCCCTTGTGTTCCTTCACCTTCACCTATCTGCTTCGTGCCTTGTGGCACATAAGGCCTCCACAGAGCATCTCCACTTCTCCCGGTCCGCAGCAGCCACTCTAGCTTCGGCCCATGATCTCCATCCCGCTCCATCTCTTTCCTTCTCCACTGTGCGTCTCCAGGTGGTCTTTGGTCTTCCTCTTTTTCTTTTTCCTTCTGGTGCCCAGGTCATTGCTATGTTGCAATCGTTGTTTTGGTCCTGCCTTAGTATGTGGCCGATTGTCTTCCATCTCCTTCGCTTCACTTCCTCGCTCAGTGGTCTCATGCTGGCTCTTTCTAGTAGTTCTTCAGTGCTGATGTGGTCTTGCCATTGGATTTGTAGGATTCTTCTTAAACACTTCGACTGCCTTGTTGTCTCCTTTGTTCATTTTCCATGTTTCACATCCATATACCAGCACTGGTACTACCAGTGTTTTATACAGCCTGAGCTTTGTTCTTCTTGTGATGCTCTTGGAGTTCCAGGTCTTCTTTAGTCTGACGAATGCACCTCTTGCTTTTGAGATTCTGTTCTTCAGGTCTTTCATTTCTCCCCCTTCTTTACTCACTGTAGCTCCCAGGTAAGTGAATTCTTCTATGTCTTCAATATCTTCTCCATTGATCTTGATCTTATCTTGGTTTCTTGCATTGATTCTCATGGTTTTTGTTTTCTCTGTGTTGATCTTGAGTCCAGTCCGTTTGGCTTCTTTTTCCATCCTTGATGTTTTTTCTTGCATATGCTGTTTAGTGTGGGAGAATAATGCTACATCATCTGCAAAATCTAGGTCATCAAGCTTTGATGTAAACTTCCACCTGATTCCATTCTCGCCGTGTTCAACTGTTCTTTTCATTATCCAGTCCATGATGATCAGGAACAAGAATCCTGACATATTGCACCCCTGTTTGACGCCACTTTTGATGTTAAACCACTCACATATTTCTCCTTGATCTATAACTGCGCACTGAAAGTCTTCATAGAATGTTCTCACCATTCTGATAATCTTCTCTGGGATTCCGTACTTCTTCATAATGAGCCATAGACTTTCCTGATGGACAGAGTCGAACGCTTTTTCAAAATCTACAAAGTTCAGATATAGTGTTGCTTGCCATTCGTCAACCTGCTCGATGATGTTCCGTAGTATGAACACTTGTTCTGTTGTTCCTCTGCCCCTCCTGTAACCTGCTTGTTCCGTCAATTCCACCTCTGATCCGGTCTATGATGATCCTGCCAAGTATCTTACCCACAATGGGGAGCAGGGTGATGCCTCTGGAGTTCTTGCATTCTTTAAGATTTCCTTTCTTGGCTAGTTTTATGATGAGCCCTCTCTTCCAGTTCTTTGGGATCTTTTCGTTTCTCCATATTTTCTCCAGCAGCTGGTGTATCTTCATTGTTGAGAAATCTATGTCGGCTTTTAGTATCTCTGCAGTAATGGAGTCTATTCCTGGTGCTTTTCCATTCTGTAGTCCTTTATCACTTATTTTACTTCTCCTAGTGTTGGTTCGTGTACAGCGATCTCTTCAATCATGTCAGTGAGTTCACATTCTTCCTCCTCGGTTATTGGATGTTCCGGTTCTTCTCTGTTAAGTACTTCTTTGAAGTGCTCTGTCCACCTTGCCTGTACTTCCTCTTTTCCACTGATCAGGATACCTTTCTTGTCAAGGACTGCTGTGCTTTGCCTGGGTCTCTCATTGCAGAGTGTCTTTGTGAGTGCGTATAGTGTCCTCATGTGTTGTTTTCTTGCGGCGTCTTCTGCCCTGTTTGCAATGCTCTCTATCCATTTCTTTTTGTCTGTTTTTATACTTCTCTTGGTTTCTCTGTCTTTCTCTGCATACTGTAATTTGATCCGTTTCTTGATTCTCTCTGAGTGGGTGCTCAGAATCTTCCTATTTATTTCTGCTCTTTGGTCAACAAGTCTCCAGGATTCTTCACTGATCCATGGTTTTTTCTTCTTTCGTGGTCTACCTAGGACTGCTTCAGCCGCCTCTGTGTAGGCTTTCTCCATTACCTGAGAGTCATGCTCAACCTCGTCACCTTCTTCCACTTCTGTCTCTTCACTTTCTAGCACTAAGTATCTGGTTCTCAGACTGATGGTAAATGTCTTCAAGATGTTTTCATTCTTCAGCTTTGCTGTATCATACTTGACTCTGGGGTTTTTCTTTTCTTTTGGATGTGTTTTCAGTTTTAGCTTGACTGTTGTGCATACAAGGTGATGGTCACTCCCAATATCTGCAGACCTGTATACTCTTGTATCTTCCACTGAGTTCCTGAATCTTTTGTTAATTATCACATGGTCTATTTGATTCCTGGTCTTTCCGTCTGGGGATATCCATGTTGTTTTGTGTATGTCCTTGTGTGGGAATAGCGTTCCAGTGACAACTAGTTCATTGAAGTCACATAAATTGCACAGCCTTTCTCCATTGTTGTTTCTCTTCCCAAGCCTGTGCCTGCCCATTACTCGCTCGTAGCCTTCATTTTCGTCTCCTACTTTGGCATTCATGTCTCCAGTGATGATCAGCATGTCATGTGTGTTCCTCTTGTCTAGTATATCTTGCAGTCTTTGGTAGAATTCGTTCTTTGTTTGCTCTTCTGCACTTCAGTGGGTGCATAGATGTGCACAACCGTCATCTTGATGTGTTGGGAATAGTATCGGGCTTGAATGATCCTTTCGCTGACTGGCGTCCAATCAATCAGGGCTCTTGCTGCCCTTTTTGACATCAATATGCCCACTCCCTGTCGGTGGTCGTCATCGTCTCTTCCTGAGTAGATGATGGTTTGTCCTTCCATGAGTTCCACTTTTCCTTGTCCCGTCCAGTGTGTCTCGCTGATGCCCATGATGTCAATATTTTTGCTGCTCATTACCTTTGCCACCATGGTGATGTTTCCACTTCTGTACAGCGTTCTTACATTCCAATTTCCAAGCTTCATAGCTTCTTTCGGGTGCACTAATGACCTAATCGGCCCAAAGACGTCCTCGCGGCTTTGGTCCTTGGGCGTCATGGTGTCTCTCTTGCTAGGAGGACTGGCTATGGTGTCCCGTGGGTTCCGTGAATTTGCTCTGTTTCTAGTTTCTGTAATAATATTTTTTTTCCAGGAGTGGGTTATCGGCCCGCAGCCCAACCCCCAACCTGGAGGGCCAGTGGGATCACTCTTTGTCTGTCCTCTACCTTTCGACCTGTTCGGCATGGGTAACCCTGCCAGGAGTACGAGACTCCGGCCGACATAGCTCTAGAGGTCATCGAGGTGCGCAAACTGCCCCACCACGATAAGGTGGTGATCCCGTCGGGGCAGATCCCCTTGTGTAACGCACGATAATTGTCAATGAAAACTTGAAAATTACAACTGGTATTCATAGCACAATTATAACAACTGACAGCTGAATGCACTTTAAATAAGCATTCAGACAGACTAAATTGTTTTTATAGGCATCCATGTGGGCTTCATTGCATTTGCTATCACTTAATGGCTGGAGTAGTGTGGGAAATTTTTTGAGATGTTTTGAGCCCCATGCTCTGTCCCTGTGTTTCTGGTGGGTCAATTTGTGTGGCCTAGTGTCTGCACATGGCCAAATTCCTGCATGGTTTGCTAACCGGTCCAGCAGCAGTCCGCGTTATACATAAACATAACCACTATTGGTATGTTGTCGGAGTGTCAGGCAAAACAGAAATATTGCCTACATGTGAGGTTTAGAGTGCCACACTGAGGACTTGAAATAAGAGCAGGCTGTGCAGACTACACACCTCAATACAATGGACACAGAGATGGAACCAAACAAATCTGAATTGTTGATCCAAGTGTCCATTAGCGCACAATAAACTATTTCTGTCCGACGAAAGTAATGGTCATGAGTAGAGGAGGGGGTCGGGCTTCCCATCCTGGGGGCCAGTGACCAGATGCTGCTTACATCCTGATGGCCAATAACCAGGCCACACTTGTGGATGTAACTCAATAAGGGTACTTCCCTATCTAATAAGAGCACAATGGGGCCAATATAGGTGGCCGGGTCTTCCCACCACTAAGATTTATGAGCCCAGTTCGGGCAAGGCTCTGCAGCACAAGGGTGAGAGGACGTGGGCTAACAATTGAGCAAGCGAATCCCACCATGCTTTAGACTTCTAACTTTGTATTAGAGATCCCGCAAATTTACTGCCAGCATTCTTAGGCTGCGCGGCGAGTATACTATGTTATAGACCACTGGAATTAGACTATCTGCAGAAGTCGTGTGGCAATGATGTAGCCCCGTATCAAATAAAATTATTAATAAGCTATACAATACAGGTAAATGCATAGCACACAGTTGGGTCAGCTGAAGTGTCTGTTTATGTCTGTTTAAGTCTGTTTATGTCTGTTTAAGTCTGTTTATGTCTGTTTATCTCTTTTCATTAATCTTTTAATTAAATGATGAAAGTAGGAACAAAGGAAAATAAAAAGTGGTATGGGCAGGATGGAACGCCATGAGGTCAAGGGGAGGGATTGAGCTAAGTGGGAGTGGTTATGACGTCAAGCTCCAAGGCAGGAGGAGTTATGACATGTTAAAAGGTTGATGCACGGAAAGGAGGCCAGAGCTGCTTTCGCGAACAGCCTGGTTTTCTTGTAGGTGATTTCGCATTGCATACAATAAAACCTGATGAAAGAAATGTGTTGTTTTTAAGAAGTATTAAATGTGGTTTCGGATCACTCAGTCTATCTGGCCCTGGCTGAGATTATTTCTCCCACAGTAGGTTTAAATAATACAAGCGTAAACTTCATGGATGGAGCCTTATCGCCCCCTGGCTAGGTCCACTCTCCGGTTCTTTCCCCGAACTGAGGGGTTCGGAGTCAACCTCCTCTTCCACTGCAATAGGGGGTGGTTGAGGGAGTGGTACCTGGGTTCCATCTATGTTGGGGGGTGAGGTTGGGTGGGACAATGATTTGCTGTGCTGGAGGTCTGTAGTGCAGCTAGTGAAGAGGGTTGGGGTGGATCAGGCTGGGGAATAGTGGTTGAAGTTGAGGGGGGTGAGACAGAGGCACGGTGCCCCTACCTCTGTTCACATGAAAGGGGGCAGTCTCGAAAGAAATGCCTCCTTTCCCCACAAAGGTTGCAGGGCCTGGGGTCATGGCATGCCCTGATCTCCTGCTCTCCACCACAACTTTTGCATTTGACCACTACAGGCTGCGGCTAAGTGACCTAACTCGCCACATTGCCTGCACAGCTTGGGCATGCCGTAATAATATACCACACTCCAATTTTTCCCCAGCGTAATTGTGCTGGGGATATGTCTCACCCCAGCAGTTCTACTGGGGGCGTTGCCGTCGCAACGTAGTCTTCCACTGCCGTTGGTGCGATGCCTGCACCGCAAAGAAAGGCCCAACAGAAAACTCACACCACTCCGCTCCACCTGCAAAGTGACGGACTGGTGGAGCATTTTCATCAGACCCTCACCATGCAGCTAGCACTGCTCACTTCAAGACACCAGAAATATTGGGACACCCATCTCCCCCTGGTCCTACTGTCATACATGTTGGCAGTGCAGGAGTCCACTGAGTGCACACCAGCGTCCCGTCTGGGGCGGGGGAGAAGCAGGACGGACGGTGACTTTGTTCCAGTAGACCGGGTTTGATGCAGTGAGGATGCGGGGGTAGTGTAACCGGGGCCAGCTAGCCTAGCTACGGAAATGTTAGCTGACCTCCATTTTACGTAGGGAATAGCATGCTAGATGGCTAACAGTAACCTACGAAACTGTAACATATCTCAGAGGCCCTTGCGGCCAGCTAAACATAATATTATTAGCTAGCTATGCCAAGAAATGTGTAAAGGTTCTAATGTAAAGCACCACATATGTCTGGAATGAAAGCCCCTTTTATCCTGTTCGGAGTGATGTGTGAATGTGTATATGTGCCGACCAACCATCACTGTGGGGAATGGGTTGTGAGTGATTCCGTGCTTACAACTATACTTCCCATGTGCTGCATGCTTAATTTGAATAAAGTAGTACCACAATGGAAAAGGAAAGGAAAGTGTCTTGATTACGCCAGGCACAGATTACTAGCTATTGCAAATGAAAAACGTTTACTATAAAATATTAATACCACCAAACAAGTAGCAGCTCGCTTGCCATACATGCTGGAAAGCTATGTAACACAGGCATGAAACGTTAGCTAAAATGAACTAATAGCTAGTAGCACTATACACTTGTAACTCCTCGGCTATGTCCCACAATCTCTGATGGCAAACTGGCTGTATGGATTGTTAGGTAACTAGATAGATAGAGATAGATTATAATCCCCTGGAATTGGGGATAAATTGTGTAGGAATGATCAATCAATCAATCAATCAATCTTTATTTTTGTATAGCGCCATTTACAAACAGGTTGTCACACAGCGCTTCACAGTTGGCATTTTCCAGAGGGATATATATATATGATATATGAATGATATAGCCATTTAGCAAATAAAATTATCAGTGCATGAAGTGTCTGTTTATTTCTGGTTATTTATTTTTATTAAAGAGTGAAGAACAAAGAACTAATGATGGAAAATGTAAACAGATGAGTGTAAAAGCGAAACAAGGGAGAATGATGATGTGATGAGATCATGGGGAGGAGTTGAGTTAGGTGGGTGTGGTGATGGCATTAAAATCCGATGCAGAAGGGGTTTATGACATGTTAAAAACCAGATGTATGGAAAGGGGGGTCAGAGCTGTTTTGCGAACCAGCCAAGTTTCTTGTATTTAATTTCACATTGTGTACAATAAACCCTATTACATCAGACTCTGAAGATGGTGTTTGTTATTGAAGAAGTATTAAGCGTGGTTGGGATCCCTCAGTCTAACTGGCCCTGGCTGAGGTCTGATTCTCCCACAATATGTTATATCCTATAATGCTGAAGGTGAGGTAAATAAATGCACATATTTCTTTACTAAATTGAACTGTGGACATAATGATAGTGTGCCAGGTCAACACTTGATGTAAATTGTCTTTACTTCTTCTTCGTTTCCTTTTTAATAGCAGATTAAAACGGTTGTACGCGTATCACTGCGCCCACAGGTCCGGAAGGTCCTCAGCACTACAAAGCACAAAATACAAAATTAAATTAAATTAAAACAAAAAAACGTTATATATATATATATATAATTTTTTTCTTTCTTTCTGAATATATGTAACAGCTCAAGTGAACGCTGACAGCGGCATCCATCTTGTTTCAAAATACAACTGAAAGCCCGCTCCCACTGAATTCCAGATCTCCCCCCTATTGGTTGACGTACTAGTACATCAGAGGGCACTCCATCAAAAGTTAAATTCGGGTGACCTTTTCTAACTTGTAACTTGGTTGTGTTAGCCTATGAGATGACAGTATTTAGTCAATGCAATGGGAGAACTGCTTTTTTGACGCATTCCTATTGTCAATATGAACATAGCCTTAGCTCGCTATGACAACGACGTACAGTACTTAGCTAGTTTACAAGCTTGTTAAGTTAGGTCATTAATGTTAGCTAGCTACATTTTACATTTTAAGCATTTAGCAGACGCTCTTATCCAGAGCGACTTACAAGATGTGCATTAATACATGGTAAGAACAAGAGATCAGTGGAGTAATACAGCGATAGACATCGCTGTAGGCAGCTGCATACCATACCATAATAATAATGGTATGGTATTATTATTATTATTATTATTATTATTATTATTATTAACAATAATTAATACTAATAATAATGAGGAGTAAGCAAGGATACATAAAAAATACAAAAAGTATTGACCATGTAAGCAGTGGTGATGACAATTAGTTAAATGTACACTCAGTGGTAGTGGAGTCTGAAGTTGTGGGTTTTGAGTCTCTTGCGGAAGATCGCAAGTGATTCCGTGGTCCTGACTGATTGCCGGAGGTCGTTCCACCAATGAGGGGTCAGAACACAGAAGAGACGAGACCGTGAAGAGTGGCTGCCAGGCGTCCGGAGGGATGGGGCAGTCAGTTTGCCAGAGGATGCGGAGTGGAGGGGTCTGGCTGGGGTGTAGGGAGTGATGAGTGACTGGAGGTATGGGGGAGCAGTACCTCTAGCCCAGGGGTGTCCAAACTTTTTCCACTGAGGGCCACATACAGAAAAATATACGAAAGGCTGGGCCACTACTAGAGTTAACATTAACAAAATCAGTCAAATGTAGGTAAATTATGCCTGATAATTCAATATTCTTAAATAAAAAATAAAAAAGACAACATCACAACTTTTTATTAATGAATTTTAATATATTTTGTTGCAAATGGATTAACGGCACATTCTCAAAATATCAGTCTCTGTTTCTTCTTAAACAGAGCCAAACCCCCCTTCACTGCCCTATATAAAGAGATAGGGGGCATGTTAATTTAAGTGAATAAACTGTTGGTATTATTCACTATTCAACTAAATTTTGTTTTAAAATCAACTTTTATTATAATTGATGAGTATTCAAGCTTTTCGACATAAAAAAGTAATTATTTTTAGTAATGCATTTTAACAGCGTCACCTCCACTCTCTCGCACCTTGGCCATTCATTGAAGCCATTCCTTTGCGCTCTCCTGTCATAGCCAGAGCCCCATCCGTTGTAATTCCACACAGCTTGTCCCATTGAAGTTTCATCTTGTCGATTGCATCTGACACAGCTTCAAAAATGTCTTTACCCGTTGTTGTGCCCTTTAGACTCGTGAGATCAAGCAGCTCCTCCGTTATGCAAAACTCCTCGCAGAAAAATTAAACAGCTGTGCGGTGTCTGTGCTCTCGTCACATGCAATCGAGTAAAAATCAAAAGCACAAGCTTTATGTGACACTTGGTGATTTAAGTTAGCAGACAAGTCTTCGATTCGGCACACAACTGTGTTTCTGGACATGCTCACGTTGTTGATTTCTTGCATCTTTTCCGGGCACGTTATTTCTGTGACTTTAGTGAGGCACTGTTTAATGAAGTCACCATCTGAAAAAGGTTTCCGTGTCTTGCAATAAGTTGAGCTACCTCATAGCTGGCTATGGTAGCATTCTCTTGTATTTTGTTAGCACGGAAAAAATACTCTTGTTGAGTTCGCAGGCTAGCTGCCATTTGTTTAGCTTTCTCTGCCCGCTCAGCACCGGTGTAGGACCTGTAGGTCTGATGTTTTGTTTTGTAGTGCCTACGTATATTGTACTCTTTCATCACTGCAACAGTATCATTGCAAATCAAACAGACACACTTCCCCTTGACTTCTATAAAGAAATATTCATTTTCCCACCGTGTCTGATATTTTCTGCACTCACTTTCTATCGTGCGTTTCTTTGATTCCGCCATTTTTGGTCATCTCTTGAAACATTTTTATTGATTAATTTGGAGGGAGAGGCTGCTGTATTAATGAGTCTTCAATGAATACGGGTGGCTCCACTACTGGTGAAACTAAGAATTACAACTCAGTCAAGTGCAAGTTTCATGCGCGGGCGATATTCCATTATATTTTTATAATTTGCTGCGGGCCAATAAAAAATGGACCGCGGGCCGCAGTTGGCCTGCGGGCCGTAGTTTGGACACCCCTGCTCTAGCCGCTTCTAAAACAAGCACCAGTGATTTGAATCTGATGCATGCTGCGATGGGGAGCCAGTGCAGAGAGAAGAGTAGAGGGGTGACATGAGTGAGCTTCGGCTGGTTGAACACCAGATGAGCGGCAGCATTCTGGACCAGTTGCAGTGGCTTGATGGCACAGGCCGGTAGACCTGCTAGCAGGGAATTGCAGTAGTCCAGACGTGAGATCACAAGGGCCTGGATCAGGAGTTGAGTGGCCTCTTGGGTGAGGAACGGTCGGATCCTCCAGATGTTGTGGAGGGAGAAACGGCAGGTCCGAGAGATCGCTGCAATATGGCTCAAGAAGCACAGATGGTTGTCCAGGGTCACCACTGTTTACTTGTTCTAAATAAAAAAAATAAAAAATAAAAATAAAAAAAAATAAAAAACCCACTAACCTTTTCTTTCCCAATGTTACAGGTATGATACGCAGACGCCTGCAATGATGTCTTTTGCCGTTTTACTGCACTGATCTTGTACGCTAACTTTGATTGTTCTCACCTTGTATTAATGCACATCTTGTAAGTTGCTCTGGATAAGAGCGTCTGCTAAATGCTTAAAATGTAATGTAATGTAAATGTAGTTTGAAATGACAGCAGGATTCAGAGAAGGTTCTTTGAGAAGGGGGACAACATGAGTGCGTTTGAGGGAAGAGGGGACAGAATCAGAGGAAAGAGAGGTGTTAATAACATTGGAGACAAAGGGGAGGATGTCCATAGCAATGGACTGGAAGAGGGGGGAAGGAATGGGATCAAGAGGGCAGGTGGTGGGACGGTGAGATTGAACAAGTTGAAGGATGTCTGAGTCGGGGGGGGTGAGAAGGAGGACAGAGGGGTGAGAGGTTTAGGTAGCGAGATAGGTGATGGAGAATTAGGTGAGGGAGAGGATGGTGGGAAGGAGTTGCGAATGTTATTGACCTTTTCATGAAAGAAGGATGCGAAGTCAGAGGAGGGGGAAGGGGGAGGAGGAGGGGTGACTCAGGACTACCTAACTCAGGAGGGGCAACGTCATTCAGCCCTGAGTCACCTTGGGCTGACCATGATATGGCCTTTTTTGGACACACCCTGTGCCGGCCAGAAGAGGATGGGCTCCCCCCCTATTAGTCTGGTTCCTCCCTAGGTTTCTCCCTACCAAGGGAGTTTTTCCTTGCCACTGTTGCCGTTAGGCTTGCTTTTGGGGGGGTCTAAGCCTGGGTTCCCCCTCTGTTAAGCGTTTTGTGACAATTTAATTGTGAAAAGCGCTATGCAAATACATTTGATTTGATTTGAATAGCAAGAAAGCATTTAGGGATTTTGGGAAGTAGAGGATATCTGGAGGGTTGCCATAAGAATAAAAAAAATCCCCAGAGGAGTCCTCTGTAATGTAAATAGCCAGCTAATGTTCTCCGGGCTTGCCTTTAGGATGAATGTTGGTTCTAAACAACGCTGGTAAATCCATGATCTTATCTCGCAGTAGTTAATCTCTTGCAAACAGTCCATAAAACAGTTTTTTGGGAAAGTGATTACAGCTCATCACATTGTTCAGGTCTCTTGTATTCATGTCTAATAATGGTCAATTAGAACATTCCTTCTCTGACTCACTTCAATAATGTTGTCAAAGGTGGCATAGACAATCATATTAACTGTTCTGGGTAGGGGTTTTTTGAACCTCATCTCCAAACGCATGTTTCCAGATTTCACCAGAGAAAGATGGTGTCCACATTCTTCATCGGGGGTCAGATTGAAAGGGTACAGGGTGTAGCCACTCATCTCCCACCGTCCCACCACCTGCCCTCTTGATCCCATTCCTTCCCCCCTCTTCCAGTCCATTGTTATGGACATCCTCCCCTTGTCTCTAATGTCATTAACTCCTCTCTTTCCTCTGGCTCTGTCCCCTCCTCCCTCAAATGCGCTCAGGTTGTCCCCCTCCTCAAAAAACCCTCTCTGAATCCTGCTGTCATCTCTAACTACCGACCTGTCTCTCTCCTCCCTTTCCTCTCCAAAATGTTAGAGCGGGCTGTCTATAATCAACTGTCTGCTCATCTCTTACAGAACGACCTGCTTGATCCCAACCAATCTGGGTTCAGAGCCGGCCACTCCACAGAGACTGCTCTCCTTGCGGTCACTGAGGCTCTTCACGTCGCTAAGTCCCGATCCCTTAGCTCCGTCCTCCTCCTCCTTGACCTGTCGGCGGCATTCGACACCGTGAACCACCGGATCCTGCTCTCATCTCTCGTCGAGATGGGAATCTCTGGATCTGTGCTGACATGGTTTGAGTCCTACCTGGCTGACCGGTCCTACCAGGTGGCCTGGAGAGGATCCCTCTCCTCTCCCCGCACCCTCTCTACCGGTGTCCCGCAGGGCTCGGTGCTAGGCCCTGTCCTATTTTTGTCTGTACACCAAGTCACTTGGCTCTGTTATTTCTGCTCATGGTTTTTCCTATCACTGTTATGCTGATGACACTCAACTGTTTCTCTCCTTCCCTCCATCTGATACCCAGGTCCCGGCACGGATCTCTGCATGCCTGGCTGACATCTCCGCATGGATGTCCACCCACCACCTGAAGCTGAACCTGGGGAAGACAGAGCTGCTCTTCCTCCCAGCGAAGGGCTCCCCGATGATTGATGCGTCAATTACCGTGGAAGGCTCCATAGTGTCTCCGTCCCAGTCTGCCAGGAGTCTTGGGGTAACCCTGGACAACCAGCTGTGCTTCTCGAGCCACATCGCAGCGATCTCTCGGACCTGCCGTTTCTCCCTCCACAACATCCGGAGGATCAGACCGTTCCTCACCCAAGAGGTCACTCAACTCCTGGTCCAGGCCCTGGTGATCTCACGTCTGGACTACTGCAATTCCTTGCTGGCAGGCCTTCCGGCCTGTGCCATCAAGCCACTGCAACTAGTCCAGAACGCTGCTGCTCGCCTGGTGTTCAACCAGCCGAAGTTCACCCACGTAACCCCTCTACTCTCCTCTCTGCATTGGCTCCCCATCGCAGCACGCATCAGATTCAAGTCACTGGTGCTTGCTTTTGAAGCAGCCAGAGGTACTGCTCCCCCATACCTCCAGTCACTCATCACGCCCTACACCCCGTCCAGACCCCTCCGCTCCGCCTCCGCTGGCAGACTGACTGCCCCATCCCTCCGGGCGCCTGGCAGCCACTCCTCGCGGTCTCGCCTCTTCTCTGTCCTGGTCCCTCGTTGGTGGAACGACCTCCCGCTATCGGTCAGGACTGCGGAATCACTTTCAATCTTCCGCAAGAGACTCAAAACCCACCTCTTCAGACTCCACTACCACTGAACACTGTCCATCTGTCATCACCACTGTTTACTTGTTCAAAAAAAAAAAAAAAAAAAAAAAAAACACTAACCTTTTCTTTCCCAATGTTACAGGTATGATACGCAGACGCCTGCAATGATGTCTTTTGCCGTTTTACTGCACTGATCTTGTACGCTAACTTTGATTGTTCTCACCTTGTATTAATGCACATCTTGTAAGTCGCTCTGGATAAGAGCATCTGTTAAATGCTTAAAATGTAAATGTAATGTAAATGTATGTATTCTGTTCTGTTAATGACCAATACCTGATCCTTTAGATGTTGCTCTGTATAGTCAGGGAATATTATCAGATATTTGGCCGATCTTGGAATAAATTCCTTACCAAGAAATTTCTTCACCAATGTGTTTGTAAAGGTGTCTAATAACATATATAAAAAGATTTGAATTCAACTCCCATAGGAAAACCCGTGACAGCTGCTGAAAGTTGGGGTACCCAGAACCTTATCTGTGAAAAATTTAAAATGTTTATTTCTGCCTTAAGTACCTTGTGAGGGTTCAAACTAGGGGTTTTTCATGATTCTGAATCGATTGCAAGCATTTATTTTGCACTAAAACCACTCCTTGGTGGAAAAACGGCCACGCCTACCAATAAAGTAGCTTTATTAGTTTATTTATTCATGTAGTTGCCATGGTAACTACTTATTGTTTACTGGTAACTGTTGTAGTTGGTTGGCATTCGCAGAAAGTGAGTGGTAGGTGCCAGACATGCTCAAGCCATTTGCAACCCTCTCCTGTGTGGATCATGGACAGACACAATAGACTCCACACATATCAAATAACAATATTCACCACTCAGCAAGATACTGCAAGAAGATTTTACATCTGATATGTAAGTATTATCTAAAAATGTTTTACAACTGGAAATATTTCATATCACTACATTGATAATATGCATATATAAATAATATATAAGGTGTGTACTATCATCACATTATCTTACTTGTCAGCTAGCTAACACCAGGTAACATGGTTAGCTAACTCCCACTTGTGTATTACATACCCCAAGTGCATCTGATGACCATTTTACTTGCTTCATTGCTAGCTGACTGCTTCATGCTAACTAGCTTAAAGTGGTTTCTCTAGAGCTTTTTGCAGTTACTGTAAATCTGACACCCTACTCTCTCCATATGACAAAGGATGCCTTTAATGTTGCAAGAATGATTATGACTAATATTCAACGAAAAATGAAGTTACTGCCTTTTTCCTTTGTAGGGAATTACAGTCTAGCAGTATGGACGTAGACGTTATTCCTGCACCTCTGCTCAATTGCTTCATCTGTGAAGGCCCGGAGACACCAGCTCAGAAGCTCACACAGGCAACTACTAAAGGCTACCCTACTCTGTTAGCGTATGCAGAAGCAGTTAAAGATGCTACAATTTTGGAGCACATGAAGGAGGCACAAAATGTGGGAAGACTGAGATACCACATGGAGTGTAGACGTGATTTGTACAACAAGTCTGTCCAGGTCACCACAAAGTCAACTCGTGCATCAGAGGCAGAGAAAGAGTCAGCACAGATGAAGAGACAGTGCACTTGCTCTGGGTTCAGTGCATCTACTGCATGCAGTTCTACAAGTTCATGGTCCGTTCAGCTTCTGTACAAGAATATATGCATTCTTTGCAACCAGCCCACTCATCTCTTCCCAAAAAATCCAGAGATTGCTAGAAAGAGAGACCGAGTTCCTGACAATTTGACTGCGGATGGACTGAAGACAAGCTTGCTGAAGACAGCACAGGGTCGCAAGGACGATTGGGGCACTGAAGTTATTGGCCGCCTGGAAGGGATCAACGACTTGGTAGCAGAGGAAACCCTGTATCATTTGCGCTGCAAAGTTATTTTCGAGACGGCTGGTCATTACTCCAAGACTAAAGATGTAGGAAGGAAAACGGATGAGGAGTGAGAGGTTGTTTTCTATGAACTCTGCAAATGGTTAGACTCGGAACTCGAGCATGGGGTGATGACACTTGACCAAGTCCACGAAAAGCTGCAGCAGTTTGATCAGTCACCAGATAAGAGTCTCTAATATTCAAAGTGGTGGCTAAAGAAGAAGCTCCTAGAGAAATACCATGACACATTGTATCATGCTAATGCTGAGTTTGGAGATGAGAAAACTCAGATCATAAAGATCCTAAAGTTAATTTGCAACGACATTGCCACTATTGATCTAGATCCAAAGTCATACCCCACTGCACACAGTATGACTGATATCGCTAGTCAGCTGGCACTTGTTCCTGAGAGCCTTCAGATGTTCTTGAGACCGATAGTGAAGACAGACGAAAGAGTAGCCATTTGGGGGCAGAACTTCATAAAGGCCTATCGGCCTCGGTCAGGGGTATTGCCATACCAGATGGGGCTTGCCATACAACTGGATCATAGATTTGGGTCAAAAGTGGATGCTCAACAAGTTACACCAGTTGGGATACACTGAGTCTTACTCAGAGACACAAAGTTACAAATACTGCTTCTTCAATGACAGGAATGGAGTTGGCATCTCTGATGCTTCTGGCGCTCTTCGTACCATTGTTGAAGAAACTGACGATCAGATTGATCAGATAGATGATGAGGTTGACGCCGAACTTGAGGATCTATCAGTTATGACAGCCGGTGAAAGTGAAATACAGAGTGACGATCAGGTGGTCTCCATGGAGGTTGGGGATACAAGCTCAATCTGTGCAGTCACTCAGTTTGTCGGAGACAATATAGATTTGAACATTGTTTCTATTTATGGGAACACTCCCTTTCATTCAATTGGTTTGATTAAAGTCACCTCTCCGGCGCCACCTTCAGCAGATGATCGGACGACAGCAGCTGTCAACAGGGTGAAGATGAAGGCACTCGACAAAGCTAAGATCCTGAAGGCAGCAATCGGAGGCCATGGGAAAACAACGCTATTTGACAGGTTTTGTGCAGGGGACATTGATGAACACATGGACATCTTCCTCGACGTACATGCTACTAAGGACGTGGTGATCAGGGCTGGTATTGCAATTTTCCAGCACATTTACCATGCGCCAGGTATTACTTTGGGTGCAATTCGATACAACATGTTCTCGTGGAAGGCGGCGGCCGGGCTGATCAAACCGGAGACTCTACCTCCAACAGAGGGTGCAGCTACACAGCATTCTCTCTGTGCCGATCTCCAAACCCGGGACTGGATGCTGCTGCAGAGCATGTCTTTGGACCCCAGTGACTATGGATGGATGGTAGGGGTTCATGGTTATGAGCCAGTTCCAACACTAGACCCCATGGCTCCCGAGGAGCTACTCCAGTTCACAAGCTGTAATTGTAATGGAGATTGCAGCAACTGGCGGTGCAGCTGCAAGAAGAATGGTGTCAAGTGTATCTCAGCATGTGGAAATTGTAAAGGCATTAATGCAATAATTGTATTCATGATGGTGTAGTCTGGAGAAGACTCAGACCTTGACTCATGAAGCATTTGATATTGTGGATCAGTATTGTTTTCTAACTAATATTCGAGATATTGAAATAAACGAATAAAGCTACTTTTTAATTTACATGTAAAAGTGGGCGTGGCCGTTTTTCCACCAAGGAGTGATTTTAATGCAAAATAAATGCTTGCAATCAATTCAGAATCATAAAAAAACCCTAGTTTGACCCCTCACAAGCTATTTAAGGCAGAATGAAACATTTAGTAAACCCTGTGCTGTCTTCAGCAAGCTTGTCTTCAGTCCATCCCCAGTCAAATTGTCAGGAACTCGGTGAGATGAGCGGGCTGGTTGCAAAGAATGCATACTTTCTTGTACAGAAGCTGAACGGACCATGAACTTGCAGTAGATGCACTGAACCCAGAGCAAGTGCACCATCTCTTCATCTGTGCTGACTCTTTCTCTGCCTCTGATGCACGAGTTGACTCCGTGGTGACCTGGACAGACTTGTTGTACAAATCACGTCTACACTCCATGTGGTATCTCAGTCTTCCCACATTTTGTGCCTCCTTCATGCGCTCCAAAATTGTAGCATCTTTAACTGCTTCTGCATACGCTAACAGTGTAGGGTAGCCTTTAGTAGTTGCCTGTGCGAGCTTCTGAGCTGGCGTCTCCGGGCCTTCACAGATGAAGCAATTGAGCGGAGGTGCAGGAATAATGTCTATGTCCATACTGCTAGACTGTAATGCCCTACAAAGGAAAAAGGCAGTAACTTCATTTTTCGTCGAAAATGAGTCATAATCATTCTTGCAACATTAAAGGCATCCTTTGACATGTGGACAAATATCTTCTCTCTAATGTGTTTTATTTAGGAGAGAGTAGGGGGTCAGATTTACAGTAACTGCAAAAAGCCCTAGAGAAACCGAGAGAAACCACTTTAAGCTAGCTAGCATGAAGCAGTCAGCTAGCAATGAAGCAAGTAAAACGGTCATCAGATGCACTTGGGGTATGTAATACACAAGTGGGAGTTAGCTAGCTAACCATGTTACCTGGTGTTAACAAGTAAGATAATTTGATGATAGTACACACCTTATGTATTATTTATATATGCATATTATCAATGTAGTGACATGAAATATTTCCAGTTGTAAAAAAAGTTTAGATAATACTTAGATATCAGATGTAAAATCTTCTTGCAGTATCTTGCTGAGTGGTGAATATTGTTATTTGATATGTGTGGAGTCTATTGTGTCTGTCCATGATCCACACAGGAGAGGGTTGCAAATGGCTTGAGCATGTCTGGCACCTACCACTCACTTTCTGTGAATGCCAACCAACTACAACAGTTACCAGTAAACAATAAGTAGTTACCATGGCAACTACATGAATAAATAAACGAATAAAGCTACTTTATTGGTAGGCGTGGCCGTTTGTCCGCCAAGGAGTGGTTTTAGTGCAAAATAAATGCTTGCAATCAATTCAGAATCATGAAAACCCCCTAGTTTGAACCCTCACAAGGTACTTAAGGCAGAAATAAACATTTTAAATTTTTCACAGATAAGGTTCCGGGTACCCCAACTTTCAGCAGCTGTCACGAGTTTTCCTATGGGAGTTGAATTTAAATCTTTTTCTATGTGTTATTAGACACCTTTACAAACACATTGGTGAATAAATTTCTTGGTAAGGAATTTATTCCTATATTTTTTTATATTTCCCTGACTAGTAGCCATGACTAGACTGTAGAATTCCCTTACAGCCACACCGTTTTCAAAATGTGTTTGGAAAGGTTTTGATGGAAATTATCGGCCGTCTACATATAGAGCTTTAAACTCAGCCTGGTAATTTGGGAAATTGAAGGGGTTTCTGCCATTGAAAGTGCCCTGAAAGTCATTATTCACCAACCCTAACCACATACTTAGGCAGAGTACCCAGAAACAGATTTTCTTGATTACAAATGTGGCTACCCGCAGCAATGCTAAATTTTATTTTTTATTTATCCTTTATTTATACAGGAAGGTCCCATTGAGATACAAGATCTCTTCTTCCAGGGAGTCCTGGTCAAGACGGCAGCAGCAGTTAACACATAAAAATAGAAAAAAATAAAAGTTTCACATAAACAATTTCACATGAACACATACAATACATAAAAGTTGCACAAGGGAAAAGGCAATACAGACGATACCAGCGATGGTAAAATTGCTCAGCAAGTCGTTATCCGTAACACGGTCCATCTTAAGTCAAGGTTACATAAAACAGCAACATTTTTCCTTCAGAGCAGTTTGTAGAAGACCTTTAAAGGAATACAAGGAAGTGAGTGCTTCTAAGTTAAGGGTATTTTGCAGCTAATTCCATGCCCAAGGTGCATGGAAGGAGAAGGCTGTTTTACCAAGCTCTGAGTACACCCTGGGGACGTTTAGAGGAAGCCGGTTAGAAGATCTGGTGCTATAGTTGCTGGTATGATAGGATAAAAGGCTGGAGATATAAGTAGGTAGTTTTCCTAACAATGTCTTAAAAATAAATAATAACATGTGAATTTTTCTCCTCTGGTATAGAGAGGACCAGCCTAAAGATTCATATAAAATACAATGGTGAGTGCGTGAGCCTGCACTGGTTACAAAACGTAATGCAGCGTGATATGCAGAATCAAGTTTTTTGAGTAAAGATGACGTTGCATGCATGTAAATCACATCACCATAATCTAAAACAGTTAGAAATTAGCATTGCACAATTTTCTTTCTGGCTTCAAACGGAAAACATTTTTTTAGACGAAAGAAAAAGCCTAGTTTAGGTCTAAGCTTTTTCAACAGATTGTCAACATGCACATTAAAAGCCAACTTTTCATCAAGCCATATGCCTAGATATTTGTAAGAGGTGACTCTTTCTATACATATACCTTCTAATGTCAAGATGGTGGAATCGGCTGTTTTGGAACGAGAGCGAGTGAAGGTCATATATTTGGTCTTTTTAGAATTTAGAACCAGTTTTAATTTGAACAGTGAAAGCTGCAATGATTGGAAAGCAGCCTGCAGGAGCTCTATGGCTTGATTCAAAGAGGGCGCCATTGTGTAGATGATTGTATCATCGGCGTACAAATGTATTTTGGCTGGATTTATTCCAAGGCCCAGGTCATTAATAAAAATGGAAAATAAAATAGGGGCTAGAATAGATCCTTGGGGAACACCTTTGTTTACTGTAAGTGAGGCTGAGGTATAGTTTTCTACCGAGACACACTGCGTTCTTTCAGATAGATAGTTCTTGAACCAATTTAGAGCCATTTCACCAAGGCCTATAAATCTCAATCTCTGTAATAGCAGTTCATGATCTACAGAGTCAAAGGCCTTAGACAAATCAACAAATAGAGCCGCACAGTGCTGTTTACTATCTAGAGAGTTGATGATATCATTAGTAACTAGCATAGTCGCTGTTATAGTACTATGGCCTGATCTAAAGCCTGATTGTGATTCACTGAGGATATTATTTTCAGATAGAAACTGCTTTAATTGGTCATTTACAAGGGATTCAAATACTTTGGCCAGGACAGACAGTCTGGAAATGGGACGGTAATTATTTAGATCAGACGAGTCTCCACCCTTTAATAAAGGGAGAACCATGGCTGATTTCCAGGTACTCGGTATGATATTTGAACATAAACTTAAATTAAAAATGGAGGCAATAGGCTCTGCAATAATATTTGCAGCAGTTTTTTGAAAGCAAGGATCTATCTTGTCTGGGCCTGGAGATTTTTTACAATCCAAGCTTAAAAGAGCTTTGTGAACTTGTGAGGTTAAAATAGGAGTAAAAGTAAACAGTTGAGCAGGGCAACATGGGACAGGCTCAGGGATTCCTTTTGTAGTTTGTACTCCTGCATTACTGAAATTGAAAATTGAACCAGCAGAAATAAAATGACTATTAAAAGTGTCTGCAATATTGGTTTTACCCTTGATTTCATTTTTGATTCACTTTTAAAAGATCAGGCAAGCTGTTTGGCATAATAACACCTGAGGAGGATTTAACTAGCTTCCAGAACTTAGCAGGGTTATTTATATTTTCATTTATCATATTAAGATAGTAATCACATTTAGAGTTTTTTATTAATTTAGTGCATTTATTTCTTAAAGTTCTGTAAAGGGTCCAATCTAAAGGGTTGTTAATTTGCTTTGCTTTGGCCCAGGCAGCATCTCTTTGTCTAATGAGAGAAGAAATAGATACATTAAACCAAGGGTTGTCTTTACCACTTATTCTAAATCTTCTGAAAGGGGCGTGTTTATCGCATATAGCCAGGAAAGTGGATTTAAAATATTTCCAAGCTAGGTCAACATCAGCCATTTGTAAGACAAAACTCAGATCACTGTTATAGAGATCGTGCAAAAAGGCTTGTTCATTAAAATATTTAAATTGTCTTTTATAAATGAAACGAGGTTTACTCTTAGGAACCTTACAGTTTCTCACACATACAACTGCACAGTGATCACTGACATCATTACAAAAGGTTCCAACCGCAGAGAATCTATGGGGTACGTTTGTTAAAATAAGACCAATTAGTGTCGATTTAACCAGATCTTTTTGATTTATCCGAGTTGGCGAGTTTATTAACTGTACCAAACAAAGAGAGTCACTAATGACCTTTAATGAATCTGAAGATGATGATAACCAGTCCCAGTTTAGGTCTCCAAGTAAAACCAGCTCTGAATTAATCCAGTTATGAAGTAGATCGGAGAGTAAAGTGGTCGCTTCTTTTAATGCTGAAGGCGGGCGGTAACATCCAACCACAATAATATCAGAGCCATTTGGGAGTGGTAATTTAATGGCCGAGAGTTCGAAGCAGTTTGGTTTGCTGATAGACTCGATGCAGGTGCAGTTAAATTTAGATTTGGCATAAACTGCAACCCCTCCTCCTTTTTTGGCACGGTCTGATCTAAAAACATTGTATCCCTCGATATTTATCATGTCATTTGTGATTGACTTTTTTAACCATGTTTCAGAAAAAACCATGATGTCTGAGTCAGTCAAGTCGACCCATATTCTAATTAAATCCATTTTGTTTACCAGACTCCGTACATTAAGATGGAGAAGGCGTAAACCGTTACTAGTTTTAAACTCTTCCGGGGTTTGAAGTTGCGTCAACCCAGGGCCTGGATTAGGTTGAATATTTCCCGATAGTAGAAGTAGAAGGAAGACAAACCAGTTTCTCCTTGCTGGGCCAGCAGTCGAGCTGGTACCGCAGGTGAACGCCGCATACGGAGACAGCTTTTCATTTCCCCGTGACCACAGGCAGCGCAGTCCTCGCGGCAAATCCCCCGGAGAGAAACACGGCCAGGATGAGAGGCCCTTCACGGGCAGCTGAGTCGTTGTAACAGGGCCTCTGGCCGGCTCTGTGGAGGTAGCAGAGCGTGGAGTATTCCACAGACAAAACGCAGGTGCATTTTGCCTATCCACAGCGTTGAGGGGCATGCCAGCCACAGGTAACCGCAGCGTCAGCAAGCCGAGCAGGCAGAGCCAGGTGCATTGTGGGTAAAACTCATCCAGGTGCATCTTGGGATTAGCCTGGCATGGTTATTCTTTCTATGGGATATTTTGCATTGGCTGTTAGAAGGGCTTGAGTATTGCTGATTTTCACAGCTGGAGATACAGAAACCTTCAGATCTACACCATTTAGCATTAGCTTCTCTTGAAAAAATATATCGGAATGTATATGTCCTAGTAATTCAAAAGCTTTACTGTTTACAGAATATAAAGAACGGTTGTGTAGCCCGTTTGTCTCCTGGGGGGTCCGTCTCATCCATGGCTCCTGACGTGTCTTTAAAAAAAAGCTGGCACTGAATTGAGTAGTCAGAGTATCCTTTCCATAATTTAGCAGACATTCCATTATAGCTCTGTAGGGGTACCTATTGCTGGATTGAGTTACAAGCCTGTCCCCAAGAGAAACATCTACTTGAGAGAATATGGATGCTATAGGGTAATTAATGAGGGCAACACGGTCCCCGGCCGCGATTACACTCCCGTCGGCTTTCGTGATCTTTCAGTGAAGATGCAGAAGGGTATTGTTCAAATGTAAATAGTCCTCCCCGTTTCCCGCAATAAAAAATTCCAAAGGCCCCATGTCTGACAGGACAGATAGGGGTGGTATTTCCACATTTTGGCTCTTGTCTATACAGGTTTGGGTGAAAGGGACTGTAAGCAAATCCAATTTTAACTTTACACACTCCTCTGACATGCTATGTAAAAAATACATTGCTCTTTAGAAGATTGTTTTTTTTTGAGCTGGCATGTTTTCTCTTTCCTCTTTGTCGACCTTTGGACACTGACTGAGATGATTTTGTGCTTTTGCGTTTTTTAATAGTAGTGTACGCCTGTTGATGCCCCCCGGGAGGGTTTAATCTTTTACCCCGTGACATAACCATAAGTCCAGAACACTCTTGATTATTAGAAGCTGTGCGATTGGATATGACGTTGCTTACCACATCACTCATAATATTCTTTGCAGCTGATTTCAGAAGCGGTTTTGCGATGTTAAAGCCTTTCTTTAAAAAAGGAACAGCCATTATAAAAAGTCCCCTAAACAGCTCTCCGAGGCCTGCTCCATACATAACAGCACTGCCGTGGTAACCCGGCAGGCTTGAGAAGTATAATAATTTATATATCTATGAGGGTCCACATAATGGGGCATCGTAACCATTGCTAAGCGCAAAAAGACTGCTTTGAAGGTCTAAAATTTTATTTAGCAAGTTTTCCGTAGCGAAAGGGGATATCTTTGTTTTTATCTGATTTGACCTTGACGACTATGTCGTCAATATGATGCTTGCTGACCGGTACGTAATGTGGCTTGTCGTACGTAATTGTGATCACATCTTTGTTTTGTCCTGATATTTGTACAAAAGTGGTACAAAGCTATTTCCTACCCTCTGATATTCGATGACATCAGTATATATTAACATTGTATAGAACCCAGCGTACATATCTACAGGGTGGGGAATCCTCTACTAGGATTCCCCAGGTTGCAATCCTAGCAATAGCGCTAGAGTGCCATGGGTCCTAATTAAACAATCTGCTGGCCCCATAACATAAACTCTGTTCTTTATCGTATCGCAAGCTAGAGAATCCCCTAACCCTTCATTAAATAAAAAAATAGCTCTGTTCCTTTTATGAATAATTTTGTCAATATTTTTGTAATAACCTAATAAGCAATTCACGAGAAAAACGTATGTTGTTTCACCTTGTCAAATATGTCAAACTTATTTTCCTTAGCGGTTATTAAATCCCAGGTATGAGGATATTGTATCTCTGCAAGAGCGACTTCCCAGTCACCGCTCAAATCAATAGGCTTGGCAAACTTTGTCCTGAAACTGCTGATTTTGTTTTCAGGATACATGTCCAATGATGTATTGCTTGGGAGCGTAATATAAAACTCACGCCCTTCCATGTCTTCACGTGTATAGATCATGAGCTTGTACATGTTGCAGCTGGTTTGTTTTATTACACATGGATATTAAAAATTTGATTACTAGGAATCCATGTATTAAATTTCTCCGGCCATCCGACCCATTTCACTAAACACATTTTTTTCCTGTTTTGGCTTTATCTTTACCCACTAAAATCTTTTGCAGTTCATCCTCGTAAAATGTACCTTCTATCTTTTCACCATCATAGTCTTCCAGCCTGTACACAGGCGGTTCCCGGGGTGCACATTCTACAACCTTGAAATACTCATCTGTAAAATCTTGCTTATAGCCATTCACGAAAACCTCTTTCACCCGGGACACTCGGACACTCAACCTTAAACCTAAATTATTTTAGTTTTTTTTCTTTCTCCCGGAGTGGAAACAGCCCATATAAAGTTTTAAAACTTTAAAGGTGTTTTCACTATTTACCTCAACAGGTTTCATTTTGTGATAACTTCGATTGTAAGCACTAACCATATCTTGCACTACATCAATGTATTTTCTGGTGTTGACTGCCGTAAAATAATGCCACATTTTAGTTTCCGGCGTTCCGTTAAACCTCTCCACTACCGATGCTTTGGCATCATTTCCTGTAGCAAAATGTGTAATGTTGTACTTTTTCACAAGATTTTGGAAACCCTTGTTAAAAAACTCTTTACCACTGTCCGTTTGTAGTTTCACTGGTGTTCTCCCCTGCTTTAATATGTGCCTGAAGGCCTTCGCAACTTCAGAACCAGATTTGTCTTTTAACACACAGACCCAAGCATACTTTGACAGTATAGTGACAATACTTCTATATAGGTTAGCATACATTTCTTGCTGTTATTTTGTAGTTTGCCATTGTGAGTCTTTAAAAACTTTTTTACACATTTTAAAAATCACCTCCCTCGAGTTTTACATTAAGGAACTTTATACATTTCACAAATGTTTGAGAATTTTTGTAAATAAGTCATGCCGTCAAACATTCGGCAACCTTAACAAAATCTACAATCCTTAAAGTTAACAATCCTACATCCACACTTATTTTGAAACAAGCATGTAAAAAGTTCCTGTAAATGGATATGTAACGGCAATGTATAATCTATAGTTTCTACCAACACTTCTTGACAGGCTGTAGCAAAAACTTGTCTCACACCGTCCATAAGCGTTTCTAGGAACACAACATTTACACTAGGCGGCGGTTTGTGGCTTGTAAAGATGTCTGGGTTTGAAACATTGTTTTCGATGATCTTGAACAGGATCGCGTTTAACTCCTCAGCCAAGGCCTCGTTTCTTATTCGGTAGAGGCGTTTTACTCTGTTTCCCTTGTCTCCGAGGTTTCGGGGGTTGGACTTCTTCATCCAAGCTTCCAAAATGTTTCCAAAAACTTTGTCTCTATACTTTTCGGGGAGACTATTTTTCATGTCAGTCAGTCTCTGATGAATGTATGACTGGTTCCTCAGGCAAAAAACTACTACCTCGGCTATACCTCTAATTTTTCTGTAGAACATTGCTCTCCAGTCAATAACAGTGGCACTTCCAGAGTGTAGCACAGGCTAGGGTGAAACATAGATTTATACATTTTTTTTGATCAGGCTCCTGAAGGCAATTGTGCTGAATCTGACTAGGGTGGCTAACTATACACTCATAGCAGTTCTCTTTCAAGTCCTGCTCAATAATATAGTCCAAGATGCAGGCTATTGATGCTTTTATCATTCTGACTATCCTGAAGGTGGAAACACTGTCAGGAATAGGGTCGTTAGGAGGTGTTGGCGGTAGAAAGGTCAGGTTGCTTTTGCCGAATCCTTGCCCCAAACACTCCAGCCATACCGAGGTGTCTCCAAAGTCAATGGTCCCATCACAGGCACTGTCATCTTGGCTGTTAGACATGTGAGCCATGTTTTTTGTGGTTTGGCAGAGATGTTTAAAACGGATAATAGTTCATCCTTTAAATACAGACAAGACAAAGACCCGGTGGGGTGGGGTTAAAAACTAATGTTTGGGCGGGAGTGGGGCATGGGGGGCGTTTGAGACCTTAAGCTGATTGGATTACGGATGTTATAATTTTCTAGAAAGAAAATGTAACTCCCTCTATTTCTTCCACCACAAAAACAGTTGGTCTATCTGTTTAAAGTAAGTGCTCAGTTCACACAGATCTTTCCAAAGAAAAGCGATTGTGTTTTCCGTTTCCTGTTTCATATTTTGAAGAAGCAACAATGCAATTTCTTTAACCCTCTGAGGTCCGTGCTAAGCTTAGAGGAGGTTTGTGATTTTGGCATGGTCTGATATTTATCTCAATTTCATCAACTTAACACACACTTACTCCAAAGTGTTTGATATTTTTATTTGAAGGACAATCACAGCTACATTTATATGCCATCAATAGTTTGGCCAGTATCATATGCAGCTTGTAAATAGATCTACAAACACACAAGTTATAAAGAGTACATTTTTCTGCCGTCACAAAAGTTGTGAAAGCACACACTAAACTATAGTAACGAATTGTTTTGCCAATATGCGTTTGTTCATCAAGGTCTTGGTTAAGTAAGGGTGTGAAAATAGTTTAGCACATCTGAGATCTAAATAGCTAAAAATCAGTTTTTATCAGAACTGGTCACATTTATTTCAGGCTGTGGGAGGGCTATATGCTAATTTGATGAATATTCATGATCCACACCTGAGGCTTGTCCACACCTTTAAGATCTGTCAGATGGGCCATCTCTCTCTCAAAGGCCGTCAGACAAAGACAAAAGCCATCAGAGTAAGCAATAGTCAGTGAGCCATGCAGAAAGGTTTTTTTTCATTTGGGAAGATTCATTGAAAACAAACTATATACAAAAAATTCCAAATTAAAACCTGGTGAGACAATCTGTCTTTGGTGCCACTTCTCAAAACAGTTTCTGGTCAACTGTAGACACAAGGGAACGTCACAAACCACTGTTTCCCCGACATCTTGCAGAGTACGCATTTCTTGCAACCAACAGAAGCCAATTTGCCACATCCCGAGTTTGTTTGGCAGTGGACACAGGCACATGATCAAAAGTACCACGTTTTCTGGGTTTAAGATATTTATCGTTAAACGTCTGTCAGAAAACGAAAGCAAAATCCGTGTCTGCGAAGACACGGAAAGACAAACAAAACAAAACCAACGACCAGGAACAAACAAAGCAAAGTAAACAGGTAAATCCATGTATCCAAAAACTTGGTATAAACTAAACGCTGGGAATCTAAACAACAACAAGCACACGAACAAACAAGTTCTCGAGAGGCAAGAAACATTAATCACAATAGGTACTATCAAGGTAAGCTAGATAATGTCCAAGCGCCGAAACAGAGAATGCCATCTGGTTAAATATCCTCCTGTTAATTATTCGCAGTAGTTCGCAATGATTCCGTATAGCGTCACAAGACGCGGAATTCATATATTTGGAAATAAAATAAATATCAGCATACACCGTCTGTTGCTGGCAGATCGCAACCGTAAACACAGACAAGATGCGATATAATGTCGGGACATTGTTTACGCTGCGATTTCACACATGGCCCCATGCCCCTCCCCAAGACTAGCACCTAGTTACCATATCAATAGAAGGGGGACCGCACTTCCAGGTAAAAAAGAGAGTAAAAGGCAAGGTTTACTTTTGGTCTAATTAACCTAATTTTAAAATTTTTATCTTATTTGCCAGTGCTCAAATCTGAAAGTCACGATTCTACGTTTTCTGTCAATGTTTTTGCAGCATGTGTATGATAAAATCTCGCGACGTTAGAAATAGTAATATACTTTTATTGCTGCTGGGAGCGTCGGTGCTTCCGTCGACCTCAGGGGGTTAAAAACAATCCGTTCTTCACCGTCGTCCTCAATTTGAACACAATGTAACCTGTTTATACGCTCTGGGGTGTCTTGTAATTCATTCAAAAACAGTGAATACGTTCTATGGGGGGTTTTAAAACACAAATCCCACTCTCGGTTTACGCCACAAAGCTCTTCCCTGATTTTGTACCAGTCACCCCCAAAGTATTCAATAAAAGTTGTGTCTGCATTAAACACAGACTTTAACAAGACTTTTCCATATTATACAGCTTGACCGTCCCCCTCGCTGTATCACATTTGTAGCCGCCAATTCTTTCATTTGAAGTAGGCTATTGTCGCTCCAATGATTCTGTAGGTTCCAACAAGACCCTAGCTTTAAACTGAATTACTTTTTTCGGAGCACCAGGGATATAATGAGACATAGCACTATGACGCTTAGGACAGATTTTCTCAAAATGTCCAGAAAAACGTCCGTACATTTATATTAGCTGTGCCTGTTTTTGCAGCTGTTTTGAACGCCATTTAGTTAAAATTTGAAAGATGCGCATTGAAAAAAGTGCTTAAGTATCCTGGCCCGCTAGCCAGATTTGTTCATTACAATTCAAAAATATTACCTTGTTCAAAAAAACACAGATGTAATTTCCACTGTTTGTAGGGGCTACAGTGTGATATGTTTGTTTGAACCCTGCTAGGGGCTGGCTGGGGGAGACCCCCGTGGGGGGCCTGGGACCCTTGGGGGGGGTGGGGTGTTTACCCACTCACCAAAATGTTTCTTATGTTGGACCCCCACCTCCCCGTGGGAACATGGGTTGTGAGTTTAATAAAAACACAGATGTCATGTCCCCCTGAAATGGAGAATGCATTTATTACATTACATTACATTACAGGCATTTGGCAGACGCTCTTATCCAGAGCGACGTACAACAAAGTGTTAAATCTTTTCTTGTTAAATTGATCCTTTGAAGACGTTAAATTACCTTGTTCAAAAAACACATTAACAAACACAAAACCGCTTTGGAAGTGGCATACGAAAACTAGTGTATGCTGACGCAAATGGGCTAACCTTCGTTGAACCCCAACCTCCCCGTGGGAAAGAGGTAGGCATGAGTTTAATGGAAAACACAGGTGTCATCTAATCATTTCGGAAGTGTCCTACAAGAAACTAGTGTTGTGACAAAGCAATTCGGATACGATTTCGTTGGAGCACACACACACACACACACACACACACACATTTTAAAGATACACTATGTATTGCCGCAGTAGGCTATATTGTTAACAAAAACCATGTTTAACCCTCAGCAAAATAATTTTCTTACTTACATGGAAGCCATGCCAGTGTGAGTTTATGTTTTTTCTTTCAATTTTTAATGATATGTATAGTATCAATCAATCAATCATCAATCTTTATTTTTGTATAGCATCATTTACAAACAGGTTGTCACACAGCGCTTCACAATTGACATTTTCCAGAGGGAATCAAAAAAACTGAAAACCATTAGAGCCAATGTGGGAAACTGGAAAATTATTCCCTGACCCCTTAAAAGGCGATCAAGATGAACTCCTGGAAAATGGTGGGATACAGAGAAAAACAAATAGTCTTGAGGCTCATGAGGCTTAACAGACCACCGGAAGGACATTCTTCGGCATCCTAAGTGTAGGGGTGGGGTGGACCTCATCCCTCCAGATACCAGGGCAGGGCGGGGGATGGAACCAGCAGCTAGGGTCCGGGCCAGCGGCATCTGGCTACCACATGGCAGGGGTGGGGGGTTGACTCTGGGCAGCTGGGTACTGGGCCGATGGAAATCCCCTGGGACTAGGCTTTGCAGGTGAGCTCCGGGCAGGTGCCACGGAGCCAGAGATAAAAGAGGAAAGGTGCAATTACGACTATGATAAATATCACACCGGATCAGGGGAAAGAGTAGAGTGATAACAACACTTTTGCACCACCGTAAGTAATCTAGGGCAGCATAACTAATTAGGTGAGTGGCACAGGGAGCACGCAGCCATGAGGGCAAGTAGTGTATATAGGGCGCTCTTTAATTTCTTTTTTAATTACTTTTTGATGTCCTGTTTAATTTCTTTTTTAATTTCTTTTTTAATAACTTTTTTAATATCCTGTTGATAAGGTGGGGAGGGAGGAGTATTTATGGCAGGGGGCTTTGTGTGACGTATGCCTCAGTATTGACAGCGGTGTCTGTTGGAGACCACCATATGGTTTTTAAGGTTTGTTCATGTTTAAAATGTGCGCTGGGTGTGTGGGGTGTGTGTTAGAGTGTGACGTGGGGCCCACCAGGTAATAAAGGTTGCTGTCTGTTAGGCTAGGGGGCAACCTATCTGCAATCCATACCAACAATGTCTCGGCGTGTCCATCTACAGACTAACACCAGCAAGGCCTCTAAACTCCACGCTGAAAGGTTTGTCTCGGGCGCCGAGAAAGAGAAAAGATTACAGAACGCATGCCATGAAACAATACCTGAACAAGCCGGCAATTGTAGAATATGAACGCGCCTTAGCCGCACCGCATTTTTATGCCGGTTACAAGTTTCATAAAGACTGTCAATCTGTAAAACTATACTGCGGTGGTTACCCCTGTGGTCACCCCTGTGGCCCAGGGGTCGAGGGGGTGTGTCGTGAAACTGTAACGTTCGCTAAAGACTCCTGGAGGGCCTTTCGTGACAAATACAAACCATTCGCCGATGAGGACACCATCGTAGTAAATGACATGTTCCGCACTATTGATGAGCTGTTTAACTGTGGGGAGTTGGTTAGTGGCTATAGTAGCGTCAAAAATAGATTGTTACTGACAACAGAAGACGATGACTGTGCGAGTAGCGGTATGACAAGCATCCAGGGCCCCGCCCCTGAGGACTTCTAGCTATAAAGTGTCAAGCATGCATTATTTTACAGATGTTACACCAGCCTAGGACCATGGACAACCCCGCTGATTCATCACACGTTACAGGACCCAACGACCAGGAATACCTTCACTGGCAGCACCCGTTGAACCACATGGACAACACGGCTACTACAGCAACTAATACCGGTGTTTCTGAACCAGCTACATGCGAAGGATCTGACGGTCTCCTTACACCCCTAGGCGTGAGACTTATAAAGGTTACTACATGTATGCTTCTGGAGGACATTGTCACCGCTAAGCTCAGAGAGGCCTGTTACGGGTGTGAGAACGAGCATTTAAGCCAGAAGCACCACACGTGTCAGTACGACCCGGAGGTATTCTTTTTCGAAAAGAATATAGAGGATATCACACAGAGGTTGTTAACACCGGGTCTTGCAACGATTTTTTCAAACCTTCTGCAAACCATCGATTTAAGACCATCGAACCCGAGAATTCTTGGTTGTGTTGAGGCGTTACTATTTGGTCTGGTGGCTGAACCATACATCTGTATGAAACTGCGTGAAATAAGGAACAACCTCATCAGTCACGTTTGTGAAGCATCCGTATACGAAGCTGTGAAGTGCTGGGGTGACGAAAACAGGCCTGTTGACATGGGGAACATCCGTTTGTCAGCACCTATTGATAAACAATATGTGAAGACAGAGCTAGCTGCTTTATTGTGTGGTGTAATTACTATCAATAGACCTCCGGGGGCGGTTATTGAGGCAGCACGTTTAGATAGGATGAAAAAAGTGTTGATGTCCGCTAGGGATGTGTGTGATGTCTGGGACGATTTATTACAGGTGTGTGCTTATGATATCAAACCTTGTCATGTGACTGTAACAAGTTTGCTAAAATGTCTGGGCATGTGTCGGAAAAGTTTCAATGTAGGTATGATAATCAGCCTATGTGCATATATTACAGATTTATGCGTGCTGAAGCTGGCTAAAAATGATATTGTAAATGTGTGCGTAGTTGTTGAGATTCTATTAGATTTTCTGATTAGTAAGAATGTTAATGCGTGCATACGATTTTTAAACATTATTGATACAATATGAACCACGTGTGTCCTTTTTAGGCGGAATAAAAAGTTTTGTCACAAGTAAAACTGAATCATTATTTGTCGGGTGCTTATAGCGACTGTGTTATGATGACAGAAGAAATGCATGCCGTCTATTACGACCCTGCTAGTGAGGGGTCGTTTGGTGGTAAAAACCGCCTAAAACGGGGTGTGTTCAAGAAAATAGGTATTCATTTATCTAACAAAAATGTGGCCGACTGGCTACAAGGGGAGGAGACCTACACCTTACATGCGCCTGCCCACATTAATTACCCTAGAAACAGGGTTATCGTCTACGGGATAGACCAACAGTTTCAGGCTGATCTAGTAGACATGTCCATGTACACTAAGGTTAATGACAACTACAAGTATATGCTGACATGTATTGATGTGTTCAGTAAATATGCATGGGTACGTATGTTAAGAAGTAAAACAGGTGTTGAGGTATCAAAAGCTTTTGAAGATATATTACGGAGGGGGCGCATCCCTCGAAAATTACATACGGATCGTGGTACAGAGTTTTACAATAAACATTTTCAGAAGGTGTTGACCAGACACAAAATTCACAATTTTTCCACAGGCAGCGGGCTTAAGGCCTCAGTTATCGAGCATTTTAACCGTACTTTAAACGGTTTGATGTGGAGGTATTTGACATCGGTCAACTCACACAGATATGTAGAGGTCGTACAAGACATGCTTACATCATACAACAACAGTTTTCATAGAAGTATACAAAGAACCCCGACAGAAGTATGTATAGAAAACGAAAAAGAGGTTTTTAAAACACTGTATGGTCTGAAGGATGTTGTCAAGCTAGGCTTTAAATATGATATAAATGATATTGTACGGATATCGAAGGCTAGAACACCATTCGCTAAAGCTTATGAAGAGACTTATACTAGGGAATATTTCACCATAGCGGCACGGATCCCCCGGACCCCGCCGGTCTATAGACTAAAAGATTATGACGGCAAACTTATTGAGGGATCTTTTTATGAAGAGGAATTACAAAAAATAAAGATTGACGGCAGTAAACCCTTTAAGGTCGAAAAAATACTGGCCAAGAAAGGTTTCATGGTCCTTGTTAAATGGTTGGGGTGGCCTGCTAAATTCAACAGTTGGGTTCGTGAAGAGGAGGTTATAGACATCTAGAACCACTAAGAAGCCATGGCCAGTGAGGGGTTTTACATCACACTCCCCTCCAACGTGTCACGGGGGGTGTATCCTGATAACGAAATATCGAATTACCGGACAAAATGATCGAAACCACTGATATTGAAAGGGGCATGGCAGGTCGGTCTAGTCGAATTTCAATATCCAAGAACATGGCATACTATAGCGGAATCAGATGCTGTTTTTACGCTCATTGATAAGCAAATGGGTGAGGAAGTAAAATATACGATAACATCAGGGACTTACACATCCATTACGGATATTATCTCAGCGATTAACAAACATATGAACCCTCTGTATGTACTTATTGGATACGTGTCGGTAAAAAACAAAATATACATGCTGACAAAAAGGGATATTGCTCTATAGTTCGTTGGGAAGCTAGCTATAATTTTAGGTGTTAATCATTATTTTGAACGGGATAATGCGAAGGATAAAAAAGACAAGGTTTACGCTCCGAACGCTGCCGATTTACACGCAGGGTTCTATAATCTTTTTGTATACACGGACATAATTGAACATCAGGTCGTAGGAGATCACTATGTACCAATGTTTGGATGTGTACATATAGCCGGGGAAGAGAGGCAAGTGGTCACTATCAGGTATGATAAACCCCACTACGCACCGGTCTCCAACGCTCATATTAATGACATAGTCATCGAGATAAAGAGCGACCAGAATCTGCACGTACCATTCACGTACGGTAAAGTGGTAGCGAAACTTCATTTCAGACCTGCAAGACATAGTGTGTGAAATCATAAATAGCGCCACGATGATGCCGTTTAACTCTTATGCACAGAATCCAGGGCGCTATATAGCGTATTATCAAAACCAGGCCGGAGGTAGTCTGCCCGGATATGCCGGCGGTGCTGCACAATACGGGGCCGGTTTGGGGGGCCTTTTTAGGGGCTTTTTCCGTTTTGAAGTGCCTCTATTAAAAATAGGTTTTAATATAGCCAAGCCACATCTTAAGCACGCGGCCAAAAACATAGTAGGGGACGTCATCAGCAACGTCATGTCCACAGCAGGTCGTAGTAACGTTGATCAGGAGGGAAACGGGTTGCTGGTGATGACGCGCAAGACCCGGAAACATCCCCCAGGAAACAGGATTGGTTCTGTAGGCAAGAAAAGACGTACCGTACGTAGGACCACAACAGTACGTAAAAGAAGGACGAAGCGTAAACACGTTGTTGGTAGACCTGTTTCGGGCCGCAAAGGATTCGTATTCTAAAATGTCCTTATTACATGGATTGAGTGAAGAGTGTATAAAATCAGAATTAGATTTATTCACAGTTCCGTTAACCCAAACGGCTATAGAAAAGTGTACCTATGTGGAAATTCCACCATTATCCGCTATAACTGCTAACGGACCTATAGAGTTCAATATACCAGCATCCGGGGATGATTATCTTGATTTAAATAACACAACATTATATTTACGTATGAAGATTGTTGCACCAGATGGCGGAAATATACCAGCAGGAGCCCTTGTGGGGGTTATTAACTACCCTGCTGCTACGCTATTTTCTCAGGTAGATGTCTCTTTAGGGGACCGTCTGATCTCACAAAGCTCAATACTTACCCCTACCGCGGCATAATCGAGTGTTTAATGAACTATGATAAACAAGTCCTGGAATCAAACTTCACAGCCGGTCTGTTTTACAAAGACACGGCAGGCCAATCCCTGACCTGATGGATAATATGGGGTTAAGGAAAAGGTGTTCATACACTGCAGGGAGTGCTGTGGTAGAGCTGCTCTCCCCTATTCATAGTGACATTTTTTTTCAAGAGAAGTTGATGTTAAACGGGGTTGATATTAAAATCCGGATGACCAGGAGCAAGGATGAATTTTGTCTAATCCGTGATGATGCCATAGCCTACAAAATACAAAATGTCTCGCAACTGTTTGTCAAAAAGGTTACGCTCACTGGCTGTTAGGCACCAGTGTTTCTCAAATAGTTACGCTCTCGATGCCAGGCTGTGTGACCAGGGCGAGCGTGGGCGCAAAATTGAAGAAAACGTAAAAAAAAAAAACCGGCCCTAGCACCCCTGGTCACAAATAAACAACTGGCAGCTTTTTTCGCGTAGCACCCCCATCCGCGAAATAAACCTGGTCTCAGCTTTTTTTCGAAATGTTTTCTTCTTCCTAGACAGAAAATAATTGAGAAGCACTGGGCTGACCCTACTTGCAAAAATTGTGTGACTCCCATACCGGTCGGTTCACGTCTGTCTAATCACGAGAGAATCTATTTCTCGGCACATTGCCGAGAATCTATAGTGATAGGCATGGTCGATAATGACGCATTTACAGGGGTTTTTAATAAGAACCCGTTCACGTTCAAGCATTATGACTTGGAGTACCTCGCACTACATCTTGACGGCGTTCAATATCCATCCAAGCCGTTGCAGCCAAACTTCCTAGAGAGGTCGTCAGTTCGCGAGTATTACCAAATGGTGATGTCATCTGGACGTCATTTAAAGAATCAGGCTATGTCTATTGATAGAGACAAATTTATGAATGGTTACACCCTTTATGCGTTTAATCTGACCCCGACGAGGAACTCGGACAACACCTATCTCTAATCAAATCAGGACATCTCCGGCTGGAACTTAGATTCAGAAATCCCCTACCAAGAACTATAAATCTCATTGTCTATGCGGTGTTTGATAGCCTGATTCAAGGCCGAAACGACCATATATATTGGGGGGGACACATCCCCCCCAATATTCAGATATGCTCAAAATGTCCCCCCCAATATATAGCCTAGCTGATATATTTTTTTAAATGTCCCCCCCAATGTTGACTCCATGGTTACGGCCTTGGCCTGATTGAAATATCTAATCGTAGACAGGTTCTTGTAGACTATTATTAGGTATTACAGGTTCCTGATCAGTGATTCAGAATAGTAAGAAAATACGGTTAGAATGAAAACTATTGAGCTAACGGCCGTTATGGAGAAAATCTCTGCAAACACACATATTCTTGGTGTATTACCTAGCGACCAACTACCCCCGGGTCCTGTACGATTACTGCCCACATCTGTGATCATTAACACTCATCCATCTAATTTACCCGGTGAGCATTAGTTAGCCGTTTTCATAACCAAGGACAACACGGCGTATTTTTTCGACAGCTTCGGCCATAACCCCCGCGATGATATGTTTCCTAAATCGATTGATCAATTTTTAAGAAGAACATGTTCATTGTTGGCAATATTCAAGTAGATAAGTTCAAGACTTTACGTCGGTCACCTGCGGCGAACATTGTCTATTCTTTATTTACCATATGTCTAAAGGTATGAGTTATGAGTCTGTAATGGATAAATATTCAAATGACCTTTTTAAAAACGACTCCATGGTAGCACGTTTTGTGAGAAAATTACAACCATGTGTATGTAGCTCTAATGTTTTCAACTATGTACAACATGTGCAGACGGGTGAAATGTATGCCTGATTATAATAAATATACATATCATTTATCAAACGTTGTACTGGTTTCACTCTGTAAAATAACGTATGTTAAGACAAGATAAACCATGTCTGTATACCCCCTGATAAGTAAATAACACAAGCAGAAGACGTAATTCTCATACAAAAACAATAATTCGTTTATTAACATTTTCAAACAATGATACACAACACATTTTCACACATTTTCAAGCATGTTTTTCAAGTAGGCCTGGCCCATTTTCATTTCACAACAATTTTTTTTTTTCAAAAAGACTGAAATAAAATAAAACAAAATTAAACAAAATTAATAACCGGACCATTTAGGAGCTAAACACAATTTTTTAGAGCGGGGTGACACAACAGCCGGCGATATGAATGTGTCTGTGCTGTCTGTAGGACTAGGCCTTCTCACAGGTGTTGTGTTACCCGAAGCTGTAGGTCTACGGCTGTGTTTAAAAGCATTAATCTCGCCTTTAACATGTTTGTTTGGCACAGTAGATAGGGGTATGTTCAGCGCTGCAATAGCCCTCAGAAACGCGTGCCAGCCATGGGGCCTTCTCCCGGAGGCAATATTGTGTGGTGCTGTGACGTTTTTAATCAAGTCAAAGATATGGGTATTCTGAACAACGACCCCATTTAAAATAAACTCCCCAGTATCGATGCTATATCTTTTGATTGAATCATTTTCTCTAAAATATATTGCGCATTTTTCTTACTTCTAGCAGAAATATTTTTCAAAATGTCTACAACAACACCATCTGAATCAGCAAACCCCCCACGGTCAACGTCTGCCGGTGCCATATTCTTAACGACGTCCATAGGTAATGACAGGTTTAATGTGGTAGTCTCGATAGAACCCTGCTTAATCAATGCCAGATATCTTTGCAGCAACGACGAATATTGAGCTGCCTTCTCATGGACACCCAAATCGGGTCTATTCAGAACAGTTCTTATAGATGCATCCAGGTCATTCTCAACACTTTGTCTTAAAGGTATAGGGGTCCTGTTATCTCTTAATCTATCCATCTGACTTTGTGGTACTAAAAACATTTTCTCTGCGTATTCCATAACTATAAACCTAACGTTGTCCCGACAGTAAGCTTGTTAGAAACGGTACGGCCACTGATAGTAGCGGTAGAAGGAAACAACCTCTTTGATTAATAGCACACTTCTTTTTAGCCAAAGCTATCTTTTTATCAGCTATGTTCTTGATATAAGCCTTTTTCTTAGCCAACTTTTTATATTGGGGCTTTGTGAGCGGTATCACTCCTCTGAGGATATTAAAAGCAACTTCACACAGCGACAGGATCAGTTCTTTTGAAGCCGTTTGCAGAATAAGTCTTCTTTGTATAGGTTTTGCGTTTAAAAGAAGTTGCATAAGCGGCAGATTACGCATGACCCTAGCAGACATGTCTGTATTTCAACGGTTATTTCTTTTTTTTCTGAATATACACAACTTGATACGGTGAAAGCAGATCTGTTCTGAGCCGGAATGAATCAGGGGTCTTTGCTTTATAATCAACCAGCAGATAACCGAATGGTTCGCCTGTAGCATCTTTGAAAGATTCCATAAAATATCTTGTATTACCGGGGTACATTTGTCTAGCCAACACATTAATTTGGTTATTGTCACGGGGGTTCTTAAACAATATCAGATAATTAGTATTCAGACTGATTGTACGGCTGGTCTTACCCTGAAAAAATACATTTTGTACCAGATAGATTGCACTGAGATTACGATGATGAACGTATTGTGTAAATACTTTCTCAACCTGCTGGCTGTTACTAGCGTCTTTCATAACATCATCAATAATTAATAAACACATTTTAGACACAGGTAATAGGTTATCGTCATCCAGTCTTTCGGGTATACCTTCAACAAATGTGATATCTCTTATTTTTAACAACTCATCATATAATGGCTACCAACAGTCGTAGATATAAACTATCTTTTCAATTTTATCAGAAATCACCCGGTCCGCATTAGCTAGTAGGTTTTTTACAAAATACGTTTTCCCTGAGTTAGATGGTCCACTTATCACGCAAGAGAAAGGGTGCTGTAACCTGTGGTCAAACCCTGACGCCTCTTTCACCCCCGGATTATTTCTTTCCATGTTCAGTAACTGTAAGGCAGAGTTGTGTAGTCTGGTAATAAAACACGCTTGTTATAAACTACTTTAAACCTTTTAACAAGTGGGGTGTTTTTTAATGTGAGAGCTTTTTTAACACGATTTATGGTTTCTGATCGCACGATAACATGACGTGTGGAGTCCCCGTGTATCACAAAATGGTCGACCAGTTCAATCAATGATTTCAAATTGATCACTTTAGAGGCTTCGGCGTTTAAAGTGATCCCTTTAGCTTTCATACAACACGTTCCCTTGAATGTCCTATAACCATAAGTCTTGGGGCCCCGGAACAGAATTCGGTTATGTGGTCGTCATGATCGACCTCACTGGTGAGGTCCCCCAAATATGGGCCGAGTTCTGGCTCCTTATCACCCTCTGCGGTCACAAACACAACACTATCTGTATCACTATACAACAACCGGGGCCCTAAGGTGTTCATCAGACCATATAGCTCGAGGCGCGCATGCGCTGTTGTGAAGGCCCCTATGAATATGTTTATATCACGTGTAGTCCCTACAACGCCTTTGGGGTGTCGCCACTGAACCATGGCTACTGTGTCTGACACAAAAGAGAAGTGTGTCACCTCTATATCGGCTGAAAAAATGTATCGAGCAAAATCACCAGGCTCTGACACCATTGATGTGTAGGGTAAATTTTCCCTCATTGAAAATCTACCCCACAAAGAATTTAAAAGAAGTTTATTAATGGCCCTTTGTGCTGGATTAAAATAAATTTTTGATGGGTCAAGGGTAATACCTTCATGTTCAAAATAGTCTGTGATATACCCTTGTTTGTCGTCCTCTGTTACAACATGTGAGGGATAACCGCTAGCCTCCTGTTTATGTTGTAAGAATGTTTTGACATACTCTGAAAACAGAGTGTCAGATCTGTCTGGAAAATGCCAGACCTCATCCACCTTAGTTACAATGTACCCGAATTCTAAAGCTTTTAACAATTCGAGACTCACCAATGTACCTGAGACGGATCTCTCAGCGTCAGTGTGTGCACACACGCCTGACTGATTTTCCTGTTGTGCACATGCGCAGCATAAAGGAAACATCAACTTGCCGTGGCATCTGAATGGTAACACAGGATGCAGCAATCCCCTAGGTGGCAGTACTGTTGCTTTGATAAGGCCATAATAATTTTCCAAGGGTTCGAAATTTTGCGATATAACCTGCGGATGTCCAACGGGGTATGATTTACATGATTGACAGTAGGGGTATAAACTAGTAAAATCAAGATATTGAATTTTCTCACCATCACTGATCTTGTGGTAAAGCTTGTACGCATTTGTACGACCGCCAAAGAGCGCATCCCTAGGGTTTAAATGTTCGGGCTTAACATATGATGCCATAAAATCAATAACCTGCTCATTGCTGCGTTTTTCATGCTTCCACTGACACTCCCACATAACAATCACATCGAGTCCATAAACATTTTTGAGCCTGTCTACCTTGTCATCGAACCGTGCTCTTAGGACCTCGTATGGGGTTCCAGACAAAGGATGTGTGTCATGGGGGTTGAATGAACAGTCGTGGCCGTGATGCATGCACCCATTAAACTCTAACGCCACCCGGGCATTGTCATCCTCATAATAACCATCAAGGAAGAAATGACCGACCGTTTTCTCGCCTGTGTTTAATGCATGCTCTACAGCAACCCCACGTGTTGATTTAACAAACTCCAACCATTCAATCGACACGTTTGAAAATGCCTTGTGTTGATTAATATAAGCACTGTCATATGTGTGGGCTATTGTGTCTTTTGGTATAAATTTTGATTTGTATACCGCCATACAACACGATGCTAGGGTGGTTTGTGTGAAAGGGTCTATACCTGTACATGTTATGAATTCTGCTCGGTATTTTAAACACGCCTCTTTCAGGAGAACCACATCATTTCTGCCATAATCAAATAGCTCTTTTTGGAAGTTGAACTCCTCATTTTTAACACCGACGTACCATACGTCAAATATTTCCTGGCTTTGTCTGTCATGTATTCGTATCCGTAGTAATGTTTAGAAGGGTATGGGCTGACATAATTGTTATTTGCTGTGGTATTGAAACGATGCGGGAAAAATCCTTCAGTGGCTGTTGCTAGATTATGCTGCGGGTGTTTTAGCTAAAGCCATGGGCAGAAAACTGAAACTATCAATAAATCTCTGTTTGAATATTTCATCAAACATAAAGATAATACGTGCACCTGTCATAGTTATTTTATGAGAGAGCCCTATACTGGTCAGATACTCTGCTAGGATGTGATGGTCAAAACCTGCTGCGTTGTGAGCTATCCATGTTAAATTTTCATACTTTGCGTTTCTGAAATGTTTTACGAGGTTTTCAACACAATTCACACCTTCAGCATAAAACTCCTCACCCCCATAGGTGATAGCATAAACGAAATTGGCATTGTGCTTGCCGTTCTCAAATCTGGTTTCAAAGTCATAGAATATTAGTTTATCGCTATTCTCTTTCGGTTTTGTAGGCTGTATAAAACATGTGTGTTTTGCGTCTGGGGTTAAAACTTCACCACAGTGTACACATCTGCCTGTAATACATTTGTGTTTCTTTGTGGTAGGTCGGTAACATCTGTTACATACCTTACAAAATTTTACGGTATCACAGGGTGTTGGTGCTAACGAGCCTGATTGTGTAGGTTTAAGCATTTTGTGTTTAGTAAAGCAGTAATTTGATTGACAAATCCGCATGCAGTCTGCGCAATACTTGGTCTTTTTGGGTTGTTTATGACAAATGGGTCATTACAGACGTTACAGCAATATGCACACTTGTGATATCTATCATCGTTATAACCTTTATAACAAAACTCACAAAAATAGGTGGTACCTAGGAACGCATTCATCTTTCTAATTAAGTAATAGTGCGAATCATGTAAGTCTGGGGTGTCATGTGTCAAAAATTTCTCTAACATGTGGTTTGGAGTCCTGTAAAAAACTACAATTTTCAGACCTGTGACATTCTCAAATGCTGAAATGCTGTCAAAACCTATTTTCTGATCGGCCAAATACCCGGCCTGCGCTTGTATGTCAGCCGCTAAAGACTAACACGTGGTTGGGTGATTGCTGATAAAGATGGCATGCCAGACAGATTGAAAAACACAAGCTGTTTGATGTGTTGGTGGGGCAGTACAGATTTAATTTCTTTTTCCTAATTATTTCATCGTGGGCTAGTGTTGCTAATCTTCTACGTCCGCCGCCTGACATGCACTGTGCTATTGACACCTGTAGTTTGAGACCTTCATCGATCATAACCTGCTCGTTACTCTGTAACACTCTCTCAAACGACTGCAGCAAGAGATCTTTGTCATAACCATTAGAGGTATTTAACATGGTGTTGACATTGCTGGTTAGGCTTTCGCCTCTAATGGTAACATTAAGGACCCCATTCTCCCCAGCCAATGTTCTAGAAACATTGACTACGTTGTCTAATAAATTATGAACCCCTTCTATATACGAGGCTATGTCAGTGCTTGCAGCAGGCCTGAAATTAAATGGGGCATGTAATACCATGCTATTAAAACGTGGTCTGGCTGTAACTGTGTAATTTCCTACAACTCCACCCTCAAGTCTAAGTTTTGAAATATTTCGCTCATCTAATGTAGCCGTCGCATCAATGACCACCCGTTCATCAACCCTATGACCAGCCCCCATCATGGTTTTAATATCTTTTAGTGTACTATTGAAATTTTCATGACAATGGCTAACGTGGTTATCACAACACATGTCTTTTATGTCATCTAATACCGTATTAAAGCGTGCTACGCTGTTACTAGGCTCTATACTATCACGCCTACACCGTTTGTTAGATGGCTCCATTATTGGCTAAAAAAAATAAAAAATAAAAAATAAAATGATAATTAATAAAATGGTATTAATAAAATAAAAATGATATTAATAACAAGAGGGAAATACAGCCACATACATCCTTATGTTTGTTTTGTTTGTTGTTAATGCATTCTGTCCTTGTTAGGCCTGTTGTCGCTGGAGGACTGGCCAGCGTTACCCGGGTTTCTGGTGGGTGTGTAATTACTCCTGACACCGCTAGAACCAGGCTGCTTCGTCAGTTCTCCCGCCAGCCTGTCTGGTGGGGTTGTAATGATGCCTGTTGTTGGTCAGCGTAAAGGGGTAATGGGGGTCTATTTGCCTGTCCGCCAGTCTGCCTCTCTATGGCTAATAATTTCAAAACAGCACCTAAATCATCCCACTTAATTTCTGATGCTTTGGCAACCTTGCGCAGAATGGGGGCGAGACTTGTGTACTTTTTAGTTAGGTTGTCCACCTTAGAGGCCAACACATTCTGACTGTTCAAAAACGTATCATTTAACTCCTGTTGCACACGCCCTGCTTGTACGGCAGTTCTGTCTACGATAGCGGTCACTATATCCAGCACTCCGGCTACTGTTGTGTTGACTGCTCTGTTAACAATGGTCTCGATAACATCGTCAGTAACCATGTATACAATCGGTTCTTCGACACCAGTCTGTACATTGACAACCTCGGGGGGTTGTACTAACCTGTTAAATGCAGATTCATCATCATCATCGGACACTATTAATATGGTATGCGTCACCGGCCTGGTGGTCTCGTTCACAACCAACGCCTCTTCTGGGCGTTCTGCTCAAGAGCTGCCAAATATGCCAGCGTCATGCATGACGTTTCTTCCACACGCTGTAGTTGCAGCTGGTCAACGTGATCTAATATCCAGACGTCTGAAAACAAGGCTCCAGAGTCAGTGGTTTGGACTTCGCCGATTTCTTGAGAGCTAGGGACGTCTTCTGTGTTGAATAAAGGAGACATGTCACACCATTAGGAGTCTGTACCACACACCGTGCATATACAACATACACACCCCATAACCTATATTAATAGAGTAGATCACATACCTTCGGTTAAATCATCACAGGCACGACGTTTAACTGAGACATTTGAAAGAACCTCTAGATTGTTTCGTTTCTTGGTTTTCTTGATGCCAACACCGCTCTGTATCTGCTCATCTGGCATGTATCTAGATGCGTCTGCAAAACAAATATTGCACCGGTCACTGGTGTGTAATACTGTATATAAACGATATTAAATAATTAAATAATAAAAATGTATATTTATCGCATAATAAACATACCAAATAGAGAACCTCCCGACAACGCTGTTATGTCCTCGTGAATGCTTTTTAATAGGTCCGTATCATGGCTATCTGTTAAGAAACAGACCCTGTTAAGGTATTGCAAAATGTATCAGGATAATAGATACATACACAGACAGATAGACACATATTTGTAACACAACATTTAAAATATTGATCTGGTAAGACACTCACCCATTTCTGTAGATATTAACAAGAGTTCTAGGTTTTGTAGCGCCCCGTAATTGTTCTGGACCCCTCGCTGCGCCGCTGTGTGACCGGGTGTAGGCCTCGCTGTTATATAGGCGAGTATTCTCGAGGTGTCACGACACACCCCCCACGAGACTTGGGGTCACACGCACACACACACACACACACAGACACACACCACCCATCCCAAATCACGGCGACACATTTGGTCAATGCATTATTTTATTGTTTTACTCCTTGAATAGTATATTTTTCAACCCATAACTATATACCCCATATGGTCTAGCGGTTAGGACCTCCGGCTTTCATCCGGGTGGCCCAGGTTCGAACCCCGGTATGAGAAAAACATTTTTATATCTTTATATTTTTATATTAAGCAAAACATTATGTATGGGTATTTAATTTAGAACATGGTGGATATACACACAGATACAAGCATCAAACCTAAAAAGCCAAGAATAAATGCAGTCAACAAGGCCAACATGACTTTTCAATCACCATGTTGATAGAGAAATTCTGTTTCTGAAATTGAGTCTCTCAAAAAGTCTCACGCTTGCAGTATGTGTGAAGCTGTGCCAAAAGAGATAGGCGGCAAGCTGCCTGTTTTTTAGGACTGTGTTGTAGAGAGCAAACTAAACCGCCACAGTCGAGGTCAGAGCGTGCCGGCCAAAAAAGATTAGACTTGTACGAGTTTCTCTCAGAGATGGAAAAATACAGTCTCGTGACTGGGGTGTGGGCGAGGCTATAGCATTTGTCTAAATTATTGTCTATAAGAAGTGTTCTCTCCGGAAATGATTTGTTCATTGCCTGGCAGGGAGGCAGTGAACCCCGAATGCATTTGGTTGAATAAACTCTGTTGAATATTGGTTGTATGTTCTGTTTTCTCATTTGGTGCAAGTGTTCTCTATTCACTTTGTAGGTCTTCTGAATTTCGTGAACCTAACAATGTGATTAAAGATTAGTTAGAGGGACTGTGAGTTTATACAATACGCAGTGTACTTTTACCGTTAACCAAAAGCAACTCCTCAGGGCTTTCAGTTTCCTAAACGATATGTCTTGCTAATTTGAACACCATAAATGAATAAAAAGCAGGGTGGTGGAAGTGGAAGTGGCTGAGTGTTAACAGTGTCATAAATGAAATAAATACCATTTTACTTGTGACAAAACTTTTTATTCAGCCTAAAAAGAACACACGTTTCACATTGTATCGATAATGTTTAAAATCGTATGCCCGCATTAACATTCCTACTAATCAGGAAATCTACTAGAGTCTCTACACACACACACACATTTACGATGTCATTTTTAGCCAGCTTCAGCATGCATAAATCCATAATATATGCACACAGGCTAATTATCATCCCTACATTGAAACTTTTCCGACACATGTCCAGACATGTATTTAGTTGCTAAATTTAACCATCATTATAATCGAGCCCCCCTTGTCCGCGGTAAAAAGCCATAAGTGCTTTTACATAATACGCGGTGTTATAAGGTGTTTTTTTCTTCTTTTTTAAACATTGAAATAATATACGGTGATCTTTTTAAAACCATGCACTCCTACATGTGCTTTTAAATAAAAACGTAATGTTATAAGTAGTTTTTTTCTTCTTTTTTAAACATTGCAATAATATATGGCAATCTTTTAAAACATGCACTCCAACATTGCCACAAGGAAACGTACGCGCCTAGTAGGCTATTTTCGATATATGATTCGTTCAATTATATTTTATAGTAAGCAAAATGTATTGCGATGTTGAGAACTGGTTCAGTTTAACGGAAAATACCACAATCATCAAAGTAGTCTTTAATTACTTGGCTGTAAACTGCTCGTTTATTGTCTGTTTAAACAGTCGTCGAACTCTTCACTGTTAGTTACTGTAAAGAATCTAGTAGAATCTCTACACACACACACACACACACACATTTACAATATCGTTTTAAACCACCTTCAGCATGCATAAATCCGTAATATATGCACATAGGCTAATTATCAACCCTACATTGAAACTTTTCCGACACATGTCCAGACATGAATTTAGTTGCTAAATTTAACCAATCATTATAATGGAGCCCCCCTTGTCTGCGCTAAAAATTAGTCTCGAAGCAGCTGCTGTGACCATCTGGTCCCATTCAGGACATACATGCCTGTCAACACTCCTAACACCTAGCCCCCCATGTAAACTCCACGATGAAAAGATCAGAATGCTGGCTTATGTCACAAAGCTAACACATAGATGCTAGCTCCTCTCGACTGTCTACCCATACTTTCCCGTGCCTTCACATCAACATCTCACCTCAGCCCCCGTCCTCCTTCCTCCCTCCCACCCTTGTCGACCCCAGCCTCTCCCGGCCGCGCACATTTTAAACATGAACAAACCTTAAAAACCATATGGTAGTCTCCAACAGACACCGCTGTCAATACTGAGGCATACATCACACAAAGCCCCCTGCCATAAATACTTCCCCCTCCCCACCTTATCAACAGGATATTAAAAAAGTTATTAAAAAAGAAATTAAAAAAGAAATTAAACAGGAAATCAAAAAGTTATTAAAAAAGAAATTAAAGAGCACCCTATATACACTACTAGGGCACTCAGAGACCATCCCACCACATCATCAGCAGTCCTGATAAGGGGCAGATCATCACTTATGATTGGTGACAGTAAGGATAGCTCATTGCACCAGAAGGCTTTATTGCTACGCCCCCTCCACATCTGCACCTAATGACTATAAGAGAGACTAAAGAGATGTGTTTTTAACCTAGACTTGAAAGTTGAGATTGTGTCTGACTCCTTCAGAGAAACGGGTAGACCATTCCACAGTAAAGGAGCTCTATAGGAGAAAGCTCTGCTACCTGCTGTATGTTTTGATATTCTAAGTACTACCAAGTTGCCTGCATCTTGTGAGCGAAGCGAACGTGGGGGATTGTACGGATGAAGTAGATCCGTCAAGTAAGAAGGTGCAAGTCCATGCAAAACCTTATAAGTTAAGAAGAGTACCTTATAGCCTACACGATAGTTTATAGGAAGCCAGTGAAGTGACGCTAACACAGGACTATGCTCATACTTCTTTGTTCTAGTCAGGATCCTTGCAGCAGCATTCTGTACGAGTTGTAGGCTCCTGAGTGAGGTATTGGAACAGCCAGACAGTAATGCATTTCAATAATCTAATCTAGATGTAACAAAGGCATGTACCAATTTTTCTGCATCTATTAATGACAAGAAGCCCCTAATTTAGGCAATATTCCTCAAGTGAAAAAAGGCTACTCTGGAAATGTTTTTGATGTGACTATCAAATGAGAGACCAGGATCTATAGTAATGCTATATGGTAAGGGCTTTTACCACCAAACTTGCAGCAATAGAGCAACCATCCAGATTCAGAGCTACCCAGATCACGCAGTCCAACTAAGTTTTCAAGTCTGCTCAGAAGAGTTTGGTGGTCTATTGTATCAAACGCAGCACTTAAGTCCAAAAACATAATAATAGAGACACATCCATGGTCAGCTGATATCAGGAAGTCATTGACAACTTTAATAAGAGCAGTCTCAGTGCTATAGTGTTGCCTAAATCCTGACTGAAAAGTTTCATAGACGTCATTTGATTTCAGGAATGAAGTCAGTCTCTGAGCTACAGTTTTCTCTCGAATTTTGGAAAGAAAATAAAGATTCGAAATTAGCCTGGATTTTCTTTAAAAGTGACTTAATTACTGACACTTTTTGAGAATTTGGCATATAGCCTGAGAGACAGATTAATAATGTCTAGCATGGGTTGCCCCATAACAGGAAGACATTCTTTGACAAGTTTTGTTGGGATTGGGTCTAATTGGCAACTAGATGGTTTGGAGGACAATTTAGAAAATTCTGTCCACTCCAGAGCACTAAAAAACTCTGTGCTTTCTGATCAGTGTCCGCTACAGCAGAAGGTGCCATTTTAGTAATTTCATCTCTAATTTTCTCAATGTTTTCAGAGAAAAAGTTAATGAAATCAAGGAGAGTTCTATCAAAATTCAGTTTAGCATTTGCATTAGGATGGTTCGTGTTGATCCTTATCAGATTATTAGAAAAAATCCCATGAGAGGGTTTGAGTTTCAATAGACTACAGTTTTCTCTGCGTGGAACAGATAGTCTCAATTATGTGGGAACTAGGGTGGAAACTAGTCACGAACTCAGGGAAACTTGCAGACAATTGTTTAAGACCGTCTGTCTGCTGCTTGGCTGTAGCTCTTGAATGTCATTTTCGCTGATTCAGACTATGGGCTATGTTATTAGATAAAAGAAGAGCACCCCTCCAGCTTTGGTGGAGTCCATCTCTCTTCTGTAAACCAGGCTCTCCCCAAAACGTAGGCCAATTATTAACAAACCCTATGCTATTTGATGTACACCACTCAGTCAGCCAGCGATTTAGCGACATTAATCTACTGTAGATTTTGTCACTCCTACGAGCTGGGAGGGGACAAACAACTATGTTCCTGCCGAACCGTGACAAACTGGCCATGCTGCAACAGCTCTTCTGCTGGTGTGATGGGGGAAGCGCTCACAGGTGCATCCGGCGTAGCTACACACGACTGAATAAAACTCTCATGATCTTTAATCTCTCTGAGAGTCCGGATGCAGACCTCTAACTCAACTATCCTCTCTGCCAATGCTAAATTAAGCTCACACTTATGGCATGTAAAATTAGCATTATCAGTAACATCAGCAGGAGAGCTAAGAGTATACATGCTACAACTAGAGCAAAAGAGGGGAGAGGAAGCAGCCATGGTTTGTGCTTACCGTATAGGATAATTTGTTCCCACAGATCAAGTTGTAAACTCTGTGTACTGAGAGAGGTGGTCAGGGGAACAGCAGGGAAAAGTACAATTTGGAGCAGCAGCGACTACAGAACTTCTCATGTTCAAATGGCAAACAGGAAGTCAGCAAACAGGAACAGGACAAAAACTATATATATATACTAACAAAAAAAAATTGCTAACAAAAACCCAGTGTCCTTTTAAAATGTATGTTAAAAATACGTATCGCTACAGTATGTTACTAACAAAAAACATGTTTTATTTCAATTTGTATAGATACTGAAGGAATGTGTATTCTGTCTGTAACTGTGCCATTTTGGGAGGTCATCTGTATAGGAATGAGTGAGTTGATTAGACAGTAAGTTTCTGTCTAATCACCAATGCTTTGTCAGCAAACAGTGTCTCTTCTATTCAATGAGCTTCCTGACTTCCTTGCTGGTGCTTTGTTAGCAACACAAAGGCTATGCATATATTCAGGTGAGAGACTCACTGAATGGGGGTGTGTCACTTACTGACTTGCTTGCTGGTGCCTTATTAGCAACACAAAGCTCAAACTCTTCTGTCCCTATGTATATATTCAGGTGAGACACTGATTTACTTTAGACTCTGTACCAACTCGCTGTGGACCGCTGTGTGTAATAAACTTGCATTTCAAGTCAGACTGCTGAGTCTCCTGGTCATCTCTTCGGAAGAAGCTAACAGTTTGGTGCCGTGACTCGGATGGGACTAACTGTTTGAAAGAAACATTGGTAAGCTCCCATTTAAAAGTATTTGGGGATTGCTGTTTTCTGTTGAGAAACCAGTAAGAAGTTAGGAAGCCTCCGATAGGGAGCCCCTTTGTTAAAGCAAGTTCTCTAACAAAGGCAGACTGGTATATTTGGTATCCTCTTGTTAAGTTGTAGTCTTAGCAAGGGAAGACGTGTCCCTCTTGTTTTTGAGACAAGGGACGACCAGTGTTAACCTCCATTTAAGATGGGGAAGCCTCTGTTTGGCACAGGGAAGGGTGAACCAAAGAAGGGTGATCCAGGGATTCCGACCACTTTGAAAGGGGGTCGAGGTACACCGTTGTGGACAGATGAGCAGTTTATTCAGATTGTTGACATTGAACTGGGAAAGCTGACTAAAAAGGCTCATATGTATTTTCAGGAAAAGTTGCCTGTTCACCCAGAAAAAGTATGGTGTACTGATGAATGTAAAAAAGCGTTAGGATATGCTTTGCGAAAGAAAGACACAGGAATGATACTTTGTGTTATTATTTTGAAAAAACTCTAATTGATTTAGAATCAGAGAATGAAAAATTGAAAGATGAGATAATTAAATGCAATCAGACATTAGCAATTGAAAAACTTACAGAAAAAATTAATGATCTTGAAGAGAAGGTAATTCTTACAGGCAGGCTAATACTAGCGCAGATAAGTATGCATCCCCACCGGGCAATCTATTGTTTACCCTTTAGATGAGCTAAGAGAGGTAGCAGGGTATTGTGGCAATATTGGTGACAATATCAGACTTGATGCTGATGAGATTGCAATAGCCGTAGCTGCGCCCGTAACACTACATAGTAAAACTGAAATAGAGCGAGACCTCCAACAGGGAGGGGCTTCAGCTATGCCGCCAATCCATGTAGCATATCTTGATCGGAATGACTCTAAGCCCAAATTCAATAGAAGAGGATTCTCCAAAAGGGGAATCAGACGCAGAGTACTAATAGTGCTTGCCACTACTGTGGTAAGAACGGCCATTGGGTAAGAGTCTGTAGGAAAAAGAAAAATGATATGCGGGGAGGAAGTGGTAGTGAGGGAAGAAAAACGTGGACACATGTCCAGCACTGCAAGTTGATTCCCCCTCCTGCAGGGCAGGAAGGGACAGAACAGGGCCAGTAAAGGGACGGCAGAGAACCGGGCCCCGAGGAAGAACCAGAGGCTCTAGGCACTGGGGGCCAACCTATGGGGTGAAGACTCAAACTATTCACCGGTTCTCCTCCTTACACCACTCCCTGAGGGAGAGAACAGGGGAAGGTGGGGGGGAGAGAATCAATTAAAAAGAATAATAATAATAACAAAGACATGCTGCTGCTGAAGAGAATGTTTTCTGTGTTTGTGGTGTGTGGAGCGTGAGACTGTGGGTGGGTGTGCAGGTCTTTAGCTGCTGGCGCTGGGCTGAGTCTGTGAGCGCTAGCCTGAGTCTGTTGAGCGCTAGCCTGAGTCTGTGAGCGCCAGCCTGAGTCTGTGAGCGCTAGCCTGAGTCTGTGAGCGCCAGCCTGAGTCTGTGAGCGCTAGGCTGAGTCTGTGAGCGCTAGCCTGAGTCTGTGAGCGCCAGCCTGAGTCTGTGAGCGCCAGCCTGAGTCTGTGAGCGCTAGCCTGAGTCTGTGAGCGCTAGCCTGAGTCTGTGAGCGCTAGCCTGAGTCTGTGAGCGCTAGCCTGAGTCTGTGAGCACTAGCGCTAGCCTGAGTCTGTGTGTGTTAGCCTGAGTCTGAGTGCTAGCACTAACCTGAATCTGTGACTGCTAACCTGTCTGAGCGCTAACCTAAGCCTCCTTCAGCCAATAAGAGCTCACAGTAGATGATTTTTAACGTGGGTGGGTTTACTCATGGAATGAGTAGCCTACACATTCTCTGAAACATTTCTCATGTTTACTTGTGTCTTTGCTTGTGTTGAATGTGGTATAGGTAACATGCTGCTGTGTGCGTGTGATATAGGTCACATGTGGTGTGTGTGTGTGTGGTCTGGATCACATGCTATGTGTGTGGGTGCATGCGTGTGTGTCTGTGGGTGGTATGAGTCAAATGCTGTGCGTGTCTATGTGCATGTGTGTGTGGTGTGGGTCACATGCGGTGCGTGCGTGCGTTGTCTGTGGTGTGTGTGTTTCTCCCACAGGTCCAGTGTCCAGTGTGCCTGCCGCAACTGCTGTTGGATGGGACTGGTGGAAGAAACGCCTCAGTAACCTGCCCCTCGCCAGACAACATCTGGGAAACCGGCTGGCTCTTTGCTACTATCCCTAAAGAGCACCTCATCGTGGACCATCCTCCTCTCACCATGAGCTCGTGGATGGTGTTGCTTTACATGTGCTGTCTGCCCCACACAGATGGCAGACGGACCCAGTGTTCTCCACCGGAAACACTGATGAGATCACCATCATCACCAACATTCACACGACTAGTGAATATCTCCCAGGCAGCAGGCCTGCCTTATGACCCAATTAATTGCTATATGTGCAAGGCTGACATTGTCTGCACAGTATGGCATAGAGCTGATGACAATCAACTAACACCAGTAGCAATGGCTTTTGGCAACGGGACCATAGTTCACTCGAAGAGAACTATGAACACTACTTTCAGCTGCTCAATGTCCGCAGGATGTAAGCTGGAAATTCTAAGGAGCACCTCTAAAGACTAATAGCTAATTCACATCACTTTTGAAATGTATATGCCACAGATTACATGATGCTACAAATGCCAAACACTACAACTTATCGTATGTGTGATGAACTGTGACTTTCCTTTTTCTTTGTGATCCTCTCTTATGGGAGGATCAAATGGGGGATTGAAGGAATGTGTATTCTGTCTGTAACTGTGCCATTTTGGGAGGTCATCTGTATAGGAATGAGTGAGTTGATTAGACAGTAAGTTTCTGTCTAATCACCAATGCTTTGTCAGCAAACAGTGTCTCTTCTATTCAATGAGCTTCCTGACTTCCTTGCTGGTGCTTTGTTAGCAACACAAAGGCTATGCATATATTCAGGTGAGAGACTCACTGAATGGGGGTGTGTCACTTACTGACTTGCTTGCTGGTGCCTTATTAGCAACACAAAGCTCAAACTCTTCTGTCCCTATGTATATATTCAGGTGAGACACTGATTTACTTTAGACTCTGTACCAACTCGCTGTGGACCGCTGTGTGTAATAAACTTGCATTTCAAGTCAGACTGCTGAGTCTCCTGGTCGTCTCTTCGGAAGAAGCTAACAATACGTAGACCCTTTTTCCCCCCTGATTTTCAGCAAGCCATGTAATATCTATATATTAGTGGATATGAAGGCCATTAGCCGCCTTAAGCTGGAACAAGCTGCAATACTGCAGCTGTTTGACTCCTCTGGACTGAAAAAGGTTGACAAAGAAACTCTCTGAGATAGTAGTGACTATTGAACCTCTGTCAAGTAGGCAAGGAATGTTAACACCCCCATACACACTTCCACCATGGGACAGGTTCAAATGAGTTGGGACAATTGTTTAGATAAAAACACTGAGCCTCTGGAGCCCCCTTCTGGTGGTTGACTCATCACACCAGAAGGTGCTAATTTTCCTGCTGCTGCTGTGAAGTGCTGGCCACAAACCCTGATCCTTGACCCCTCTCCATTTGTCTACCCCTGGCCTCTGACCCTTGGTCACCACCCAGCCCCATATGACAGAATCTGGTTACATGACCAGGTTGATTGCACTGCATACATGTTGGTTTGCCGTGTGCTTGAAAATGATAGGGCCTACGTAGTGGGACCCATATAGGCCGATCCTGGTTGGTGGCTGGATGCAATGAGCCCAACTGCTTCAAAATAGCATCCAGTTGTATTTGTTGTTTATGGAAGCATTCTCTTAACTCTGCCAATTCGTTGCTGGACTTGGCTGCCTTTGTTATCCAAACCGCATTGTTATCCACATTGCACTCCCCCACCACTGGGACCTGGGTGTCGCAGGAGTAGGCTTGAGCCCTTGGATTGCTGGCATGCTTGCCTTCCTCCATCCATCGGATGGCTTCACTGCGGATTGTTAGAAAAGCGGCTTCGAGGTTAAGGCTGACAGTGTTTTAGTTCTCGCCGCATGAGAAATGAGAAAATTCACAAATAGATTCACTCTCCAGTTGTTTACATAGAAATAACTGTTTCTGTAGAGTAATGTACGACTGGGAGCAACCATAAATATTGAACAGCATTTTAAGGACCTTATCCAGATTGCTCCTCTTGGCCACAGGCTGGAATTTAATTTCAAATTTAGCCTCTCCCTCCAAATGATCATTGTCGTGGATTCTCCCTGTCAAATAATTATCTTGGAGACCGGAGCTTGTAGTTTTGAATAGACTTTTATTACAGAGTAACAAAGCCGAGCTGGTCCATGGAGCAACTGCCGTTCCAAACTCGGCTTACGTCTTTTATGCATTCATGGTATTGTATAACATGCAGAGCCACTCCTCTATACGTAATGCCTAGCCTATAGGATCACAGCATATGTGTCATCTTCTGACGAGGTGTCAGGGTGTGGGTCTTTTGGGGCCCACTCTGGTACAGGATTCAGATCAGGCCAGTTCCCATAGTCACCCAGGCTAAACCTTTCGTTGACAGCTTTCATATGCATAAGGTAAGGCAGCCAATCCCTGATAGCATGGGGGGTACCCTTGTGCCACATTGTCTAATTTGATGCTGTAGTATGCTAGGGGTTGCTTGCACCACCCACTACAAGTTTCCTGCATGAGTACAGCTGAGGTATATCCGCCACTGTGAGTTGCTACGTACAACAGAAATGGTTTAATGTGTGGAGGAAGAAATTTGTATCGAGTTGGGATACTAGACCACATCCACAGAGGTGGATGGTAGACGCTAATTAATTCAGTGTGACACAGAAGTCAGAGACAAAAGTATTTTCGCGCCACAACTTCAAAGGAACATTTGTTCATTTGTAACGTTTCCCCTACGGCAGGAAACCTCCTTCCCATTGGTTTAAGACCCTAGGAGGGCTGTTCTAACAACCTGTTATATCTTCATGTTAGCCCATAGCTCCATTTACCTGTAAGTTAACGCCCTGTTACTTCCCCCTTGTGATTGTTCCCTCCCCTTCCGTTGTGTTGGATATAAATATCCATTTTAATTTTAAGGCGGGAGGTTCGCTGTCCTGCGTGACACGGGTCTCCGTGCAGCTGCTCATAATTAAAGCTTTAATACTGTTTAAAGGAATTCTCTCTGATCCTGCTGAGTTTTAATTTCCACGACAATTTGGTGCCGAAATCCGGGAATGCAGACACTCGACAGAACGGCCTCTCTTCCACTGACGGGGACCAGACATGTGCCGCTGCGCAATAGAGAGAAAGGTTGGGGCCTTATTCAAAACCCATTATAGTGGTATTTGACTGTTCCCGTCAGTGAAGGTGAGTAACGCAACAGAGAGTCTCGCGTTCTGCAATTACAGGGACACAGGAGAGAGTTTGTTTAAACAGTATACTGAATGTTTGAGGAGGTTAACCGATAACAGAGGAACTTCGACGAAAGTTTAGCTATGGTTATAGTCGGAAAAGGCGGATCAGTTATTGGATTAGGTATTTAAAATGCTTAGCTGATAAACGTATTGATCAGGACTTGGTAAGCGTTAATGTGAAGGAACAGTATGGTTAAAGGAACAAGCTATGGTTATAGTAGGACCGGGGGATCAGTCTGGGGATCAGGTATTCAAAATATTTAGCTTCGGATACGGATGATCGCGTAAATCTGGTGATGCAGTAGGCGAAACGAACGGGCAGGTTAGGTCGAAAAGAGGTCGAAGGGGGCGTCTGTTATATCTGGGAAAGTAAAATATTCCATTGGCCTTGCGCATTGTAAAAGAGAATATTTTACTTGTTGTACAACATGGAAAACTAGGTCTAGTTGGAACTCCGCGGAGAGAGATATGTGTCATTAGGCTTTGCGGTGACTGTTACTCCAGTAGCTTAAGTACTAGCTACGCCTTAAGTTGCGTGCATATAGGACCATCAAGGTATATCGTCTAGGGCAGGGGTCGGCAACCCGCGGCTCCGGAGCCGCATGCGGCTCTTTCATCCTAATGCTGCGGCTCCGCGTGGCTTGGGAAAATAAATTATAAGTATCCAATTGAAGTGTATTTTATTTGTGTTAGTTCGTTTTTTTTATTGTAGTTCTAAATTGGAAGATTATTGTGGTCTTGAAATATTAAAATAAAATTATATTTTATTATTTTTCGCCGCTCAAAATATGCGTCACACTCGCCGAAAGCCGGTATATGCCCATCAAAACGCCGTGCATTTATCGAGACTTTCAACCCCAGGTAGGCCAAGTATGGAGAAATGTAAGAAAAGAAAAATATCTGAAGAAAATAGAACATTTAATGATGCCTGGGCAGATTCATTTGCATTTGCATATTCACAAATGGAGTGATATTGAGAACCTTCCAAGACCGGACAAACTCGTATTTGAAACATGGCATGCCATCCCCGACACCTACATAAACATGAAGAAATATGCATTTGGAGTCCTGTCGATCTTCGGATCCACATACGCATGTGAGCAGCTATTCTCCACCATGAACTACGCCTCACAGACGACAGCTTACAGTCCTGCGTAAAGATGAAAGTGACTTCCTACAGCCCTGATTTGCAGATGCTGTGCGCAGAGGTTCAGGAGCAGAAGTCCCATTAACCAGGTAAAATAAATATTTATGCAGATATTTTGCAAATATTTATTTTTCATTGTTCAGTGAAATAGTGCTCTTTTCCAATTTATTTTTAAAATTCAGGTCAAGGCTACGCTACACGCTCCGAAAGCCCAAATAGTCCAGGCATTTTGTGAGAAAAAGGGGGTGAACCTTGAAAAAATTGCAACAGAAAATCTGACAAATTGTTATTACTCATAAAAGTCTCCTCTATAACATATAAAAAGTCTTAAGAGTTCCAAGTGGTGGAAAGTATTTTTCTAAGGTGTTTCTTAACCATACCCTGGTACCACTTTTTTTCTCCCTAAAATAATATTTTAGAATAGCCTCAGACTCATGCTCCTTCCAGTGCAATCCAATGTTTTATTTAGACCAAAGTTTCCATTGATTAACATACATTTAAAAACAAAATTATTTAAATATCACTTAATATAGCACTTTTATATAACTTTCAAAAGATTTGTGACTGCCAAATTGGCACTAATCAACATAAATGTGGGCACTGATGAATATAAACTTAAACATGTTAACTTTTAAGAAAACTTAAACATTGCTGGTCATCATCAGTGTAAGTTGCCTGGCTCATCTTCATCATCTTCATTGTCATTACATGCAGCCTGACATGAATTTGCACACCCTGATCCTTTACAGTTGCTACATGCAACAGAGCACTCTATGTCATGCTTCTTGCATGTGCACCTCAGGCTGCTGCAGTCTGTCTTGCAGGTGCATCTGATGACCCGTAGGAGTTCCAGTGGAGCTGGTGGTAAGTCAGTCTGGACAGGGACAAGCCCCCATCACTCTCTTTCCATCCCCATTCTTGTGGCAGGAGTTCATCTACGGTTCCCTTCCACTGTTGCACCTGGTAGTACACGAAGACTGTGGTACTTGGCTGCTGTTGACGTAGGTGGCAGACTCTGTGGCTGTACATGAGAAGTGCTAGTAGCCACCTTCTCACAAAAGCGCTTGTGTCGTAGTGAGTCGGAGTCCTCCCCAGGCTTCCCATTGTACAGGCACAGCAAAGCATTCTCTCCTGCTGACACAACCTCTGCTGTGGAAGCTGACTGTGTGTCAAACACTGTAGCTTGCTCACGGAATTCACTGCTGGTTGTGAATTTCTTGAGGGGAGCTCCTTTCCCAATGCCATAAAGGCGGGAGGTGGTCACACCCGGCTATTGCATGGATGAAGAGGATGTGAGTGCACACACTGGGACCCAGCTGCTGCTTGACAGCCTTGATGTTCCAGACACGTGGCTTCTTTGTGCTCTTCTTCGGCTCAGGTGTGAAGAAGAGGTTGTGTGACTTGAGGTTGGCGTGGTAGATGAGGAGTATGAGCAGATCTGTATCATCACCAATGAGCACAGTGTTTGTTGTGGTGGCAGACTCCACTGCTTTTTGCACTATTAGGAGATCAGCATCACCTGGGGCATGGTACGTTTGACAGTTCTTCTTCTGTAGGTGACCACTGAGCATGTTGATGAACTGCTGCTTGTTTGTGTTATTTGCAAGGAACTCATCTTTATTCATTGTAACAGGCATGTACTCGTCCATGGTTACCGTTGCTCCAACCCTCCCACCTGCTCGCCTGCGGTGTGTCATGTCTTTGGTGGATGTACCCTGATAACCGTCGAACACAACAACTGCCTCTCCATACTTCCTTGTGACATACTCGCTGTAGAGCTTGCAGATGTCCTTGTATGTGGATCCACGTGTCCATGGGATGCGCTGAACAAGTGCTCCACCATCCAGAACATACTGAACATGGCCTGGTGTATGGAGCGCCCAGATGGCATCTGCTAGCACTGGCTTCTGTGGCTGTCGAAGCAGCAAGGAGATGTCAAACAGTGCTGAAGGATGACTACACAGCTCATACTTGAACACTGATGCCAGGTCTTGTGAAGCTTTTGCAGCAATTGTGAGTCGCTGGAAAAGTAGTTGAGGATCCATCTGCACTGCTTCGCCATCAATCTTCACAGAGGATTTCGTACTCATGGTGATTGCCTGGTCCCTCTTCTTGAATGTGTACTCAGCAGTAGTCTGTCCATCCATGCTGACCAAGATGGTGTTTCCAACCGCCTTTGCCTTATCAACATTCACAGAAGGGTGTGCATGGACCCCAGTCGAGATACTGCGCAAGCTTGGATCCGAGCAGAAGGGATGTCTTTCTTGGAGATAGTTCAGAACTGTGAGTGTGTCTTTCATGTCACGCTTGTCTTGCATCTGTCATGTCCTTGTTCTGGTCACCAGTGTTGTGGTTCACCCTGTCAGCTCTTGCATGGCATTATTGACTTCAGCACAAGCTGGCATGGAGAGCAGCCATTTCAAACGTTGCAGCTCTGTCATCCCTCGCCCTCTCGTGAGGCCACCACTGGTTTTCATACTCCTCATAAGCACCGGCTCGATGACGAGATCTACTGAGAGGCCAGCCCATACGCGATCACTTCGTCTGACCACATGGAATCCTCTCCAAATCTCTTGTAGACATCTGGATGATCTACCTGGAGCTTGCACATTCGCTGCACATAGATCCGAGCCGATTTTGTGTAGAGATTGTGCCCAGATGCTGCCATGAAAGGAAGCATTTCTGATATTGCCTCAAGGTGCAGTGCCCAATTCCCGATACGTTCAGCTCTCAGAAACTTACGAAGTATGTCTACCATATCCAACCAGAGGGCAGCAGTCCTGCTAGAGGATTTCAAGGATTCAGTTTTGCGTTTGAGTAGTTCCTTTATTCTGAGCATCACATCAGCATTGCAAGCCTTCTCTGCAGACACTGATCCCTCCATCAACTGTGCATAGAGGACAGCAACTTCATCCAGATCAGAGTTTCCCGTTCCAGCTCCAGCTGGGGTATTTTCCTCTGATGACATCTGTGCATCACACTCTTCTGTCTCTCCAGGCTGCAGAGGGGGAGCCACATCTTCTGCCTCTCAGGCTGCAGAGGGGGAGTATACTATACCAGATACTGGTACTGAAGCCTTTCCAATCTTTCCACGACGTATGCTGCATGAAGGGCTTGGCCAGCTTCATGGATTTGATATAAAGAAGTAACAACTGCTTATTCCATGACATTCTGTGTATCGAGTACTACAAGCTCCTGATTTGTAGCAAGGAAAGGGTTGCCCAGCTGCTCTACCACCTTGATGAACGATAGTACATCCTTTCGAAACTTTACTTGCAGGCTGTGTCCTTCCTTGTGATGAGTGGTGGATGACGTTGGTGAGTCATAGATGGCCTCAAACTCCTCAACTATCCACGTGCAATCAGGTCCAGTCAGCATAAACAGTGTAAGGGCTTCGGGATTTTCATAGAGTCCAACCGCTCCGCCATGCGCCTGGAGGCTTTTGTTGGACTGTTCATGGGCTTGGTCCTTGGCCATGAGGCTGAACTTTCTAGCTGATTTCTGCACAACAAAATTGCCCTTCATGAATTCAGCATGTACTTGAGGGTGTTTATCGGCTATCTCGACCATGTCACACACATGGACCGGTAGCCAACGTGCGTAGTTTGTGTGGTCGAGGACGTGAAACCAGCCGCAGAGTTCGTCACATGCTTGCACATATAGTGGGAAGTGCCCCTCCCGCAGGGACCGCACAAAGCGACACATCAGCAACTCCAGCTCGATTAGTCGCGTCCCCAATGCCAACATGACAGACTTCTTTCGGTTCGAAAATCAGAGAGAGCCACTGAGCCTGGCGGATCGAGGGTCTCTGTGATCTGGGACGAAGTCCAACATTCTGCAATGCCTCAATGCACCCACTGGCCGCACTGCTTCTGCCAAACAAGCCACAGTCGTGGTGTTGGATATGGCAGCAGTTATCCACATGGTGCGCCCCACAACAGCAAAGACATTCAGCGAGTATGTCTTGCTCAACATTATACCATTTCTGGAAGCCCAAATGACCGATAGTACCCAACGCATCGATGCTGTGTGGGATAATTACCCCGAGGAAAATAACCTCAAAGCGCTTAGACAGCAACGACGTGGAATGGCCCACGGACAAAAGTCGGCGATGGCAGCACTCAATCCCGAAGCATGAATGGAACAGCGGCTTCCTAAAAACGAGGAGAACAAAAAGGACCTCTTCTCATTCATCAGCACACAGATCTCCAAGACTGACATGGGCGGAAAGCTCCTTCTGACTACCCACTTCAAGACCGTGCTCTCCAACAAGCATTGTGGATCTCACAAAACTTCAGCCGTGCAACCATTCCGAGGCAGACACCAGGATCCCCCTGCATCTGGCACATGCGGCAGAGCAGGGTCATACAACAGCCTATGTTCGCACAGTAGACAGCGATGTCGTAGTTTTGTCAATCTGGTTTTCAAGATGCTTGGCCTATCGGAGCTCTGGGTAGGTTTTGGTAGTGGTAAAAAGTATCGTGACATACCAGTCCATACCATCTACTCTGATCTTGGCCCGTCAAAGTCCTTGGCACTACCCTCTTCCACAGCCTAACAGGGTGTGACACGACTTCACAGTTTCTTGGATGTGGCAAGAAGACAGCTTGGACAGCTTGGACAAGCATACCGGACCTCACCGACACACTAGTGGCTCTCACGCATAATCCTGACCTCTTCAGTCTTGAGTCTGTGCATATGCAGCGCATCGAACGCTTCGTCATACTCATGTACAGCAAGGGGTGTGGTGCAGCTGGTGTGAATGAGGCCAGACATCGCCTCTTCACCACTGGAAGCAGATCGCTGAAAGCATCCCACCTACCCAAGCCGCACTTTTCCAGCATGTAAAGCGAGCGCTATTACAGGCGAGTTTCTACTGGAGTCAGGCCACCTCGGTCCAGAAGGAAATTCCAGACTTCAGTGAGTGGGGCTGGCACAAAGATGGCACCGCATGGCAACCACTATGGACCACTCTCAGCGGCGCTTCAGCATGTCATTCTCTTGCACTGCGGCTGCCTCAAGGCATGCACGGAAGGTGCAAATGCAACCGTACCGTGTCCGATGCACGGTCCTCTGCAAATGCGAAGGCGGGTGCCTTAATAACGAAGGTGATAGCCAGTAAAACTTATTGCTGGCATCATAGAGCGCAAACCAGAATGTATTAGTAATTATTGGTATGCGTTGCTAAACAGATCCTTGTATTTTATTTTGATCATTTAAATGCACACAGCGGCAGTATTTTGTCACTACAGATATTATCTATATATTATCTGCAGAATTATTCTAATAAAAGTTGTTCCTGAATATAATCTTTACTGATTTGTTTAGTGACCTTGAGGGGTAAACGTCAAATAATGAGATGTCAAACTTGTGCGACATATTCATGTACAGCTTATAATGGGAAAATACATTTTTGGGGGCAGAATCTGGGATGACGGACCAGAAACACTGGATTTGACCCCAAAATGACCTTTTATGCTAACTTTGGGAGGGGTAAACCTGACCTCAAATCATTGAAATAACATCAGAATCAGATTACCCGAACCCAAAAACCTAAAAAGTGGTATCATTTATGATTCTAACCCTTTTCGTTTTTTGGTGGCGGCCATATTGGATTTTGCCAATATGGCGGCCCGTCAGGGCGCCTTCGTCTTGGCGCCCGGCAAAATTGATAAAGTATGGTATGGACAACATCTGGGCCAAATTTGGTGCTTTTGGAAGAATCTGAACCAAAATATCCCTACCGCCCCCACTAGAACCCTTTGTGGACGTCAGACAAGAAGACATCCATGTCCTTTTTTAACATGGGCGGCAATGGAAAATTGCGGCATCACCTATTTCAGTATTTTTCAATACTTTCCACCACTTGGATTTCTTAAGACTTTTGATATGTTATAAATAACATATTTATGAGACTAAAACAGTTGAAAGCCTTTCTGTTGCAATTTTTTCGAGGTCATGTCGTATAATGCCTGGACTAAAAGGCGATATAAGGATGACGGCTCACGGCATTATTTGTTTGCTACATGGATAATTTAAGTTCAGCTTTTTAATTCATTTGAAAGAGACCTTCAACTCGGCATGTTTTTTTTTTTTTTTTTTTTTAAGAGTTCAAAATGTTCAAAATGTGTTCATTACATAAATAAAATTTCATTTTCTCTGTAGCACTTCATGGATTCATGGAAGCAACACACTATAGTTGTTTATACAAAGCGTAAAGGTAAAAAAACAATATATACAGTGTTATCTTCATTTTAGATGTCAAAAAGTATTTGCGGCTCCCAGTGTTTTCTTTTCCGTGGAAACCGGGTCCAAATGGCTCTTTGAGTGTTAAAGGTTGCCGACCCCTGGTCTAGGGCAATGGTTATTGTCGGTCGCGGTGGGTCAATTATTGGATATTGGATACAAATATTTCTGATAATACGCAGAAAAGGACCAAGGAGTAGACCGTATAATTACATGTGGCAAGATGCAGCCGATAACTTGAAGTGGTCGCTATTAATATCCGGGATGGAGAATGAACAATCTCATATGAATGTTATGTTGTTTGTTAAAGTTTGTCGTGTCGCGCATATGCACTATGAAACAACAGGGCACATTCTGTGATCGCTTAGGGCTATGGTTATAGTCGGTAGCGGTGGATCAATTATTGGATTAGATATTTAAAATGTTTAGCTGATAGTACGCATAAAAGGATCAGAGTATTAGACTGGTTTTACTACTGGTGGCAAGAAGAAAAGCGATTCACAGAATTGTGTGCTTGTGTGTACCCGGGATTGTTGTTCGTAAGTTAGTAAAATGGGCCTATAGATACGAAACGCAGGACGCTGCGAGGTGGACACGTGGTGAGAGCGCTTGTCCAGCGGTTAGATAATATATAAACAAACTAAAGTGATTTGTTTAGAGCGAAGTGGTTATCCACTCACCTGTAAAGTAATTCCAGACAAAGGACGTGCAGGCCGGTTGCAAATGTTTACTCAAACATTCTACGTGGGCCAGGTGCAGTTCTTGGAATAAGTTTGTAGAACAATGAGATAGGAGTGAGAAGCCGTTTGCAAGATAGGAGATCAGGGACATGTGGTGTTGAGCACATGTCCAACTGTTAGAGGGACTCACCCGTAAAATAATTCCAGACAAAGGACGTGCAGGCCGGTTGCAAATGTTTACTCAAACATTCTACGTGGGCCAGGTGCAGTTCTTGGAATACGTTTGTAGAACAATGGGATGGGAGTGAGAATCCGTTCGCAGAAGGTTGCGTATCGGAGTGGTGGAATCAGGATTCGTAGCTGAATCACGGTTCTGCTAGCTATTGTATACTAAAAGAGTAATAATAATAGCTATAATAATTATAATGAATATTTAATTATAATAAAATGTATGTATACGCACTATGATCCGCAACATGCTATCAATTAGAGCGGGAATAAAGATACACACAAGGATCCGGATCTCCGATTCCAGGATAATGGATCTCTTGATTGAGCTAAAATAGTATATTTGGGGAGTGCGTTAGGAAAGCGGGGCAGATGTACTAACATTCCTTTGTTGGCATGATTAAGCCTTAAGGCGCTTGAATGAATCGTGCAGGCGCCGTTATAAAGATACAGAGGGGAAATTAAGGCAGCCGAAACCAATGAGAGAGATGACCCCTATCTTTATTAATTGTGAGGAAACACAGAATAAAAAGAAGGGGGAAAATAGTAATCGGCATATTATAAGGTATAGGCCTAAAGTAATAATGAATAATAGAGATAACTAGAAAATAGAAATAGGAGAAAAATAGTTAATTCCCAGGATAGATTCAACACATGCTGTGGGGTGAACACGTGGTGTTCAATTAGACGGAATATGTTATTCTTGCTTACACTCCTACATTTCAAAGGCAAATGGGGTTAAATGTAGGACCTTTTTTATCATCTACTGGAGTGAGCAACGGTATTTTATTCAAACCAGGATTTGTGTAAAATATTAAATTAGTAGCGTTGTAGTGGCGATCGGGAAATAGCTTTTGGCGGAGCTTCAAAGGAAACTCCAACAAAAGGGATTCCCTTCCCCCAGATCAGCCAGGGCAATCAGTTGATGACTCGCCAATAGAACTGGTTTTGTGACATGCCGCCCCCCAGACACCCCTGTCTTCCTGTAAGCAGAGCCGTAAGACCCCCCCCCGGAGGCTCTATTGTCTCCCAAATGTAGTTTACTAAGACAGAACACGTTGGGGGAGGGGGCCGCTAGGGAAGAAAAGGGGGAGGGGAAAGTGGGCACAATCCGGTTTTGGGTGGGGACATTAAGATTTTGCACGCTAAATGTACCTCTATAGCAAAGGTTATTGGGCTAACGGTGATTTAAGTGGGAAGCTAGTCTGAGCGGTAATGTTTTGTATCAATACATTTATATGTGGCTTAGGTCGCAATAAATCAGTAGCACAATTACCTCCATTTGGTGTTACGAATGGGGTTGGAATAACTTTTGTGGCAATGCCGTGTCGTTGTCACGTTTAGAAGTATTTGAATGAAAAGAGGAACCGAGCGAAGAGGGTCACGGACGGCTCAGGTAAATGTCGGCTTGGAGCGGTCCGGAAAACCGCGCGTGCGTGTTGTGAACCCGAATGGCGGAAGGGTCCTATTCAAAGTTTGTGCTACTGATCAGTAAAGATGTAGACAGTATTGATCATTCTCGCTAACCTGTAGTCAGCTAACCTAATATTCGCTGAGGTAAAACATATTTCCGTAGGTAGATTTAACTGTGTGCTCCGAGTGAACTCTCATAGTACCATCCATTGTGATTTAAGATGCGTACAATGGATGAGGACGGAAGTGCGGTTTTGACGCACACACTATGGTAAAGCAGAACTCGAGTATCAGCTTCAATCTACAAAGCATGCTGTGTTTAATAATGGTTAAGTTAAGCTAGCAGTAATATTTTGAAGCATCATTATAGTGACTGCGAAACTGATTTAATATCGAGGGTATAACTGACAGATCGCGTGGTAGCATCCTGGATTATGTATATATTATGTACCCGATTTATTGTTGATTAAAGATAGAAACCATAGGCGTTTAATGAAAAGAAATATTTACAAAAATGTTTAAACTACAACGAAAAATTAGGGTAAATAATAGTATTCATAAAGGAGGCTATATCCCATTAGAATTGGCTCTGGGTCGTGTCAGAAACTCCTGGGAAAAACTATAGTAATAATAATTACGTATATACCTAAAACCAAGTGACTCCAAGATGAAATAAATCTTGGAAATTAGTAGGATTGACCCCATTTAATCGGTGGTTTGATCGATGGGCGGTTGGTCGACCAAGATTTATTTCGGTCGCGCAGAAAAATAAAAACTTATATAAGGGAAAAAGGTTCCGACCAATCGAAAAAAAATGGACGGCTGTTAGTCGACCGAAATTCGTTTTAGTCAGGAACAGCCCTAGAAATTAGGGTATGCATACCAGTGTAAATAGGACTGAGTGAATGTGCGCATTTGTATGTCTATGTATGTATATGTGTGTGTACATGTGCGTGTCCATCCAGTTAGATGGGGAGATCTTGATGATTAATGATTGCACATCTGACTCTGTTAAGCCACTAACTCACTTTTGCAGTAACCCCTGTTGACCCTATTGTTTTCCAGATGGAGGTAGAGCATTCCCGAAACGGTGTACCGTTTACGGAGAAGGGATGACTGACAAAGAGTGTTTTACGTTGTGCTGTTCCACGCAATATGTTGTACCATGTGTGCATACCGATTTGTATGTTTTTGGTTTTATTTCGAAGGTTTCCATCATTGCCAATGCTTGTCTCACAAGTAGACGTAGCAAGCCCAAAAATATATATATATTAGACGCAATCAAAAATTGGAAATGGGCCGGCAATGATTGCTACCTTCACTTAGATGGCTTATGGCGCTGCCGGACTGGCCATCAGGTTGCGCCAATCAGCCTATTGCTGTACTGTGCTCGCATGTATCACAGTGTGACGCATGTGAGCAAAGGGGGAATGATGGCAGCCTGTAACAAAAACTGGGACTGGGAAACATTTTAAACCAAAATTACCGTGCTAGCACAGCAGACATTGTGTCATATGTCACAATTCGATGTGGAAAATCCAGCACCAGCAAAACAGGCCTCATATCCTCCCCCCTTAAGGTATAAATTAAATAAAAGATTTTATTACAAACTGTAGCCTAACCAAGTTCCACCACCAGAATTCCACTGGGCACCCACGGCACCAGCACGCATCACCAGCTTTATCCGGTCAGAGACATGGGCATGCATCTGATGGATGATGCAAGGATAAGGTATTGTGTGATGCTAACAAATTGCATAGGGGTTCTACAGTAACAGGTGGAGGAGATCCAGACGGCCAGGATGACTCCAGACGGCCAGGATGACTTCATCCGGCACTCCCCGAAGCCAAGCGACTGGGACCCAGCAGTAAAGTGCAAAAGCCAGCCCACCTGGAACCACTACACGACGAAGGGAAGCCCCCTCCAGATGCAGCACCGTTTTGTTCCTGTTTCTTGGCCTGCGTGGCCCATCCCTTCCCAGACAAAAGGGAAGTCGAAGTTGAGTACTGAGGAGGGCACGTGCTAGACAAACCTCTCGCCTCCCAGGAAAAAAGTACAAAGCCGCTGAATCTGGACCTAGAGGTTCCAGTGAAGATCGCAAGAAAAGAAGTAACAAAGAATACACACACCAAAACACACTGTTAATGTTATAGATATATCATTTATGTTGTTAATGTTAGCCATGAAGGTAAAACAGGCTGTAAATGGATCAGGTTGTTGAGTATGTTTGTTAGGCAAACATAGAATTGGCAAAAATGGGTAGACCTGTGAGGGCCTGGCTGTTTAGAACAGCGAACTTCAGCCCCATGTGAGAGGTGTAGCAATCTCCCATGATACTGGGTAACCTCACACTGAGTTGTAAGTGTCTCCCTCAAATAGGTGGATAGGAAAAAAAAAAAAGAAGCTCTCCCACAAAAGCTATTGGCTATTTCCAGCTCTGTATACAAAACCATATCCCCCAGAGATGAGGGTCAAAAGCTCTAGGCACCAACGGAGTGTCTACACAAGTTGGAAGAATTTACATGAGGGTCAAAAGCTCTAGACACCAATGTAAGGAAGTGTCTATACAAATGTAAGGTAAAGTTTGTGCAGATTGTAAAAAAATAGCACAAAAGGGGGGATTGTGGAGGAAGAAATTTGTATCGAGTTGGGATGCTAGACCACATCCACAGCAGTGGACGGTAGACACTAATTAATTCAGTGTGACACAGAAGTCAGAGACAAAAGGCTTTTCGCGCCACAACTTCAAAGGAACATTTGTTTGTTTGTAACATTTCCCCTACGGCAGGAAACCTCCTTCCCATTGGTTTAAGACCCTGGGAGGGCTGTTCTAACAACCTGTTATATCTTCATGTTAGCCCATAGCTCCATTTACCTGTAAGTTAACGCCCTGTTACTTCCCCCTTGTGATTGTTCCCTCCCCTTCCGTTGTGTTGGATATAAATATCCATTTGAATTTGAAGGCGGGAGGTTCACTGTCCTGTGTGACACGGGTCTCCGTGCTGATAGAGAAATTCTGTTTCTGAACTTGAGTCTCTCAAAAAGTCTCACGCTTGCACATTGTGTGAAGCTGTGCCAAAAGAGATAGGCGGCAAGCTGTGAGCTAGTTAGCCGCCACAGTCTCAGGGTCAGAGCGGCCCTGCAGAAAAAGATTACAGAGGTTGTCTCAGAGAGGAAAGAAAACAACCGTCTCTTGATGGGCGAGGCTATAGCATTTGTCTAAATCATTGTGTATAAGAAGTGTTCTCTCCGGAAATGATTTGTTCATTGCCTGGCAGGGAGGCGGTGAACCCCGAATGCATTTGGTTGAATAAACTCTGTTGAATATTGGTTGTATGTTCTGTTTTCTCATTTGGTGCAAGTGTTCTCTATTCACTTTGTAGGTCTTCTGAATTTCGTGAACCTAACAATTGGGGGCTCGTTCCGGGATCCCAATATCTCACCGCATGGCGCAGAGGAAGGGCGTGAGGTCTGAACTGTGCACGGGGCTTGTTTCAGAGACAAGTTTATTGAGAAAGTCCTCGGTCCGGATCGGGCAGGATCCTTGGATAATTAGCGAGGCCAGACAGCCAACGTTCCTCTGAAAGCGCGGTGAGTGACGGGATTTTTCTGAATTCTATTTAAGATAAAAGTGTGATATTGAACCTAGAGCCTTGACATAAAGGAGAGTGACAGAACATAGGTGTGACCATGGGAAAGTGTAAGAGCAACGGTGGTTGTGGTTGTTGTTGTTGTTGTGGGTGTAAAGAAAGTGATGGTTAAGTTTACCTGCCTCAGGATTTAAGGGAAATGGAATTGAGGTTTACGGGGGCAGGAGATTGGGTTGAGCATGTGAAAAGAAAAGTTTGATGGGAAGTTGCAGGTCCAGCAATGTGGCAAGCCTAATAAAAAAAAAAAAAAAAAAAGGGAAACGTGAACGTTTTTGTGGCGGGGTTGTATGCCTGATTGGGTGGTGACACTCCCGGTCTCCGGGATGGGGTTCAAGTCCCTGCGGCGGTGTATACCTAATTAGGTGGTGACGCTCCCGGTCTCCGGGAGGGGTTCAAGTCCCTGAGGTGTCTCTAATTAGTGTTCGGTTGGAGCCTAACGCGCCGAAACGGCACACGTGAGGAACTGTTTTCTATTAAAGTGTAAGGGTTACGCGTGGAACTTCTTAGGGGGAGGTTTGAGGTTTGACAAATAATTTATTATTATAAGTGTTTGTGAACAATTGCCTCTGGGATTTACCTGGGGAGAATTGACAAAATAAACTAAAGTCAAGTGTTTATTCATAGTATGAGTGAATAAAAAATGAATGTGACATGAATGCAATTGCGCCTGAGTATGAGTGAATAAAAGTGTACGTAAAAATTTTGGACTGTGTGCAAAATAAAAACGAAATGATAATGGCGTACCTAAACCGTTTAAAAAAAGTGTTTAATGCTACCAACAGCTGAAAAATGCGTTCTTGAACGGCCTCACTCCTGCATTAACAATGTTAATTAAGATATGTAATTACGTGGGCAACGTGCCGATTGTAAGTGATAATGCTATTCACTTCGAGCGAACGGGTAGGGAAGACCAATTAAAATGAAACAAAAAATTACTATTGAATGTGATAGAATACTAATGGGTTGTCAGTCACGTCACTTGTATAGGTACTATTGGAAATAGTTTTGGGAATTCTATACAATTGATAGATTGGTATTACACATGGGAATTGATATACTGCCAGTCATGCACAACTGTGTGAATGTAGACAGCCCCAGCGAACTCTTATATAGCACTGCTCTCTTCTTACCCCTGACTAAAGACATTTTGAATATTTGAGTGTTTCTGGAACATGCCGGAAATAAACGAAACGAGATGTTTAGGCACCATGTATAGTTGACCAAAATTGACTGGAATTCTAGTAAACTTGAGTGCAGGCAGAAATCCAAGGTTGTAAAAATATCATTGTTTGCTACTGTGCCTGTATGCATACACAACTGCAATTTGAACCGTACAGTATGCTGCTAGCTCTTTCCGATGACCATCCTAGTTTACATCAGAGAAATAATTAGGTATTGTATGATGTTCTGCAAACATTCAGGGCTCAAAATAAAAAAAGAGAATAAAAGTAAAAAATGACGCATTCATTGTAGACAGCGAAGAATCTAAAAATGAATGATCCATCTGATCTGCACGGTACTATGTACATTTTACATTTTACATTTTAGGCATTTGGCAGTATCTGTGATTTTTTTTTTTTAAACTCCTCCTGTATGTAGACGACATATTGAATTGCTCTCCTTCTCGGGAAAAGGCATGTTTGGACATTCTTGTCTCACAAGGCCAAGGAGATAAGCAAGGGGGGGTGTGGACCAGAAGTAAAATATCTGGGACGCGCTATCTCAGCTCGAGGCCGAGCCTTATTACAGGATAGGAAAACCTGCATCCTGATACTGCAGGCCCCAAAGCCTAAAATAAAATAAAAACAGATGATATTTTTTTTAGGAATGATACATTTCCCGAACCTGGATGTGTAATTATGCACAATTGATGCAGCCACTGTTAGATTGTATTTACAGCAAACCAATGGAGGCTCGAGATCCAATCAGATGGACTCCTGAAGTCAACGAAGCCTTTGAGCAGGTAAAACAGGTTTGGAGGTAAGCAAAGACCAATTGCTTATTACTCCACAGAACTGGATCCTGTAGCACGAGGACTGCCATGCTGTATACAAGCTGTAGAAGCAGCAGCATTAGCAGTAAAAGCCTCACAAACCATAGTGTTATACCAACCATTGACACTGATGGTACCACATGTAGTTTCTGTATTACTACTGCAAACAAAACATACATTCTTGTCACCAGCAAGACAGCTGAGCTGTATGGCGACTCTACTAACAGCTCCTAATCTAACAATTGTAAAATGCACCACACTTAATCCGGCTACCTTGCTGACAACTGCTGAGGATGGAGATCCTCACGATTGTGTAGCTGAAACATCTAGGTCTGTGGCAGCACGCCCGGGTTAATGGACACACCCATTCATGGCCTTAGAAGTAACATTCTATGTGGATGGATCCTGAAAAAGAATGACTTCAACAGGTAAACCAATAATGCATGCACCATTGATACTGGAACTGATTGTGGCAGTACAGAAACCCAAAACACTGACGAGAGAAATGTGCAACACATACGAAAGGAACAGATGAGGTGTCCCTGGGAATGCATTCGCAGACTCTGCTGCAAAAGAAGCAGCTGCAGACACTCAGGGAGTGTTTAAAGAGATTGATTGCGTCACTCTCGATTACACTCTCTTGAGAGACATGCAACATGAAGCAGGGGTACCAGAGAAAAGGGGGATGTGGGGTGATCAAAAATGTACTGAGAACGAAACTGGCCTGTGGGTGGGCCCAGAAAAGAAACCTGTATTACCGAGATCTTTGTTTACCATAGCTGCAGAGTTGAGTCATGGCATATGCCATGTCTCAAGAGGAGGGAGGGTAGATATGATAAACAAACGTTATACAACGTTTGGATTGACAAACTAAAAAAAAAATGTGTAAAAGGTGTTTAACATGTTTTGACTATTTGAATCTTGGATGATGGATGATTTCATCCACCTCACACCAAGTGAGGGGAAAAAGAGCTGCTTAGTAATGATTGACCCATTCTCAGGTTGGGTAGAAGCATACCCTACCTCAAAAATTGATGCACAACTGTGGAAAAAATAATTTGTAGAGAAATGATACCTAGATGGGGAAAGCCTATCACCTATCGCAATTTGGAGATAGAATATTAGAGGATAATTCCACATTGGCAGAGTATATGAATAAAATGTTATCTAATAAACAAGAAATGTGTAAACTCTTACAGCAGGAATACCAAAAGAAAAGCTGCAGGTCGGGGACTGGGTACTGATTAAAGATCCAAGGCACAAGGCGTGGCATCAACCAAGGAGGAAAGGGCCGTATCAGGTGCTACTAACAACTCCAACAGCAGTAAAGATTGCCGAGCGATCCACCTGGGTGCATCTGTCCCACTGTAAACAGGTAACAAAGGGTGAGTAGGTACCTAAAGAGTTGTGCTCAGAAGGGAGAAGTCCGGCTACAAAGGGAGGTGTGAAATATAGAACACACCTGTCTCAAAACCGTGAAGCAAACAACCCTCTTACTGGGATTTAGACACAGCTATGGCGAACCTCCAGTGGCGGGCAGTGGGGTCTTTGACCATATTGATGATAATCACGGTATAAGAGGGAAGAGATTTGTAAAAGCACAGCACAGAGCGTAAACAAGACCAACTGTTACGTATGCACACATCTACACTCTAGCGTTTGGGTTCTCAACTCATACAGGAACACTTAAATACTTTGACCCAACCCACAAAATCACAACCAAAGTGAACTGCTATGAATATACTGACGGGAATAAATTGCACTGATTAACAAGGTTTATTACAAACCTCACGACAACATTTGAGTACGCCCATTATGGTAGTACCATATACCCCGCATAAGACCTTTACAAAATGTGTACGAGGGAAGGGAACAGTCCCGGTGGGGGAGACATCCCAATGCGATGGGACAGTGTACTCCTACTGTAAAAATAGAACCACTGGAACACCCTTAAAAAGAGACAAGGTGTTCCACGTTAGCACCTACAGAAAACGGCACTAGGGCAGTGGATGGATGGTACTGGCTTTGCGGACACAATGTGTACATAGCTCTGCCTAAGAAGTGGCATGGAACTTGTGCATATGCGATGCTAACTGACAATACATGGGTAATAAGCGCTGAAACACAGGGTCGTGCAAAAGATCCTTAGAGGATAAGCATGATGCAATATGGGAAGTAATGTTCCAGAAGATCACAAACTTTGGAGTGCAGGGAACAAAGCGGTTCTTAGTATTTTTCCCCAAATGGGGGTGGGCAAATTAATGTTAAGGGTAGAGACAATAAACTACCGCCTGAGTGCATTGATCAATTTCACACTGAATAAAAGGGAAAAAAATGAGTTAACTGCACTTAGATTAATGACAATTCAAAATCGTATGGTCCTGGACCTCATGACTGCCTCCGAGGGAGGAGTATGCCACATAATTGGAACTGCGTGTTGTACCTACATACCTGATAACGATGCGGAGGGTAAAACCTTAGATCAAGCTATGGAAGGATCTAAGTGCAACAAAGAGACCTGATGACTGATGATGATAACCCAAATGATGCAAAGTACCCCAGCGTAACAGGCTTTAGCCCTGGAGGAGAGGGAAACTGATGAGTATGACAACCTAGAGTCTGAAGAAGGACAATCTGACTCTGGGAATGAAGAAATAATTGATCCTCCAGACTAGGACGATACTGCCATGGCCTTGCAAAACTTGTTTAAAGATGTTTAAGCTTCTGCATTGAAATAAACTTGCTACGCGCAAAATGTGAAAAGATTCTAAATGTTTTATGACTATATGGGATAAAATCATAAAAGGAGGATTGATAGAGAATTCTGTTTCTGAACTTGAGTCTCTCAAAAAGTCTCACACTTGCACATTGTGTGAAGCTGTGCCAAAGAGATAGGCGGCAAGCTGTGAGCTAGTTAGCCGCCACAGTCTCAGGGTCAGAGCGGCCCTGCAGAAAAAGATTACCGAGGTTGTCTCAGAGATGGAAGAAAACAACCGTCTCTTGATGGGCGAGGCTATAGCATTTGTCTAAATCATTGTGTATAAGAAGTGTTCTCTCCGGAAATGATTTGTTCATTGCCTGGCAGGGAGGCGGTGAACCCCGAATGCATTTGGTTGAATAAACTCTGTTGAATATTGGTTGTATGTTGTTTTCTCATTTGGTGCAAGTGTTCTCTATTCACTTTGTAGATCTTCTGAATTTCGTGAACCTAACAATTGGGGGCTCGTTCGGGATCCCAATATCTCACCGCATGGCGCAGAGGAAGGGCGTGAGGTCTGAACTGTGCACGGGGCTTGTTTCAGAGACAAGTTTTTGAGAAAGTCCTCGGTCCGGATCGGGCAGGATCCTTGGATAATTAGCGAGGCCAGACAGCCAACGTTCCTCTGAAAGCGGTGAGTGACGGGATTTTTCTGAATTCTATTTAAGATAAAAGTGTGATATTGAACCTAGAGCCTTGACATAAAGGAGAGTGACAGAACATAGGTGTGACCATGGGAAAGTGTAAGAGCAACGGTGGTTGTTGTTGTTGTTGTTGGGGTGTAAAGAAAGTGATGGTTAAGTTTACCTGCCTCAGGATTTAAGGGAAATGGAATTGAGGTTTACGGGGGCAGGAGATTGGGTTGAGCATGTGAAAAGAAAAGTTTGATGGGAAGTTGCAGGTCCAGCAATGTGGCAAGCCTAATAAAAAAAAAAAAAGGGGGAAACGTGAACGTTTTTGTGGCGGGGTTTGTATGCCTGATTGGTGGTGATACTCCGGTCTCCGGGATGGGGTTCAAGTCCCTGCGGCGGTGTATACCTAATTAGGTGGTGACGCTCCCGGTCTCCGGGAGGGGGTTCAAGTCCCTGAGGTGTCTCTAATTAGTGTTCGGTTGGAGCCTAACGCGCCGAAAACGGCACACGTGAGGAACTGTTTTCTATTAAAGTGTAAGGGTTACGCGTGGAGACTTCTTAGGGGAGGTTTGAGGTTTGACAAATAATTTATTATTATAAGTGTTTGTGAACAATTGCCTCTGGGATTTACCTGGGGAGAATTGACAAAATAAACTAAAGTCAAGTGTTTATTCATAGTATGAGTGAATAAAAAATGAATGTGACATGAATGCAATTGCGCCTGAGTATGAGTGAATAAAAGTGTACGTAAAAATTTTGGACTGTGTGCAAAATAAAACGAAATGATAATGGCGTACCTAAACCGTTTAAAAAAAGTGTTTAATGCTACCAGCTGAAAAATCGTTCTTGAACCACCTGCATTAACAATGTTAATTAAGATATGTAATTACGTGGGCAACGTGCCGATAAGTGATAATGCTATTCACTTCGAGCGAACGGCTAGGGAAGACCAATTAAAATGAAACAAAAAATTACTATTGAATGTGATAGAAACTAATGGATTGTCAGTCACGTCACTTGTATAGGTACTATTGGAAATAGTTTTGGGAATTCTATACAATTGATAGATTGGTATTACATGGGAATTGATATACTGCCAGTCATGCACAACTGTGTGAATGTAGACAGCCCCAGCGAACTCTTATATAGCACTGCTCTCTTCTTACCCCTGACTAAAAGACATTTTGAATATTTGAGTGTTTCTGGAACATGCAGGAAATAAACGAAACGAGATGTTTAGGCACCATGTATAGTTGACCAAAATTGACTGGAATTCTAGTAAACTTGAGTGCAGGCAGAAATCCAAGGTTGTAAAAATATCATTGTTTGCTACTGTGCCTGTATGCATACACAACTGCAATTTGAACCGTACAGTATGCTGCTAGCTCTTTCCGATGACCATCTAGTTTACATCAGAGAAATAATTAGGTATTGTATGATGTTCTGCAAACATTCAGGGCTCAAAATAAAAAAAAGAGAATAAAAGTAAAAAATGACGCATTCATTGTAGACAGCGAAGAATCTAAAAATGAATGATCCATCTGATCTGCACGGTACTATGTACATTTTACATTTTACATTTTAGGCATTTGGCAGTATCTGTGATTTTTTTAAACTCCTCCTGTATGTAGACGACATATTGAATTGCTCTCCTTCTCGGAAAAGGCATGTTTGGACATTCTTGTCTCACAAGGCCAAGGAGATAAGCAAGGGGGTGTGGACCAGAAGTAAAATATCTGGGACGCGCTATCTCAGCTCGAGGCCGAGCCTTATTACAGGATAGGAAAACCTGCATCCTGATACTGCAGGCCCCAAAGCCTAAAATAAAATAAAAACAGATGATATTTTTTTTAGGAATGATACATTTCCCGAACCTGGATGTGTAATTATGCACAATTGATGCAGCCACTGTTAGATTGTATTTACAGCAAACCAATGGAGGCTCGAGATCCAATCAGATGGACTCCTGAAGTCAACGAAGCCTTTGAGCAGGTAAAACAGGTTTGGAGGTAAGCAAAGACCAATTGCTTATTACTCCACAGAACTGGATCCTGTAGCACGAGGACTGCCATGCTGTATACAAGCTGTAGAAGCAGCAGCATTAGCAGTAAAAGCCTCACAAACCATAGTGTTATACCAACCATTGACACTGATGGTACCACATGTAGTTTCTGTATTACTACTGCAAACAAAACATACATTCTTGTCACCAGCAAGACAGCTGAGCTGTATGGCGACTCTACTAACAGCTCCTAATCTAACAATTGTAAAATGCACCACACTTAATCCGGCTACCTTGCTGACAACTGCTGAGGATGGAGATCCTCACGATTGTGTAGCTGAAACATCTAGGTCTGTGGCAGCACGCCCCGGGTTAATGGACACACCCATTCATGACGCAGAAGTAACATTCTATGTGGATGGATCCTGAAAAAAGAATGACTTCAACAGGTAAACCAATAATGCATGCACCATTGATACTGGAACTGATTGTGGCAGTACAGAAACCCAAAACACTGACGAGAGAGAAATGTGCAACACATACGAAAGGAACAGATGAGGTGTCCCTGGGGAATGCATTCGCAGACTCTGCTGCAAAGAAGCAGCTGCAGACACTCAGGAGTGTTTAAAGAGATTGATTGCGTCACTCTCGATTACACTCTCTGAGAGACATGCAACATGAAGCAGGGGTACCAGAGAAAAGGGGGGATGTGGGGTGATCAAAATGTACTGAGAACGAAACTGGCCTGTGGGTGGGCCCAGAAAAGAAACCTGTATTACCGAGATCTTTGTTTACCATAGCTGCAGAGTTGAGTCATGGCATATGCCATGTCTCAAGAGGAGGAGGTAGATATGATAAACAAACGTTATACAACGTTTGGATTGACAAACTAAAAAAAAATGTAAAAGGTGTTTAACATGTTTTGACTATTTGAATCTTGGATGATGGATGATTTCATCCACCTCACACCAAGTGAGGGGAAAAAGAGCTGCTTAGTAATGATTGACCCATTCTCAGGTTGGGTAGAAGCATACCCTACCTCAAAAATTGATGCACAACTGTGGAAAAATAATTTGTAGAGAAATGATACCTAGATGGGGAAAGCCTATCACCTATCGCAATTTGGAGATAGAATATTAGAGGATAATTCCACATTGGCAGAGTATATGAATAAAATGTTATCTAATAAACAAGAAATGTGTAAACTCTTACAGCAGGAATACCAAAAGAAAAGCTGCAGGTCGGGGACTGGGTACTGATTAAAGATCCAAGGCACAAGGCGTGGCATCAACCAAGGAGGAAAGGGCCGTATCAGGTGCTACTAACAACTCCAACAGCAGTAAAGATTGCCGAGCGATCCACCTGGGTGCATCTGTCCCACTGTAAACAGGTAACAAAGGGTGAGTAGGTACCTAAAAGAGTTGTGCTCAGAAGGAGAAGTCCGGCTACAAAGGGAGGTGTGAAATATAGAACACACCTGTCTCAAAACCGGTGAAGCAAACAACCCTCTTACTGGGATTTAGACACAGCTATGGCGAACCTCCAGTGGCGGGCAGTGGGGTCTTTGACCATATTGATGATAATCACGGTATAAGAGGGAAGAGATTTGTAAAAGCACAGCACAGAGCGTAAACAAGACCAACTGTTACGTATGCACACATCTACACTCTAGCGTTTGGGTTCTCAACTCATACAGGAACACTTAAATACTTTGACCCAACCCACAAAATCACAACCAAAGTGAACTGCTATGAATATACTGACGGGAATAAATTGCACTGATTAACAAGGTTTATTACAAACCTCACGACAACATTTGAGTACGCCCATTATGGTAGTACCATATACCCCGCATAAGACCTTTACAAAATGTGTACGAGGGAAGGGAACAGTCCCGGTGGGGGAGACATCCCAATGCGATGGGACAGTGTACTCCTACTGTAAAAATAGAACCACTGGAACACCCTTAAAAGAGACAAGGTGTTCCACGTTAGCACCTACAGAAAACGGCACTAGGGCAGTGGATGGATGGTACTGGCTTTGCGGACACAATGTGTACATAGCTCTGCCTAAGAAGTGGCATGGAACTTGTGCATATGCGATGCTAACTGACAATACATGGGTAATAAGCGCTGAAACACAGGGTCGTGCAAAAAGATCCTTAGAGGATAAGCATGATGCAATATGGGGAAGTAATGTTCCAGAAGATCACAAACTTTGGAGTGCAGGGAACAAAGCGGTTCTTAGTATTTTTCCCCAAATGGGGGTGGGCAAATTAATGTTAAGGGTAGAGACAATAAACTACCGCCTGAGTGCATTGATCAATTTCACACTGAATAAAAGGGGAAAAAAAATGAGTTAACTGCACTTAGATTAATGACAATTCAAAATCGTATGGTCCTGGACCTCATGACTGCCTCCGAGGGAGGAGTATGCCACATAATTGGAACTGCGTGTTGTACCTACATACCTGATAACGATGCGGAGGGTAAAACCTTAGATCAAGCTATGGAAGGATCTAAGTGCAACAAAGAGACCTGATGACTGATGATGATAACCCAAATGATGCAAAGTACCCCAGCGTAACAGGCTTTAGCCCTGGAGGAGAGGGAAACTGATGAGTATGACAACCTAGAGTCTGAAGAAGGACAATCTGACTCTGGGAATGAAGAAATAATTGATCCTCCAGACTAGACGATACTGCCATGGCCTTGCAAAACTTGTTTAAAGATGTTTAAGCTTCTGCATTGAAATAAACTTGCTACGCGCAAAATGTGAAAAAGATTCTAAATGTTTTATGACTATATGGGATAAAATCATAAAAAGGAGGGATTGATAGAGAAATTCTGTTTCTGAACTTGAGTCTCTCAAAAAGTCTCACACTTGCACATTGTGTGAAGCTGTGCCAAAAGAGATAGGCGGCAAGCTGTGAGCTAGTTAGCCGCCACAGTCTCAGGGTCAGAGCGGCCCTGCAGAAAAAGATTACCGAGGTTGTCTCAGAGAGGAAAGAAAACAACCGTCTCTTGATGGGCGAGGCTATAGCATTTGTCTAAATCATTGTGTATAAGAAGTGTTCTCTCCGGAAATGATTTGTTCATTGCCTGGCAGGGAGGCGGTGAACCCCGAATGCATTTGGTTGAATAAACTCTGTTGAATATTGGTTGTATGTTGTTTTCTCATTTGGTGCAAGTGTTCTCTATTCACTTTGTAGATCTTCTGAATTTCGTGAACCTAACAGTGCAGCTGCTCGTAATTAAAGCTTTAACACTGTTTAAAGGAATTCTCTCTGATCCTGCTGAGTTTTAATTTCCACGACAACTCTATGGTGAATGTAGAGAAACGTAATGGAAAACTGTGCTTATGCCTGGACCTGAAAGAGCTCAACGCTGCCATCTGCAGGCAACACTTTCAAATTCCAACTATTGATGAAGTAATGAGTAAGCTGGCTGGAGCCTCATACTTCAGTACATTGGATGCTAGCTACTGGCAATTGGCAAATCACCCTCACGGAGGAATCTTCAAACCTCACAACCTTCAACGCGCCATTCGAAAGATACAAATATCTCTGTTTGCCTTTCACAAAGTCCATACTGGCAAGACATGGAATACCAGATGAGATAAAGTCTGATAACGGACCTCAATTCTCACAAGAAGACAGGAAGTTCAATACAATACAATACAATGTCTCCATGACATCCTCAGGCTAATAGAGTAGAGTGTTCTATGCAAAGTACACATCATTGTTGTCTATCGCCCACCAGGTCCACTGTTGAGTTTCCTAGATGAGATGGATGCCCTACTCAGCTCCTTCCCTGAGGATCGCACTCCTGTCTTACTCCTCTGTGATTTCAACCTGCTGCTGGACACCCCTCAGTCCTCCTCATTTCTTCCCCTGCTCCAGTCCTTTGACTTTACCATGGCTGAATCCCCATCCACCCATAAGGCTGGTAACCAACTGGACCTGGTCTTCACTAGGAACTGCACTTTACCTAACAGCAGAAAGGAAATGATGACATGGAGAGGATCCCTCTCCTCTTCCCACACCCTCTCTACCGGAGTTCCACAGGGCTCGGTGCTAGGCCCCATCCTATTCTCCCTGTACACCAAGTCACTTGGTTCTGCTATCTCTGCTCATGGTTTTTCTTACCACTGTTATGCCAACGACACTCAACTTTTTCTCTCCTTTTCTCTATCTGAGATCCAGGTCCCGGCACCAATTTCTGCATGCCTGGCTGACATCTCTGCCTGCATGTACCCCCACCACCTGAAGCTGAACCTGGGGAAGACTGAACTGCTCTTCCTCCCAGCGAAGAGCTCCCCAATGATTGGTGCTTCAGTCACCATGGAAGGCTCCATAGTGTCTCTGTCCCAGTCTGCCAGGAGTCATGAAGTGACCCTGGACGACCAGCTGTGCTTCTCGAGCCACATTGCAGTGATCGCCCGGACCTGCCGATTCTCCCTTCACAACATCCGTAGGATCTGACCGTTCCAAGAGGCCATACAGCTCCTGGTCCAGGCCCTGGTGATCTCGTGTCTGGACTACTGCAATTCCTTGCTGGCAGGCCTACCAGCCTGTGCCATCAAGCCACTGCAATTAGTCCAGAATGCTGCCGCATGTCTGGTGTTCAATCAACCGCAGTTCACTCACATCACACCCCTCTACTATCATCTCTGCACTGGCTCCCCATCACAGCACGCATCAGATTCAAATCACTGGTGCTTGCTTTTCAAGTGGCTAGAGGAAATGCTCCCCCTTACCTCCAGACACTCATCACAAACTGGCAAACTGACTGTCCCATCCCTCCGGGCGCCTGGCAGCCACTCTTCGTGGTCTTGCCACAAGTGTGTCTACTCCCGAGAACACAGACATAGTTCAAGAGGAGGGAGCAGACAAGCAGACAAACCCTGTAACTCTGTCTGTCACTAGAATTGTACTGTACAGGTAGCCACACATATAGCTCCTCACACCACTCAAAGTGGATGGATAGTCAAACCTTCATCTAGGTATGAGGAGTAGAAAGAAAATAATAATATAATAATATATGCCATTTAGCAGACACTTTTATCCAAAGCGACTTATATTAGTGAATGCATACATTTTTCATGTGGTCCCAGTGGGAAGAAAAATGAAGTCACAGTTCACTGTAAAATCACTGGGACATTCAACAAGACATTATAAAACCACTACAGAATTACGTAAATGGTCAATTTCATAAGTGAATTAACAGTCATTTCTCCCCATAAGAGTTTTTTGTGTTTAGAGGGGAGAAGTTGTGATATGACTATTGTTATGAGCCACAAAAACCACACGCACTCCAATAGCCATGTGGTGAACCCAAATGGGCAGCAAAATACCACCAGCCAGATGGATATAGAGACAGAAGCATCAAAAATATCACAAAAGAAAACCACTAGCTAGCACAAAAAGAATGAATTCTACCCTACCTACCAGCAAAACAAAAGAGTGAATTCTTCCAGGAAACTAGCTAACATACTCTGTGCTTGCCCTACCTACCAAAGGTGCTCAAAAGGACAGTACAGAAATAAAACAAAGAAAGCTTGGTCCAATGCCATAAAGCTGTTCTAAAAACTAGCTCAAGCAAAAGATCGTTGTCATACACAAAATTATTTTCTCAAAATTGGCACAAAAAATAAAGCTTCTTCCAGAAGACAGCGTTTCTTCTAAGTGCAGGCCCTTAAAAAGCAGTCCAAGCTGGGGATGTGGCCAGGATCATATTCAGGTGAACTTGTCAATAACTCTAGCTGCAGTAAGTGATCAAGCGTTCAGAGCATGGCTCCAATTAAGAGAAGTTCCCTCTCGAAATTTGCCCGACCGTAACACTATGCTGCCACTTGTTGGTAGAAGGTGCAGTCGGAATAAAGGTGGCTGAATAGCACTCAGAATAGCATAACAAAACAGAATCACTGTTGAGTTGAGTTGAGGTTATTTATCTCAAACAATCAACCATATAAAATTACAATAGAAAGGATAAAACAAGGTTCCATGATGTTACCACTTTCATTTTGGCTGAATTCCCCCAAAATCCCATTCCCACCGTTTAAAACACAATTATTAATTTTCCACTGTTTGATATAAACAATAAATTAAACAGTCAATTATACTGACCTATCACTTCGCTATCTGCCCACTGCACCTGCAGTCTGCATGCTGCCCCTGCAAGTGAGGCCCCGGCCACACCACGTGCATGAACGGACCACAACTTCCCCAGATCAGGACAGAGTCAGACAAACCACTGGCCTTGGGCTTGCCTCCAGGCATTCCAAGTGCAGGTGTCCCCAGGCTTAATACAACCTTGTGCAGACTCATTAAAAATCATGGAAACAGCACAAGTTTCATAAACTCAGGCCCTTCTAAGGTTTTTTTCCTTTGTGACTCCTTAGCCACAGTTACATAGATTTACCATAGGTTACAACAATCATCAAATTTCATAAAGGTTATACAGATGATACAGGTTTTGATTTAATTGTAACAAATTTAGGTCAGCCCATATCAACTCGCTGATGAGTAAATAAATCAACAGTCTCCCTACCCGGCCTCTCTGTTGCTTCACATGGGCCACCAGTAAACCAATTTACCCAGCAGTCATCTCCCAGATCACACCTGCATGACTTCAGTCAGCCATCAATGCAGAACATTCGGGCATGCAAATACCCTTGCTGCTCTTTTGTCATGTGAGCCCCCTTTCCCACATAGATACTGCCTGTGACTGTGGCAGTATGGAGTCTTTCCTCATCGCACAGACTGCCTGTGTAACATCTACATGGCAAATTGTGGCCATCGGTTCATAGCGACATTTTATGTAGGCTGACCCCAAAACAGAATACATGTTCATTCATGACCCTCATATACTAGGCATAATGCAGTATAGGTGTAATACGATCATAGATATAGTATAGTATATAAGGTACAGTATGAGTATGAGTTTATATAGAACCAGCTATAGTTTTGATCATATAACGTTACATAACATTTTTTAAGCAGGATAATATCTTCTCCTCTTCCATGGTCATACGCTGAACTTTCCAGACCAGTTGACAGAGTGAGGTTGCTCTTCTTCCAGCCTTCACTGGTGGTGATCTTCTCTGGTAGAAGTGTGTGAGATAACTATGTGTGTGTTTTACTCTATCTGCCATAGGTAAGGGAGCACCTGTCTCCTGTGTGTGCTATGCACCTCAGTCCGTGTATATGCATTTAGTCAGTATAAATGTTTTCACCAACCCAGGTACTTTGCGCACCGTAGAGGGTTTCCATAGTGGTGGGTGTGCTCCTTCACACCCGATGCATAATGATACGGATCACTCCTCCCCATCCTGTTGCTGCCAGCCACCCGCAAACAGGTTTTCTCCCGCATAGTTGGCCCAGAATCGTGGATCCAACACCAACTGCACAGCCTGGGAAGAATAATTCCAGCACTCCCAGCCTCCATCTCCTCTCACACTGTATTCGCAGAGGGGGTTCCTGAGCGGGCAATCCAGTGGACCACCTTTGGCATTCACACGGTTCCCTCCCTCATCTTGATACTCATTGGGTCCTACTTGGATGACAAGTACAGTGAAACACCCCACCCCCCCTTTCACTGAGCACCATTTTATGTATTAGTTCATTCCATTCAACAGAAGAGTCGGGAGCTGTAGGCGTACTCCACTCCTTCTCATTGCCTGTGTCATCAGCATCACCTAATGGGCCCAAAGTAATTGTAAATTGTCCACTCACAGTTGCTATCATCTTTTTCATTAGAGATTGGAATTAGGCAACATGAGGCAAACAACAACAGCAACAGTACCACTCCTATAATCACTCCTATTTTTACCAACAGTACTTTCCATGATGATATGTTCAACCAGTCCCTTGGGTCTCCCGGCGTATTCCTAGCATGCTTGTTTCTCATATCCTCCAGTGCCTCTAGAGCTAATGTGAGATATCCCCCTTTTCCCGTATGCATTGGGATAATTGTGCAGCAATCTTCCCCAAATCGTTCACATACCCCTGCAAGTCAACAAGCAATGTGTCAAGAATCAGCCGATTCTGTACTGCCATAATCAAGGTGGTGTGTAGCTGCTCCTTTATCTCTTGCAAGGACAATACTGTATAGTTAATAACCTTTTGTTGGTTGTACCATAAGTAATTTACCCACTCTGCATTTCTTTTAATCTGGAGCCAAGGGAGCAATATTGTTAAAGTATTGGTGGCAACTTTACCCATTGCCTTATGGTCTGGTGGAATATTGATTGGGCTACCTAGATAACTTATCTGTACTCCCTCGTGTTCATTCCATTCTCGCCTCTGCCGTTTTGGGCGGTCGGGTGATGTTAATTCAACAACCGTTACTCGTCCAGTCAGAACAACTGCTGCGCATATGCCTGTCCAGTTTGCTGCTAGTGTTGCTTTAATTTGTGTGCCTTCACCACAGTACCAGTATATATCAGCAGATGTGTGCGGATGTGTGCCTCTAGAAAAGTCTGGCACGGTAAATGTAGATCGTAGTTCCACCCCATTAACTATCTCATGTATAGTCGTGTCTCCGAAGTTAGCGACCACTTCCCGACAGTTAAGCGGTGCGGCATCGGTGGTAGAGTACACTAGGCAGGAGCCCTTACTGTCCCGTTCCGTACACTTAACTGTCGGACGGTCAGTACTCCCAAAGTGACGTAAGTACAGCCCTATTGTTTCACTGTTCCATCTATGCCTTTCCAGCTTTTCGTCTTGTGCCACGCATAACAATAATTCAATGTTGTCAGGTACCACAACAATTGGAGTCACCTTAGCATTCACTTCGTCTACCGCGATAATTACGTCCTGACATTTGCTTGTTTCAATAAGTGTCTGTCCTTTGTTCGTATAGACATACCCATCACTTTTGCGATTCAATAGCTGACTCAATGGCTGATCGAGTTTGGTGATTTTAGGCTTCTCCCCATCCCACAATTCTAGATGCTTTCCTCCTTTTGCTATATAGTACAATATGCATTGTAGGTAACACCCTTGATCTCCCGTACATTCTGCCTGTGTATATGGTAATGGTCTTATCTGGGGCGTTCTTTGCAGGCTATAATTATAGCATGTTATGCATGTCTCCTGAGTCACCTGTCTCGCTGAGTATTCCAACCTTTGATAAAACATATTACCCTTCTTGTGTATAGTGTGTAGTATCTTTTCTGGTGCTTTGTTCATAATACTGGCTGTCAGATGGCCAATGCTCATGCTCTTGTTCTCATTTTTCAATGAGGCATGAGCCTCTGGCTGTGCCCCCATCATCAACAATAACACCCCTGCCCTTATACCCCATACACCTCTCTCCTTTCTCTGTTTTTCTCTACGTCTTCACTGGATCCTCATCCTCTCTACACTCTGCGGGTGTTCCTTCTTCTTCTGGTCTTTCCTCCTCACCTGTCTCTGCTCCCTCTTCCTCCTGTCCTTCAGCCCCAATTTCCCGCAAGTTTCTAACCTCATCCTGTGTACGTCCTGGTTCTCTCGCCCTACTGCAATGACTAAAGTGGAACCACACAGTTTTACCTGCAACCTTGAGCGCAGTGGGAGTTGTCAGGACCACCTTAAACGGTCCCTTGCATCTGGCTTCGTTCCACTTTCTCTTGAATGTCTTGGTATACACCCACTCTCCTGGATGTATTGCATGGAGGTCTTCTGGAGTGTTGCTGCTTCTTCCTGTTGTAGCTCCTTTCACCTGGTGGAAGATGTCTTCATGTATTGAGGTTAGATGTTGCACATAACTTGACAATTTCATTTCAAGTTGCTCAAGTGGGGGTCCATTATATGGGCCCCTAAAGTACGGCACCAGCATGGGCCTACCAGTTAGCATCTCATGCAGGGTTAGATGCGTGGTTCTGTTGGTTTGCATTCTCATGCTCATTAACGCCAATGGCAGTGCATCCACCCAAATGATTGTACCATCAGTGCATATTTTGGCTATCTTTGCTTTTAGAGTGCTATTAGCCCTCTCCATCAGTCCTTGGGATTGCGGATGGTACACACACACACATTTTTCTCGGATCTCAAACATTTTGGTTGTGGTTTTCACGAATTCGGATATAAAATGTGTCCCATTATCCAAAATGATTTTGTCTGGAATCCCAAACCTGGGAAACACTTCTTTGCACAGAAATTCTACCACTGACTTAGCATCCGGATGGCTTGTAGGTGTTGCTTCTACCCACCTGCTAAGTCTGTCCACCACCACTAGCATGTATTTTTGGTTTTTGGACTCGCTTAATCATATCTACGTAATCTATTAAGATGTGTCTACAGGGTCCATCAGGAGGTGGAACATGCACAATTGGTGCTGAAATGGCCTTTCTGATGTTATAACCTGCGCAGACTTCACAGTCATTCAGTACTTTGTCTACCATGGTGATTAAATATGGCAACCACCATTTATATTTAATGCATTTAATGACTTGCCCCCTTGTGCAATGGTCTTGACCATGTGCAACCTTAATCAGGGTGTGGAGTAGTGATGTAGGCACTGCAAAGTGTCCGGCTGGACCTCTCCATAACCCCATGGGGCCATATTTTGTTTGTTTAGCCCCCCTCCTTGTCCATACACTGGTTTCATACACACTTGCCTTCTTTTGCACTTCAATAAGAGAGAGCAGATCTCCTGCAGGGTTAGGCTCTTCTGCTAATACTACTGGCCCCATTACACACCGCCCCATAGCAGCCTGATGTGCTACTTCACTTATTCTCTGTTGTGGCCAAAAGGTTGCCCAGCTACCTCATAAACAATGGCTATATCGACACCAGCTGTCAGAAGGCGGGAGTACCAGGCTTCCCTGGGTGTGTTGAGCACTCAGTAATGATATGGGAACAGATCCAAAGAGCCAAGCGAGAGAAAAGCAACCTGCATGCCGTGTGGCTAGATCTCGCAAATGCCTATGGATCAGTCCTGCATCAGCTCATTGATTTTGCCATGGAGTTCTTCTTCATGCCTGAATGCATCAGGGGTCTGGTATCCAGCTACTTCAAGGATTTACAGATGTGCTTTGCCCTCCAAGACTTCACTATCAGGTGGCAGCAGTTGGAAGTTGGAATCGCCATGGGGTGTTCCATCTCTCCCATACTGTTTGTGGCAGCCTTCGAGATCATCCTAATTGGTGCAAGACAGTAGAACGAATAAAGCTACAATCAGGGCAGAGGCTACTTCCACTGAGGAGCTACATGGATGATGTCACAAGCTTCTTACAGACAGCAGCATGCACAACAAGACTGCTGAAAAGACTGGATGAGCTGGTGTCCTGGGCAAGAATGAAGATAAAACATTCCATGTCGTGAAGCCTGTCTCTTAGGAAAGGGGTCAGAAATGACAATACCATCTTTGTTGCAGGTGGAGAGCAAATTCTGCTGGTGGTCACATAACCCATCCAAAGCCTGGGGAGGCAGTACACTGCAGAGCTCTCTGACAAGCAGATGGGGAAAACCATACAGAAACAACTCTCAGATGTTCTGGCAAGAATTGACTGAAGCCAACTCCCCAGAAAGTACAAGGTGTGGTGCTATCAGTTTACACTGTACCAAAGGGTGATGTGGCTACTGAAGATTTGCAAAATTCCCTCGTCAACAGCAAGTAGGATGGATGGAATAGCCAACTCACACATCCGAAAATGGCTGGGGCTACCACGTTGTCTTTCTGAGACAAGTCTCTTCGGGAGGAACATCTTGCAGCTGCCTCTACAATCCATCAGCCTGGGTTACAAGCAAGGGAAAGACTAGACTGGTCCAGGAGCTGAGATAGTCCACTAACCAGTTGGTGAGGTGTGCGGATGCTCAGGTGCACACAGGACGAAAGTGGAAAGCTCAAGTTGAAGTGGATCAGGCGATCAGCAGGCTGCAACACCTAGAAGTTGCCGGCAGGGTCCAGGCAGGATGGACAGGACTTATTTGGGGAGAAGCACCACAATTCTGGTCCAAGACCAACAGGAAAGAGAGGAAAGAGATGGTTGTGTCAGAAGTGACAAAAATGGAGGAGGAGCGTTACAAGATTAAGCCAGTGTCGCAAGGTCATCAGGGAGGCTGGACTACATGGGAGGGCATTGTCAGCAGGCCGATCAGTTGGTCGGACCTGTGGAAGATTCCTCAAGCCCGACTCAGTTTCCTCATCAGATCAACCTATGACACTCTTCCTTGTCCCCGCAACCTTCACCAGTGGTTTGGCAATGCTGCCTACTCTGCAATGCTTCCAAAGCAAGCTTCCAACACATCCCGCCAGGATGCAAGATTGCGCTGTCCCAAGGCTGCTATAGATGGCGACACAACCAGGTCCTAAAGAAGCTAGCGGAGACTTTGGAGGTCTGTGGGCAGGCTTCAAACAGTGGATGTTCACCAGAAACAAAACACCACATCCAGTTCGTCAGGCAAGGAGGGAGCGCTGAATGCACCACCAGCTTGAGAGCTCCAGCAAGACCCCTTTCCCCCGACAAGGAGTGGAGCATGAGGGTCCACCTCGGCAGGCAGCTGCAGTTCCCCAGAGATTACCATCATAACTCTCTGTCCTGACATAGTGGTGTGGTCCACTACTGCCAAGACCGTACTCCTCATCTAACTAACTGTCCCATGGGAGGAGGGCATAGAGGCTGCCAGTAGTTATTAGAGGGCACTCTAGAGCCATAAAACTGGTTTGATTACGTTTTGATATCCTGTTTAATTACTTTTTTTATTTATTTTATGGCCGGGGTGACCTTTAGGTCACCAGGTGTCCTTTGACCCCTGACACCATATTTTAAGAGTTGTTTATGTTTTAGAATGAGCTTTTCTGTGTGTGTGTGTGAACCAGTATGTCCTTTGACTGACCTTTCAGAGAAAAGTGTGTGTGAATGGCGCTTCGTCAGCATGTGTGGGGGGTGTGTGACGTGAGGGCCCCCGCCAGGTAATAAAGGTTCAGAAACATAGTTGCCTATGTGCAAACCATAGCAACAATGTCTCGGCGGGTCCATCTACAGACTCTGACACCAACAAGACGTGGAAACTCCACGCTGAAAGGTTTGTCTCTGGCTCCGAGAAAGAGAAAAGATTACAGAACGAGTGTCTTGAAACATTACCTGAACCAGCCGGCAATTGTCAAATACGAACGCTCTTTAGCCGCACCGCATTTTTGTGTCGGTTGCAAGTTTCTTAAAGACAGCCAATCTGTAAAACTATACTGTAGGGGGTGCCCCTGTGGTAACCCCTGTGGATTTGGGGTCGCGGAGGTGCGTTGTGAAACTGCGACGTTCACTAAAGATTCCTGGAGGGCCTTTCGTGACAAATCAAACCAGTAGCCGATAAGGACACCAACGCGGTAAATGACATGTTCCACACTATTCAGGGACTGTTTAACTGGGGGAAGCAAGACTCCTGGAGTGCCTTTCGTGACAAATACAAACCATTTTCCGATGAGGACACCAATGCCGTAAATGACGTGTTCCGCACTATTGATAAGCTGTTTAACTGCGGGGAGCTGGTTGAGGGCTATAGTAGCGTCAAAAAGAGCTTGTTACTGACATCAGAAGATGCTGATGGTGCGAGTAGCGGTATGACGGGCATTCAGGGCCCCACCCCTGAGGACTTCTAGCTATAAAAGAGTCAAGCATAAGTTGTTTTACAGATGTCACAACAGCCTAGACCCATGGACAACACGGCGACTACAGCGACTAATACGGGGGTTTCTGAACCGGCTACAAGCGAAGGATCTGACGGTCTCCTTATACCCCTAGGCGTGAGACTTTTACAGATGTCACAACAGCCTAGACCAGGGGTCGGCAACCTGCGGCTCCGGAGCCGCATGCGGTTCTTTCAGCCTTATGTTGCGGCTCCGCGTGGTTTGGGAAAATAAATAAAAAGTATCCAATCGGGCGCAAAATTGGGCGCAAACTTTTTTTGGCGTAGCACCCCCCCCCCCCGTCGACAGAAAATCCGGGCGCAAGAATTATTTTCGCGTTGCACCCCCCCCCCCCGGTCCGCGAAATAAATGAACTGGTCGCACCTTTTTGTCGCGTAGCAGTGCGGCTCCCAGTGTTTTCTTTTCCGTGGAAACCGGGTCCAAATGGCTCTTTGAGTGTTACGGGTTGCCGACCCCTGGCCTAGACCCATGGACAACGCGGTTACTACAGCAGCCAATACGGGGGTTTCTGAGCTGGCTACAAGCGATGGATCTGACGGTCTCCTTACACCCCTAGGTGTGAGACTTATAAAGGTTACTACATGTATGCTTCTGGAGGACATTGTCACCGCTAAGCTCAGAGAGGCCTGTTACGGGTGTGAGAACGAGCATCTAAGCCAGAAGCACCACACGTGTCAGTACGACCCGGAGGTATTCTTTTTCGAAAAGAATATAGAGGATATCACACAGAGGCTGTTAACACCGGGTCTTGCAACAATTTTTTCAGACCTTCTGCAAACCAGCGCTTTAAGATCATTGAAACAGAGAATTCTTGGTTGTGTTGAGACGGTCCTATTTGATCTGACGGATGAACCACACATTTCTACGAAACTGCGTGAAATAAATGTTGAACTCTTCAGTCACTGTCACGTTTGTAAAGTATCCGTATACAATGCTGTGAGGTGCTGGCGGGACGAAAAGCAGGCCTGTGACAAACATGGGGAACATACGCTTGTCAGCACCTATTGATGAACAATATGTGAAGACAGAGCTAGCTACTTTATTGTGCTGTGTTATTACTACCAATAGACCTCAGGAGGGTGTTATCGAGTCAGCACGTTTAGATAGGCTGAAAAAGGTATTGATGTCCGCTAGGGATGTGTGTGATGTCTGGGACGACATATTACAAATGGGTGCTTATGATATCAAGCCTTGTCATGTGACTGTAACAAGTTTGCTAAAATGTCTGGGGACGTGTCGGAAAAGTTTCAATGTGGGGATGATAATTAGCCTATGTGCATATATTACAGATTTATGTATGCTGAAGATGTCTAAAAACGATATTGTAGATGTGTGCGTAGTTGTTGAGATTCTAGTAGATTTTCTGATTAGTAAGAATGTTAATGCATGCGTACAATTTTTAAACATTATTGATACAATGTGAACCACGTGTGTCGTTTTTTTTTAGGTTGAATAAAAAGTTTTGTCACAAGTAAAACTGAATCATTATTTGTCGGGTGCTTATAGCGACTGTGTTATGATGACAGAAGAAATGCACTCCGTGTATTACGACTCAGCTAGCGAGGGTTCGTTTGGCGGTAAAAGCCGCCTAAAACGGGGCGTGTTCAAGAAAACAGGTATTCGTTTATCTGACAAAAACGTGGCCGACTGGCTACAAGGGGAGGAGACCTACACTTTACATGCGCCAGCCTGCATTAATTACCCTAGAAACAGGGTAATCGTCTACGGGATAGACCAACAGTTTCAGGCTGATCTAGTAGACATGTCCATGTACACTAAGGTTAATGACAACTACAAGTATATGCTGACATGTATTGATGTGTTCAGTAAATATGCATGGGTACGTATGTTAAGAAGTAAAACAGGTGTTGAGGTATCAAAAGCTTTTGAAGATATATTACGGAGGGGGCGCATCCCTCGAAAATTACATACGGATCGTGGTACCGAGTTTTACAATAAACATTTTCAGAAGGTGTTGACCAGACACAAAATTCACCATTTCTCCACGGGGAGTGAGCTTAAGGCCTCAGTTATCGAGCGTTTTAACCGTACTTTAAAGGGTTTGATGTGGAAAAATATACGATAACATCAGGGACTTACACATCCATTACGGATATTATCTCGGCGATTAACAAGCATACGACCCCCCTGTCTATAATTCTTGGACACGCACCGGTAAAAAACAAAATATACATGGTGACAAAAAGGGATATAGCTCTAAAGTTCGTTGGAAGGCTAGCTATAATTTTAGGTGTTAACCATTATTTTGAACGGGATAATGTGAAGGATAAAAAAGACAAGGTTTACGCCCCGAACCCTGCGGATTTACACGCTGGGTTCTATAATCTTTTTGTATACACGGACATAATTGAACATCAGGTCGTAGGAGATCACTATGTGCCAATGTTGGGGTGTGTACATATAGCCGGGGAAGAGTTGCAAGTGGTCACTAACCGGTATGATCAAACCCACTACGTACCGGTCTCCAACGCTCATATTAATGACATAGTCATCGAGATAAAGAGTGACCAGAATCTGCACGTACCATTCACGTACGGTAAAGTGGTAGCGAGACTTCATTTCAGACCTGCAAGACATAGTGTGTGAAATCATAAATAGATCCATGATGATTCCGTTTAACTCTTATGCACGGGATCCAGAGCGCTATATAGCCTATTATAAAAACCAAGCTGGCAGTGGTCTGCCCGGCTACGCCGAAGGTGCTGCACAATACGGGGCCGGCTTGGGGGGCCTTTTTAGGGGCTTTTTCCGTTTTGCAATGCCTCTATTAAAAAAAGGTTTTAACATAGCCAAGCCACATCTTAAGCACGCAGCTAAAAACATAGTAGGGGATGTCCTCAGCAACGTCATGTCTACAGCCAGTCGTAGCAACGTTGATCAGGATGGAAGCGGACTGTTAGTTATGACGCGCAAGACCCAGAAGCGACCCCCAGGAAACAGGCTTAGTTCTGTAGGCAAGAAAAGACGTATCGTACGTAGGACCGCAACAGTACGTAAAAGAAGGACGAAGCGTAAGCACATCGTTAGTAGACCTGTTTCGCTCCGCAAAGGATTCATATTCTAAAATGGCATTATTACACGGATTGAGTGAAGAGTGTATAAAATCAGAATTAGATTTATTCACGGTACCGTTGACACAAACGGCTATAGAAAAGTGTACCTATGTGGAAATTCCGCCATTATCCGCTATAACTGCTAACGGACCTATAGAGTTCAATATACCAGCATCCGGGGAGGATTATCTGGATTTAAATAACACAACATTATATTTACGTATGAAGATTGTTGCGCCAGATGGCGGAAATATACCAGCAGGGGCTCTTGTGGGGGTTATAAACTACCCTGCTGCAACCCTATTTTCTCAGGTAGATGTCTCTTTAGGGGACCGTCTGATCTCACAAAGCTCCAATACTTACCCCTACCGCGGCATAATCGAGTGTTTAATGAACTATGATAAACAAGTCCTGGAATCAAATTTCACAGCAGGTCTGTTTTACAAAGACACGGCGGGGCACACAGATGTCAGAATCCCTGACGGTGATAATATGGGGCTAATGAAAAGGTGTACTTACACTGCAGGGAGTGCTGTGGTAGAGCTGCTCTCCCCCATTCATAGTGACATTTTTTTTCAGGAGAAGTTGATGTTAAACGGAGTTGATATTAAAATCCGGATGACCAGGAGCAAGGATGAATTTTGTCTAATCCGTGATGATATCGTAGACTACAAAATCTATGGCAGCACTGTTTGTCAAAAAGGTTACGCTCTCTCCGGCTGTTAGGCTAGGCCATGCCGAGGCCCTACTCACAGCAACTGCAAAATACCCGATAGACCGTGTGACCCTTAAAAATTTCTCCATACCGGTCGGTTCACGTGTGTCTAATCACGAGAATCTATTTCTCGGCACATTGCCAAAATCTATAGTGGTAGGCATGGTTGATAATGATGCGTTTACAGGGGTTTTTAATAAGAACCCGTTCACGTTCAAGCATTATAACTTGGAGTACCTCGCACTACATCTTACATTACATTACATTATAGACATTTGGCAGACGCTCTTATCCAGAGCGACGTACAACAAAGTGTTAACCGTAGTCAAGAACAGTTTAGCTGAAAGCCACCCTAGTGGGAAGTACAATTCCTGGGTGCTAGGAGCAACCACATAGTTAAACTAGGACCCTGTAGGTAAATCTGTAGCCACAATTCAGAGGTAGCAGTAAAGCACTCAATGCAGGAAATAATGCCTAAGCCTAATACAATACATAAACAAGTAGACGTGTAAACTAAGCAACTATGTCCCTAAGTTAACAAAACCGGACTACGGGGAGAGGTGCACCCTGAAGAGGTGAGTCTTCAGTCGTCGCTTGAAGGTGGCTAGGGTCTCAGCTGTTCTGACTTCCACAGGAAGATCATTCCACCATCGTGGAGCCAGAACCGACAGGAGACGTGACCGGGAAGCGCAGGTGCGGAGGAAGGGAGGTGCTAGGCGTCCTGAGGTAGCCGAACGGAGAGGTCTGGCAGGTGTGTAGGGTTTGAAGATCTTGGAGAGGTATGTTGGGGCTGATCCCTTGACTGCCTGGTATGCTAGGACCAATGTCTTGAATTTGATGCGAGCTATCACAGGCAGCCAGTGGAGGGTAGTGAGCAGAGGGGTGACATGGGAGTGTCGAGGAAGGTTGTAGATCAGACGGGCCGCAGCGTTCTGGATGAGTTGCAGGGGTCTGATAGCAGATGCGGGAAGGCCAGCCAGGAGCGAGTTGCAGTAGTCCAAGCGGGACAGTACCATTGCTTGGACCAGGAGCTGGGTAGAGTACGTGGTAAGGAAGGGACGGATCCTCCTGATGTTATACAGGAAGAATCTGCACGCCCGGCTTACCGCTGCAATGTTCATTGATAGGGACAGCCTGTTGTCCATCACCACACTGAGATTCTTCACGCAGGGTGATGATGTCACCAGGGTGTCACCTAGAGAAATGGAGAAATCAAGGTGGGGAGAGTTTAGGGCAGGAATGAAGATTAGCTCTGTTTTACCTGGGTTGAGCTTTAGGTGGTGACTGTCCATCCAGCTCTGAATGTCCCCCAGGCAAGCAGCGATGCGGGTAGAGACCTGAGTGTCTGATGGGGAGAAGGAGAGAAAGAGTTGAGTGTCATCAGCATAACAATGGTAAGATAAGCCGTGGGCAGAGATTACAGAGCCAAGGGAGCGGGTGTACAGGGAGAAGAGAAGGGGACTGAGGACTGAGCCCTGTGGAACCCCGGTGGGGAGGGAGCAAGGTGGTGATACTTTACCAGCCCAGGCAACCTGGAAGGAGCGACCAGAGAGGTAGGACTCGATCCAGGCGAGGGCTGTACCGCAGATCCCTGTTGCTGCCAGGGAGGACAGGAGGATGGAGTGCTCCACAGTGTCGAAGGCAGCGGAGAGATCAAGCAGGATCAGGATGGAGGAGAGGGGGCGGCTCGTGCGGTGTGAAGAGCTTCATTGACCGAGAGGAGAGCGGTTTCTGTTGAGTGGCCAGGTCTGAAGCCGGACTGGTAGGGGTCCAGCAGGTTATTTTCTGTAAGGAAAGCAGAGTTGGTGAGATACCGCTCTTTCGAGGGTTTTAGACAGGAAGGGGAGGAGGGATACTGGGCGATAATTCTGGATAACTGAGGGGTCTAGAGTGGGTTTTTTTCAGCAGAGGGTGATATGGGCCCTTTTGAAGGGCGAGGGGAAACAACCAGAAGACAGGGAGGAGTTCACAAGGGAGGTGACAAATGGGAGGATGTCAGGTGTGATCGCCTGGAGGAGGGATGAAGGGATAGGGTCGAGGGCACAAGTGGTAGGGCGGTGGGAGAGGAGGAGGTGGGAAATATCAGAGTCTGAGAGGGGAGAAAAAGAGAGGAAGCAGGGGGAGGGCACAGAGGGAGTGGAGGGCACAGAGGGAGTGGAGGGCACCGCGGGAGTGGAAGGCACCGCGGGAGTGGAAGGAGCAGAGGGAGCAGAGGGAGTGGAGGGCACAGCGGGAGTGGAGGGCACAAAGGAGCTGCGGATGTCTGCAATTTTCTCCTCGAAGAAAGCAGCAAAGTCATCTGCGGTGAAGGGGGACTGAAGTGGGGGAGGAGGTGTGCTGAGGAGAGAGGAGAAAATAGAGAACAGTTGACGAGGTTTAGATAAAGAATTTTGAATTTTAGTTTGGTAGAAGATTGCCTTAGCGGCAGTGACAGCAGAAGAAAACACAGACAGTAAAGACTGATAGGATGAAAGGTCGGACGAGTGCCTGGATTTGGCCCACTTCCTCTCAGCAGCACGGAGGCTGACCCGGGAGGTGCGCAGGGTGTCGGACATCCAGGGACTAGGAGGGGATGAGCGTGCAGGTCTAGGGAGAAGAGGACAGAGAGAGTCAAGTGCAGAGGACAGAGATGAGATTAGGGTGGAGGAAGCGGTGTCAGTGGGGAGTCTAGAGAATGCTTTAAGGGGGGGGAGGGAAGCAGTGACAAGGGGAGCGAGGGAGGAGGGTGAGAGGGAACGAAGGTTACGACGGGCAGTGATGGTGGGTGTTGGAAGAGGGGAGGGAGGATGGGGGACAAGGGAGAGGGAGAAGGAAATGAAATGGTGATCAGATGTATGCAAGGGGGTAACCGTGAGGTTGGAGCAGGGGCAGTTCCTCAGGAAGGTCAGGTCTAGGAGGTTGCCCGCCTTGTGGGTTGGGGGGGAGTTTTGCAGGGAGAGGTCGAAGGAGTGGAGTAGTGGTAGGAAGGCAGCAGACTGGGGGGTCTCTAAGTGGATGTTGAAGTCTCCCAGGAGGATCAGCGGGGTGCCGTCCTCAGGGAAGGAGCTGAGCAGGGTGTCAAGCTTGTCGAGGAAGCATCCCAGGGGCCCTGGTGGATGATAAACAACAACAATAGAGAGTTTAGTAGGATAGGTGATGGAGACAGGGTGGCATTCAAAGGAGGATATAGACAGGTTGGAGAGGGGAATGACTGAGAACTTCCAAGCGGGGGGAGATAAGCAAACCTGTACCACCACCACGGCCGGATGGCCGGGGGGTGTGGGAGAAGGAGTAGGCGGACGAGAGGGCAGCAGGAGTCGCGGAGTTGTCAGGGCTGATCCAGGTCTCGGTGAGGGCGAGAAACTGGAGGGACAGGAGGGAGGCATAGGCAGAGATGAAGTCAGCCTTCTGTGTGGCCGACCGACAGTTCCATAGCCCCCCTGAGATTGTGAAGCTGTCACAAAGGGTCAGGGGGGGGTAGGAGAGGTTGGAGAGGTTCCGTTGTCGCGGGAGGGTGCGACGCTGGAAGCGCGTACTGAATGGGAGAGAGCAGACTGTTATGGGGTGCGGGCACATTCTGTGAGGGAGCGACGCAAGCGTTGCTCTGACAGAGGTAAAAAAGAGATCACAGACAGGTGGACACAATAACGTGGTAATTGCACGGATTAGTCTTTACAATTCGCTGCAATCAAACTAACGATGACTCAAAATTAAGAATAACACGGCTAATCAAGATCCGTAATAGCAAAATAAGTACAAAGTAGACTACGCAAAGTTTACGAAACTACAGATAACTAACAGATCAGTCAAACTAACGCGGTAAACTCTAGCAAACCGAAAAATACTAAACACGCCAGAAGTAAACAAACAGCGGATCAATTCAGAACACAGGCAAACACTTTCTGGTTCCTTGACAAGCTGGAACCACCTTATACCTTCGCTCTGACAGAGGTAAAAAGAGATCACAGACAGGTGGACACAATAACGTGGTAATTGCACGGATTAGTCTTTACAATTCGCTGCAATCAAACTAACGATGACTCAAAATTAAGAATAACACGGCTAATCAAGATCCGTAATAGCAAAATAAGTACAAAGTAGACTACGCAAAGTTTACGAAACTACAGATAACTAACAGATCAGTCAAACTAACGCGGTAAACTCTAGAAAACCGAAAAATACTAAACACGCCAGAAGTAAACAAACAGCGGATCAATTCAGAACACAGGCAAACACTTTCTGGTTCCTTGACAAGCTGGAACCACCTTATACCTTCGCTCTGACAGAGGTAAAAGAGATCACAGACAGGTGGACACAATAACGTGGTAATTGCAACGGATTAGTCTTTACAATTCGCTGCAATCAAACTAACGATGACTGAAAATTAAGAATAACACGGCTAATCAAGATCCGTAATAGCAAAATAAGTACAAAGTAGACTACGCAAAGTTTACGAAACTACAGATAACTAACAGATCAGTCAAACTAACGCGGTAAACTCTAGCAAACCGAAAAATACTAAACACGCCAGAAGTAAACAAACAGCGGATCAATTCAGAACACAGGCAAACACTTTCTGGTTCCTTGACAAGCTGGAACCACCTTATACCTTCGCTCTGACAGAGGTAAAAAGAGATTACAGACAGGTGGACACAATAACGTGGTAATTGCACGGATTAGTCTTTACAATTCGCTGCAATCAAACTAACGATGACTCAAAATTAAGAATAACACGGCTAATAAAGATCCGTAATAGCAAAATAAGTACAAAGTAGACTACGCAAAGTTTACGAAACTACAGATAACTAACAGATCAGTCAAACTAACGCGGTAAACTCTAGCAAACCGAAAAATACTAAACACGCCAGAAGTAAACAAACAGCGGATCAATTCAGAACACAGGCAAACACTTTCTGGACGGTGTACAATATCCGTCCAAGCCGTTGCAGCCAAACTTCCTCGAGAAGTCGTCAGCTTGCGAGTATTACCAAATGGTGATGGCATCTGGGCGTCATTTAAAGAATCAGGCGATGTCTATTGATAGAGACGAATTTATGAACGGCTACACCCTTTATGCTTTTAATCTGACCCCCGATGAGGAACTCGGACAACACCTATCTCTAATCAAATCAGGACATCTCCGGCTGGAACTTAGATTCAGAATCCCCCAACCAAGAACTATAAATCTCATTGTCTATGCGGTGTTTGATAGTCTGATTGTAATATCTAATCGTAGACAGGTTCTTGTGGACTATTATTAGGAATTACAGGTTCCTGATCAGTGATTCAGGATGGTAAGAAAATAGGGGCAGAATGGATACTATAGAGCTAACGGCCGTTATGGAGAAAATCGCCGCAAACACACATATTCTCGGTGTATTACCTAGCGACCAACTACCTCTGGATCCTGTACGATTACGGCCCGCATCTGTAATCATTAACACTCATCCATATAATTTACCCGGTGAGCATTGGTTAGCCGTTTTCATAACCAAGGACAACACGGCGTGTTTTTTTCGAAAGCTTTGGTCACAACCCTAACGATGATATGTTTCCTAAATCGATTTATCGGTTTTTAAGAAGAACATGTTCATTGTTGCAATATTCAAGTAGACAAGTTCAAGACTTTACGTCGGTCACCTGTGGCGAACATTGTCTATTCTTTATCTACCATATGTCTAAAGGTTTGAGTTATGAGTCTGTAATGGATAAATATTCAAATGACCTTTTTAAAAACGACTCCATGGTAGCACGTTTTGTGAGAAAATTACAACCATGTGTATGTAGCTCTAATGTTTTTAACTGTATACAACATGTGCAGACGGGTGAAATGTATGCCTGATTATAATAAATATACATATCATTTATCAAACGTTGTACGGTTTCGCTCTGTAAAATAATGTATGCTAAGACTAGATAAACCATGTCTGTATACACGCTGATAAGTAAATAACACAAGCAGAAGACAAATTCTCATACAAAAATAATAATTTGTTTATTAACATTTTCAAACAATGATACACAACACATTTTCAAACATGTTTTGCAAGTAGATATGGCTCATTTTCATTTCACATCACATTTTTTAAAAGACTGAAATAAAATAAAACAAAATAAAACAAAAATTAATAACTGGACCATTTAGGAGCTAAACGTAATTTTTTAGAACGGGGTGACACAACAGCCGGGGATATGAAGTTGTCTGTGCTGTCTGTGGGGCTAGGCCTTCGCACAGGCGTTACGTTACCCAAAGCTGCAGGTCTACGGCCGTGTTTAAAAGCATTAATCTCCCCTTTAACACGTTTGTTTGGCACCGTAGATAGGGGTATGTTCAGCGTCGCAATAGCCCTCAGAAACGCGTGCCAACCATGTGGCCTTCTCCGACGGCAATGTTGCGTGGGGCTGTGACGTTTTTAATCAAGTCAAAGATATGGGTGTTCTGAACAACCACTCCGTTTAAAATAAACTCCCCGTATCGCCCCACGAGGCTATATCTTTTGATTGACTCATTTTCTCTAAAATATATTGCGCATTTTTCTTGCTTCTAGCAGAGATATTTTTCAAAATGTCTACAACTACACCGTCTGAATCAGCAAACACCCCCTGGTCAACGTCTGTCGGGCCGGTACTCTTAACAACGTCCATAGGTAATGACAGGTTTAATGCGGTAGTCTCGATAGAACCCTGCTTAATCAATGCCAGATATCTTTGCAGCAATGACGAACATTGAGCAGCCTTCTCATCGACGCCCAAATCGGTTCTATTCAGAACTGTTCTTATAGAGGCATCCAGATCGTTCTCAACACTTTGTCTTAAAGGTATAGGGGTCCGGTTATCTCTTAATCTATCCACCTGACTTTGCGGTACTAAAAACATTTTCTCTGAGTATTCCATAACTATAAACCTAGCTTTGTTTCGACAGTAAGCTTGTTAGAAACGGTACTGCCACGGATAGTAGCGGTAGAAGAAACCCGCCTCTTTGCTTAATAACTCTCTTCTTTCTAGCCAAAGCTATCGTTTAATCGGCAATGTTCCTGATATAAGCCTTTTTCTTAGCCAACTTTTTATATTGAGGGCTTGTGAGCGGTATCACCCCTCTCAGTATATTAAAAGCAACTTCACACAGCGACAGGATCAGTTCTTTTGAAGCCGTTTGCAGAATAAGTCCTCTTTGTACAGGTTTTGCATTTAAAAGAATCTGCATAAGCGGCAGGTTACGCATAACCCTCGCAAACATGTCGGTATCTCAGCGCTTATTTCTTTTTTTTCTGAACATACACAACTTGATACGGTGAAAGTAGATCTGTTCTGAGCCGCAATGAATCAGGCGTCTTTGCTTTATAATCAATCAGCAGATAACCGAATGGTTCGCCTGTAGCGTCTTTGAAAGACTCCATAAAATATCTTGTATTACCGGGGTACATTTGTCTAGCCAACACATTAATTTGGTTATTGTCACGGGGGTTCTTAAACAATATCAGATAATTAGTATTCAGACTGATTGTACGGCTGGCCTTACCCTGAAAAAATACATTTTGTACCAGATAGATTGCACTGAGATTACGATGATGAACGTATTGTGTAAATACTTTCTCAACCTGCTGGCTGTTACTAGCGTCTTTCATAACATCGTCAATAATTAATAAACACGTTTTAGACGCAGGTAATAGGGTATCGTCATCCAACCTTTCGGGTATACCTTCAACAAATGTGATATCCCTTAATTTTAACAGTTCGTCATATAATGGTTGCCAACAGTCGTAGATATAAACTATCTTTTCAATTTTATCAGAGATCAAATGGTCCGCATTAGCTAGTAGGGTTTTTACAAAATAAGTTTTCCCAGAGTTAGATGGTCCACTTATCACGCAAGAGAAAGGGTGCTGCAGCCGTTGGTCAAATCGTGAAACCACCTTCGCCGTCGGATTATTTCTTCCCATGTTTCAGTAGCCGTAAGGCAGAGTTGTGTAGTCTGGTAATAAAACACGCTTGTTATAAACTACTGTAAACTTTTTAGCAAGTGGGGTGTTTTTTAATGTGAGGGCTTTTTTAACTCGAGTTATGGTCTCTGATCGAGCGATAACATGACGTGTGGAGTCCCCGTGTACCACAAAATGATCAACCAGCTCAATTAATGATTTCAAATTGATCACTTTAGACGCTTCGGCGTTTAAAGTGATCCCTTTAGCTTTCATACAACAGGTTCCCTTGAATGTCCTATACCCGTAAGTCTTGGGGCCCCCGGAACAGAATTCGGTTATGTAATCGTCATGAGAGACCTCACTGGTGAGGTCCCCCAAATATGGGCCAAGTTCTGGCTCCTCGTCACCCTCTGCTGTCACGAACACAACGCTGTCTGTATCGCTATACAACAAGCGGCTTCCTAATGTGTTCATCAGAGCATATAGCTCGAGACGCGCATGCGCTGTTGTGAAGGCCCCTATGAATATGTTTATGTCGCGTGTAGCACCTACAACACCGTCGGGGTGGCGCCACTGAACCATAGCAACTGTGTCTGACACAAAAGAGAAGTGTGTCACGTCTATATCGGCCGAAAAAATGTATCGAGCAAAATCCCCGGGGTCTGACACCAATGCTGTGCTGGGTAAATTCTCCCTCATTGAAAATCTACCCCACAAAGAATTTAAAATAAGTTTATTAACCCTCTGAGGTCCGTGCTAAGCTTTTAGATGTTTTTTGATTTTGGCATGGTCTGATATTTATCTCAATTTCATCAATTTAACACACACTTACTCCAAAGTGTTTGATATTTTTATTTGAAGGACAATCACAGCTACATTTGTATGCCATCAATAGTTTGGTCAGTATCATATGCAGCTTGTAAATAGATCTACAAACACACAAGTTAAAAATAGTAAATTTTTCTGCTGTCACAAAAGTTGTGAAAGCACACACTAAACTATAGTGACGAATTGTTTTGCCAATGTGCGTTTGTTCATCAAGGTCTTGGTTATGTAAGGGTGTGAAAACAGTTTAGCACATCTGAGATCTAAATAGCTAAAAAACAGTTTTTATCAGAACTGGTCACATTTATTTCAGGCTGTGGGAGGGCTAAATGCTAAATACCTGAATATTCATTATTCATTGTCCACACCTCTAAGATCTGTCAGATGGGCCATCTCACTGGGCCATCAGTGTTATATTCTGAGTTCCTGTTCTGTTGTTTTTTGGTCTTTGTTTATTTTTCATTCAGTCCTTATTCATTATTCTTTATCCAGTATTGCATTTTCCTGTTCTGTCACGTTCTGCTCCCTGTCTGTCCTTGTTCCGTTTATTTCGACATCCACTCCTTGTCTTGTCATGCACTTCGGGAGTTTATACTTTTCGGGTTTTTTCCGCCTTCGCTTATTATCTCGTTTTCTTCCTTCTTACTTTCTAGATTGCACTTTGTATATATTAGGTAGATGTGTATAGTACGAACCAACTAATCTACTAACGTTAGGGATTTAGATTAAGTTACTAACACGCGGAATATGTTTGGCGTCACAAGACGCGGAATTCATATATTTTCACGAGTATTTGAAAACAAGCGAAATAAATAACATTTTAGGCTGTTTGAAAAGTATTCTTCCATAGATCTTGTGTGCATATTGCAATTTGTTACGTTGCAACACGCGGAATATGTAGTCACAAGACGCGAATTCATATATTGAATATATATACGAGTATTTGATAACATGGCAAATCAAATATAGTTACTTACTCTTCGTCAGTTATTGTCTTCGTCGCTTTTCATCAATACTCTCAAACACTGCAGCGCAGAAAATCTTTCCATCTTGAATAAAATTGTATGTCTGTATAAAATCTTGCTTCAAATTGTCGGGACAGTTCATGTGTTTACGCCGGCGTTTTCACACATGGCCCCACGCCCCCCCCCCACACCCTCGCGAAACTCGCCCCTAGTTACCATGTCAATAGAAGGGGGACGTTACTACCAGGTAAAAAAGAGAGTAAAATGCAAGGTTTACTTTTGGTCTAATTAACCTAATTTAAAAAAATCCCATTTGATTTGCCAGTGCTCAAATCGGAAAGTCACGATTCTAAGGTTTCTGTCAATGTTTTTGTCGCGTGTGTATGATAAAATATCGCGAAGTTAGAAATAGTAATATACTTTTATTGCTGCTGGGAGCGGCGCCGCTCCCGTCGACCTCAGGGGGTTAATGGACCTTCGCGCTGGATTAAAAGAAATGTTTGATGGGTCAAGGGTAATACCTTCATGTTCAAAATAGTCTGCGATATATCCCCGTTTGTCGGCATCTGTTACAACATGTGCGGGATAGCCACTAGCTTCCTGTTTATGCCGTAAGAATGTTTTGACATACTCTGAAAACAGAGTGTCAGATCTGTCTGGAAAATGCCAAACCTCATCCACCCTAGTTACAACGTACCCGAATTCTAAAGCTTTTAACAATTCGAGACTCACCCATGTACCTGAGACGGACCTATCGGAGTCAGTGTGTGCGCACACTCCTGACTAATTCTCCTGTTGTGCACATGTGCCGCATAAAGGAAACATCAACTTGCCATGGCATCTGAAGGGCAACACAGGATGCAACAATCCCCTAGGGGGCAGTACTGTTGCTTTGACGAACCCATAATAATTTTACAAGGGTCCAAAATTTTGCGATATAACCTGCGGATGTCCAACGGGGTATGATTTATGTGACTGACAGTAGTGGCATAAACTAGTAAAATCAAGGTAGCGAATTTTCTCACCACCACTGATCTTGTGGTACAGCTTGTACGCATTTGTACGTCCACCAAAGAGAGCATCCCTAGGGTTTAAACATTCGGGCTTAACATATGAACCCATAAAATCAATAACCTGCTGATTGCTGCGTTTTTCATCCTTCCACTGACACTCCCACATAACAACTACATCGAGACCATAAACATTTTTGAGTCTGTCTACCTTGTCATTGAAACGCTGTCTTAGGACCTCGTATGTAATTCCGGACAAAGGGTGTGTGTCCTGGGGGTTGAATGAACAGTCGTGACCGTGATGCATGCACCCATTAAACTCTAACGCCACCCGGGCATTGTCATCCTCATAATAACCGTCAAGGTAGAAATGACCGACCGCTTTCTCGCCTGTGTTTAATGCATGCTCTACAGCAACCCCCTGTGTTGTTTTAACAAACTCCAGCCATTCAATCGACACGTTTGAAAATGCTTTGTGTTGATTAATGTAAGCACCGTCATATGTGTGGGCTATAGTGTCTTTTGGCATAAATTTTGATTTGTATACAGCCATACAACACGCTGCTAGGGTGGTTTGTGTGAATGGGTCCACACCGGTACATGTTATGAATTCTGCTCGGTATTTTAAACACGCCTCTTTCAGGAGAACCACATCATTTCTGCCATAATCAAATAGCTCTTTTTGGAAGTTGAACTCCTTGTTTTTAACATCTGCGTACCATACGTCAAAATCTTTCCTGGTTTTGTCCGTCATGTATTCGTAACCGTAGTAATGTTTAGAAGGGTATGCGCCGACATATTCATTGTTTTCGGTGGTGTTGAAGCGGTGTGGGAAAAAACATTTATCGGCTGTTGATAGATTAAATGCTGCGGGTGTTTTAGCTAAAGCCATGGGGATAAAACTGAAACTATCAATAAATCGCCGTCTGAATATTTCATCATACATGGAGATAATACGTGCGCCTGTCATAGTCATTTTATGAGAGAGACCTATACTGGTCAGATACTCTGCGAGGATGTGGTGATCAAAGCCTGATGCATTGTGAGCCATCCACGTGAAAATTTCATATTTTGAGTTTCTGAAACGTTTTACGAGGCTTTCAACACAATTAACCCCTTCAGCATAAAACTCCTCACCCGCATAGGTGATGGCATAAACGAAATTGGCCGTGTGCTTGCCGTTCTCAAACCTGGTTTAAAAGTCATAGAATATTAGTTTTTCGCTATGGTCTTTCGGTTTTGTAGGCTGTATAAAGCATGTGTGATTTGCGTCTGGGGTTAAAACCTCACAACAGTGCACACATCTGCCTGTAATACATTTGTGTTTCTTTGCTGTAGCTTGGTAGCGTCGGTTACATACCTTACAAAATTGTATGGTATCACAGGGGGACGGTGTTAACACGCCTGCCTGTGTAGGTTTAAGCATTTTGTGTTTAGTAAAGCAGTAGTTTGATTGACAAAATCGCCTGCAATCTGTGCAATACATAACCTTTTTGGGGTGTTTATGGCAAATGGGGTCATTACAAACATTACAGCAATATGTACACTTGTGAATTCTATCATCGTTATAACCGCTATAACAAAACGCACAAAAATAGCTGGTGCCTAGGAAAGCATTCATTTTACTAATTAAATAATAGTGCGAATCATGCAAGTATAGAAAGACTGTGTTATTGGCTGGTGTGTCATGCGTCAAAAATTTATCTGACAGTTGGTTTGGGGTCCTGTAAAAAACTACAATTTTCAGACCTGTGACCTTCTCGAATGACGAAACGTGGGCAAACCCTATTTCCTGATCTACCGTAAACCCCGCCTGATCTTGTATGGCAGCCGCTAAAGGCTCTAACATGTTCTCGGGTGTTTGCTGGTATAGATGACGTGCCAGACAGATCGAAAAACACAATTTGTTTGATGTGTTGGTGGGGCAGTACAGATCTAAACGCTTTTTCCTAATTATTTCGTCATCGGCTAGTGTTGCTAACCTTCTACGACCGCCACCTGTCATGCACCGTGCTATTGACACCTGCAGTTCGAGACCTTCATCGATCATGACCTGTTCGTTACTCTGTAACACCCTCTCAAACGAACGCATCAGGAGTTCTGTGTCATAACCATTAGACATATTTAACATAGCGTCGACATTCCTGTTTAGGCTTTCGCCTCTAATGGCTACATTAAGAACCCCGCCCTCACCAGCCAATGTTCTAGAAACATTGACTACGTTGTCTAATAAATTATGAACCCCTTCTATATACGTGGCCATGTCAGTGCTTCCTGCAGACCTGAAATTAAATGGTGCATGTAATACCATGCTATTAAACCGTGGCCTTGCGGCAACAGTGTAATCCCCTACAACACCACCCTCAAGTCTAAGTCTTGAAATATTTTCCGCATCTAATGTATCCATCTCATCAATGACCACTGGTTCGTCAATCCTACAACCACCACCCGACATGATTTTAATATTGTTTAATGTCCTATTGAAGCTACTAATGTGGTTATCACTAAACGTGCCTTTTAGGTCAGCTAATAAAGTATTAAAATGTGTCACGCTGTTACTAGGCTCTATACTATCATGCCTACACCGATTGTTAGATGGCTCCATTATTAGCTATAAAATAAAATTAAAATAATAATAAGCAATACAAGAATGTTGATAAAATAAAATGATATTAACAAAATAAAAATGACTTTAATAACAGGATGGCAATACAACTACATGCAGCCTTATGTCTGTTTTGATTGTTTGCTGTTAACGCATTCTACCCGTGTTAGGCCTGTTGAAGTTGGTCTGCTGACCAGGCTTGCCCGGGTTTCTGACGGGGACGTAATTATTCCTAACACCACTAGGACCAGGCTGCTCGTCAGCTCTCAGAGCGAACAACGATTGCTGGGGTAAAGGATACCTATTTTCCTGACCGCCTACCTGTCTGATGGGAGTGTAATACCTCCTGACACTATTAGGAACAGTTTGTTGATCAGAGCGCTGTGCGAACGGTGGTCTGTGCACAGATGGTATATTCATCTGTTCACCAGCCTGTTTTTCTATGGCCAATGATGTCAAAACAGAGCCTAAATCACTCCAGTTAATATCTGCTACTTTGGCAACGTTGTGCAGAATGGGAGCGAGACTCGTGTACTTTTTACCCAGATTGGTAACCTTAGTAACCAGCTCCTGATGCATACGCTCTGATTGTACAACCGCTCTGTCTACGCTAGCCGTCACTATGGTCTGTACACTGGCTAATACAGCGCTGACGGCTCTGCTAACAATAGATTCGATAACATCGGCAGTAACCGTACATACAAGCTGTTCTTCGGCAGCGCCATGTACATTAGCAACCGCGGCGGGATGTACTAGCCTGTTAAAGACAGATTCGTCACTACAACCGTCATCATCGGACAAAATCAAAATGGGCGTTGTTACCGGTCCGGGGGGTCCCTTCACAAACAAAGTCTCTGCGGGGATGTTCTGCTCAAGAGATGCCGTAGAAGCCAACGGCATGCACAACATTTCTTCCGCTCGCTGTAGGTGCAAATGATCAATATAATCCAAGCTCCAGAAATCGTCAAAGGGTGACACCGACTCCGTGGCTTGGCAGCCTAGCACGTCTTCTGTTTAGGATAAACATACATGTTACAACCTTAGGCGCATACTCCAACCACCCAGTACATATACGACATGCACGCCCCTCACAGGATATATTAATAGAGTAGATCACATACCTATGGTTAAATCATCACAGAATCTGCGTTTAACCGAAACATTTGGAACAGCCTCTATATTATTCCGTTTATTAGTCTTCTTTCCCCCTTTCTGCGTCTGTTCATCCGTGCGGTATTTAGACTCGTCTGTAAAACAAATATTACCACCAGTCACTGTGCGTAATACCTCACATAAATGACATTAAATAATTAAAAAATAAAACCCATAACTTGTCAAATAAAACAATTACCAAATAACACTCCCCCCGACAATGTTGTTATCTCCGCGTGAATGGTCCTTAATAGCTCGTTATCTTGTGTATCTGTTAAGAAACAGGACCTGTTAAGGTATTGAAAATGTATCAGAATGATAGATTCATACACAGACAAATAGAGACATATTTGTAACACAACATTTAAAATATTAATCTGGTAAAACACTCACCCATGTCTGTAGATATTAATAAGAGTTCTAGCTATGTAGTACAACGCGATGTTTCTGTCTTTCGGCCCGTGACTTCTGGAGTTTGTAGGTCTATTTTAAGGGTTTGTCTATATGTCACGATGCCCGCCCCCTCATGACGCTCGGGAGGTCACACCCACACATGCGCACACAGACGCACACACACACACACACACACATCCCCCAGTCACGCATAAGGTCTTATTTTATTGTTTTTAGTCCTTGAATAACATATTCTTCACTCCAGAACTATAAAATCCCACATAGTCCAGTGGTTAGGATACCCTGCTTTCATCGGGGGGGCCCGGGTTCGATTCCTGGTGTGGGAAAAACATTTTATGTTTTATATTACGCAAAACATTATGAAATCTTTTCTCTTCTTTTCTCTTATTGGGGCCCCGAGAAAGATTTAAAGGCTCAACAGTTGGTTTACATATTGAAACTTTTCTGACACATGTCCAGACGTGTTGAACTCGAAGGAAAAAAGCATTTTGCAGTTGCAATAATCCGCATATTTAATCTGTACACCGCCTGCTATAGAGACACCAACCCCATGTGTTGTTTTAACAAACACCCATTTCTGCCATAATCAAATAGCTCTTTTTGGAAGTTGAACTCCTCGTTTTTAACATCTGCGTACCATACGTCAAATTTTTTCCTGTTTTGTCTGCCATGTATTCGTAACCATGAATTGTGGTTATGTATGCAGGAACTTTCAATCTTTTCTCTTATTGGGCCCCGAGAAAGCTTTAAAGGCGCAACAGTTGGTTTACATATTGAAACTTTTCTGACACATGTCCAGACATGTTGAACTCGAAGGAAAAAAGCATTTTGCAGTTGCAATAATCCGCATATTTAATGTATACCCCGCCGGCTATAGAGACAGCAACCCCCTGTGTTGTTTTAACAAACTCCCATTTCTGCCATAATCAAATAGCTCTTTTTGGAACTCCTCGTTTTTAACATCTGCGTACCATACGTCAAATTCTTTCCTGATTTTGTCTGCCATGTATTCGTAACCGTAGTAATAACGGTGTGGGAAAAAAACCTTTATCGGCTGTTGATAGATTAAATGCTGCGGGTGTTTTAGCTAAAGCCATGGGGATAAAACTGAAACTATCAATAAATCGCTGTTTGAATATTTCATCATACATGGAGATAATAATGCGCCTGTCATAGTCATTTTATGAGAGAGACCTATACTGTTCATAGGGTATTTTCGATAAATGATTACGTTTAATTATATTATATAGTAGGCTAAGCAATGTATTGCGGTGTTGAGAACTGCTAGGGATAATCTAAATAATACCTGATTTTCCTAAATGAATGGTGAAAAAAAAACAAAAAACAAGGCCAGCATGTCTTGTCAATCACCGTGTGGTTAAATATTATTTGGAGAGGGATGCCCTGTTTATTTTCTGTGGATCCCCTTTCACCGGCTACATCTGGAATAGATTGGAACTTTTCCAAAGCAGTCTTTAATTACATGGTTACAAACTGCTTGTCTCAAACTCTAAACAAACACCCCTGGGGGAAAGTGCAAACGCCATTTTCTCAGGACCACAAACCACACCTGCACAGAAAAAGCTCATTATAAAACATAAACAACTATTCAAATATGGTGTCAGGGGTCAAAGGACATCTTTTCTCTTTCTCGGAGCCAGAGACAAACCTTTCAGCGTGGAGTTTCCACGTCTTGTTGGTGTCAGAGTCTGTAGATGGACCCGCCGAGACATTGTTGCTATGGTTTGCACATAGGCAACTATGTTTCTGAACCTTTATTACCTGGCGGGGGCCCTCACGTCACACACCCCCCACACATGCTGACGAAGCGCCATTCACACACACTTTTCTCTGAAAGGTCAGTCAAAGGACATACTGGTTCACACACACAGAAAAGCTCATTCTAAAACATAAACAACTCTTAAAATATGGTGTCAGGGGTCAAAGGACACCTGGTGACCCAAAGGTCACCCCGGCCATAAAGGTTATCAAAAAAGTAATTAAACAGGATATCAAAACGTAATCAAACCAGTTTTATGGCTCTAGAGTGCCCTCTAATAACTACTGCTGCCTATGAGAAGAAAAAGCAGAAGTACAAAGACCTGGCTGCTGAGTGCAAGGAAGCTGGCTGGAGGTCTGTCATCTACCCTGTGGAAGGTTTCATCAGCACATCAATGACACGCCTACTCAGGGGCATGGTAGTGGCAGGTGCCAAGCTACAAAAGGTGACCAAAGAGCTGTCTGAAGAAGCAGAGAAGGGCAGTTTCAGGCTGTGGCTGAGGAGGAAGGATTTTTTTTTTTTTTTCTTTATATATTTTTGTCTGGCACAAACTGAGATCTGATCAACCACAGCTGGGTCGCCTGGACGAGACTGTATGATGTTGAAAGACCCAAAACACCCAATGATTCCAGGATCATCACTGAAGATGTGTCCAGAAGCTCCAGTTTAAAGTAATTACACAATGGTAGTGGTGTAGCAGGAGAGGCAGGTACAGTTCAGCAGCGCAAACTAGAAGGGGGTACTGGAGCCATGTATAGCTTTGCCTTCGGTTTTGACCTAAGGGCACCGTTGGAGGTACGACAAGCAGCAATGCCTAGCAGGTTTAATCACCTATCTGTAAATATTATTATACCCTTTGTAACAATATTCACAAGTATATTGAACACCCAAAAAGCACCTCAGATTTTTTATACCATAATAATGATTTTCCTGGAGGTATAGAAAAACGGTTTTGCGGTGAGGGTGCATGGGTTTGAAACTTCAGAAAGGCATTATTGTCCGGACACCGATAAAAGACCACAATCTTAACATCCAGAATTTGTTCAAATGTACTAATGTCTGTAAAAGCCACACAATGCTGTTCCAAAAACCCTGCGGAGCTTTATAAAGCTTGACCGATATTCACGGCCTCAACATCCCTGATTTCGGTTTGTAAAAATGTTGACACGCCAACAGCAAAACATAGATTGTTGTCCAGATTATAAAAGAGGTGTTTCAGACTAATTCTTTTATCTAGTAAAATCTGGCCAACTTCCTGCGTGGGGCCCCGCCATTAGGGTTACGTACAATCTGCACCACTAGCTCCAAGGTTTCATCTGTAAGTGTATCAAAGTTACTCTGTACAACATTCTCAAGCATTGTGAGAAAAGCATCTACACTGACCGCACCCCTCGGTAAATGGACCGAAACATGATTATTCAATGAATCACTCCGTAATTCTAGCTGTAACAGATCATTTTCACCAGCTAGCTCTGTGACTCTGTTTAAAAGAGTCACCAGGGTTTCTAAAACTAGAGTACAAAATTCTGCATAACTTTCAATGACACAAAGTCTTGCAAAATTGAAGTGCTGCCTAACTTCAATATTATTGAAGCGCTCCCTGTGAACAACCTGGATTGGTTGTGGGGCATTGTTGCCAGCAGCAGCAGGGGCAGCACCACCTTGTTGTAAGTTATGTAGTACGTTATCCAAATGGTCAAAGATGGAAGTATCCACCTCCTGATTTACAGTTTTTACTCTAGGTTTTACCGTAAGTGATCAAGGTCCTGCTGCTCATTAATTGTATTAGCCGCATGTCTCATTTCAGTGGTTGAATGCTCGTTATTTAATTCATCAATAATATCTAGTAAACAAAGATTGATATCCTCCTCCTGATCAGAAATTTCAATGCGTAATCTTTTGCTATGTTCTATAGCATTTTTTTACTTCACACCAAGCCAAAACCTTCTGCAAAGCATTAATGTTCCTTTGTAACTCACGAGTCAAGAGATGAATTATTTCTGAAAGTGGTGATCATGAGAGCTCTGCTTCCTGTACTGTAATTTCTGTGGGGCACAGTCATCGTCCCTCGGCCGGGTTAGTGTTCAATGCTTGTAGTCCAGGAGGAGTTACATCAGCCGCTGAAGGGATTATGTCTTGAATTTCAGCACCGGATAGCCTGCCCAGCGAATGGTTAAAATCTATATAATCATTAATTACATAGACAGTGCTATGTGAAATGTCTGGACTGTTTGGGGCCTCCAGTTCATCCAGGAATCCTGTCCTGGGAAATAAAAATAAAGCGAAAATAGGTCAGACAAAAAAGAATAATGTTATCTTCCAAGCATGTTTGCGGTAGGATATGAGCAATTCACTGATTCTTGAAAGTCAGGACAAAACATGTTTTAAATCCCCAAAAATATTTCTCAATATTTCATGAATTTGAAATGGATAAGTTTGTAGACATCAACTCCATCAGACACAACAAAGCTTTTAAGTCCTCAAGTATCCAACAATAGTGTTCAGCTACTCAGATATGTCATTTAAATGCACTTAATACATTTTTGTTCTGATTTCACACTATTCTGAAAACCCCAATTTCAAAATTACTTCATTATCTAACTTTGTTTTTAAAATTAAAGATATAGAAGTAATATTCTTACAGAAAGAAAACATCATTAGACATATATCATACAGTAATTTAATTGATCAACAGTACTAACTGACCAAACATTATCATATTTTCTATGAAAATGAACAAAAAAGTCCATCTGACAGTGGTGACAACAAACTGATGGAGACAAAAATGATAAATGATAAATGTAGAATTGTATTAAACACATGGGGAATCTTTCAGTTGACATTTCATAACAATAAAAATCACAAAATAGCCTACAAATAGCCTCTCCATCATTCTGTTTAGTGAGAATTCGTGAGCTTCCTGAGCCAAATGGCCTCCCTCAGCAACCGTGGCACCCTCGGTCACCTCCATGGGCCCACTGAAAAACATAAAAAAACTGTCATTGGTAGACACTGTTACTGTGTTATTAATTAGTATGTCTAATGGGCTTTAATGTGATTCTCTATTAAAAAAGAGGAATGTCATTTGAAAAATGTGCATGACATTTCCAAACATGAAATCATACGCGGTTTAATCTAATCAAAAGGGAGTCTGAATAATAAAATGTCTAGTGCTCTCTCTGACCTGCATAATTTAGACAATGGGCAAGGGGTGATGGACATGCTTGCCCTCTATGAAGTCCATAACACCAGGGGTCATGTTGAAGAGTTCCCTTGTGTGGCTTGATTGTAGAGGGGGTGCCTTTCCATGGAGCTTGACAAGAATATCTGCAATTGTTCAGAAGCAAGCATCCTTCCTGCCAGGTTTTGAATGAAAATGGGCTGTAGGACCATGTGGGTGCAGGAACTCCATTTTGACATCTTGATGCTCAGTGTTACAGCAATGGCCTTCACCAGCCACCAGTGTTCATTATACACCACCACTAGCCAGTCTCCATTTTATATAGTATCAATGGTTATCTCAGTGGTGGTGCCCTCAAGAGCTCTCAGGGGCATCTGCTCCATCTCTTCCATCAATATGGCCAGAGGACTTATCCTCCTGGCCTCTGAAGCAGTGCATTGAATATCAGAGCTGTTATCTGTGCTGTTCCTCTGCTGCTCCACTGTTGCCGCTGTGCTTCCTTGAATCATTCTGTTGGTCTCTGTGTGTGGAGAGTCTATTTGGGTTTTATTTTGAGCATGCTCTCTTCGCCATACTTGCTTTCTCAGTTTGTTCCACACTTGTTTTACCTATTTAAGTTTCTCTTTCAAAGCTTTCACTTCTCTTGAATGCCTTTTCCTGTTTTTATCCTTTGCCTTTCACTTGCAAGAGATGGTCTGCTGCTGCTTGGCTCCTCTATGCTCTGGTCCAATGGACTATCTGGGGGTGTGTCAGCTTGGTGAACTATCCTGCTCTCTCTGTATTTTTCTGTCTCTTTCTCCTTCATTAAATTCTCCTATATGTCTTATTTTGCCATCCAGAACCCTCTTCTTCCACCTTTGTCTTTCCTTCTCTAGCATATCTACTTTCATATCTGCAAATCTGACTGCAAATTTTCTCTCTTCTGTTTCTCTGGTACTCCCTATTCCTTCTTCTTCACTCTTCAACTGACAGCTTCTTGCTAGCTATGCTTTCCGAAGACGCAGATTATTATATTACTTATGATACCATTTGGAAGGATGTGCATATGATTTTGTAATGTTTTTGGATCCCATTGAATTGCTAATAGGCTATGCTTAATGCTACAAAAGGCTACTGTCGTCTTATCAATAACCAGAAAACACTGGCATGCAGACTGATTTGATAAACTGAGTATAGGATAGTGGTAACTCTACTGACCCTTTAAGAGACACAACATCAAAAATGGGTACACTATCCCTTTAAGGTGTGTGTATGGGGGTGGGGGAATTTGAAACAAACTCTAACTGGAGCTACATCATATTTGGAATGCATAGATCAGCAGGAGAACAATAATCTATTGTAGAAACACAACATCAAAAGGTTTGAAATGTACAAACTATCCCTTTAAGGTGTATGTGTGTGTGTGTGTGTGTGTGTGTGTTTGCATGTATGTGCATACACACGGGAATTATGGGATCAATATCAACTCCATCAGCTTGCACATCACCACCGTCACAAACCTGGTGACGTCTGACGGTGGTGACAAAATGCCATGTTTTTCCATCTCAACCATATGCTCTACCCTTGAGCCATTTTGTTTTTTCTCAGTTTCTAGCTGTCGGTAAACTCTAACTAAATTGGGCATATTTATTCCATAATTCTTAACAATTCATGCCATAATGGAGAGATGGTTTTGACACGTTAAAGCTGTGACCGCAGTAATATCAATATTGTTTATATAAAATATAAATTAACTGAAAACTTACCACACCATGTGTGGTATTGTTGCATTCACCATGAGCAGGAAGTAGAAAAGGGGTCCTCAGGGATATAGCTGCCCATGTAATTTCCTGATTTATTCAGGATAATAGAAAAGTTTGATGGAGATGGCAGAATTGAGGATATGATTTTGCTAGGCAAATATTTACAGAAAATATGCATTAAACTTCATGGTATGCCTTGTTTCATATAATACATATCGTTTCATATTAAATGATAGTTATATTTACACATTATAAGAATTTGTACACATTTTTGGGCAGTTTTAAATTGTGATTTCCTGCCGAGGAGAAGGTGGTTTCCAGGTACAGAGCAGGCATATAAACACATTTAATTGAAATTATTCAAATAGATATGAAATTAATGTTGTGGGTATACACAATTCCTTTATATTTTTAGTTCCTTTCTTTGGCTCTTAACACAAAGAAGACCTTTCCCTGTAGGACTTTTCCCTGTTTGTTCGACTCTCAAGAATCAGTGATATATATATAAGACATATTTTTTCAATACATTTTATTTCCATAAAGGGTTTCTAGACTACCTGTTCTTGGGCTAAGGGAATATGTTTCCACTTCTTAGATTTTTCTCTTTTTTTCAATAGCACAACTGGAATTTAAACGTGGGTGCTTTGCATTAGGAACAGCCTGGGATCATATTACTTTACTAACATGGATGAAAACTATATTCAACTAAACTCATTCCAAGCCCATACTCCAAGCCAATAATCCTTCTGACAGTGTAGTGAACATGAAATCCCTGTTAGTGTCCATAATATGCAATGTTATGATAATCCCTTATGCTAGTACTTTCCATAGATGAGACATTCAATGAATGCAAACTAGGGCAGTACGATATGGCAGAGATTTGAGACTCATAACAGGAGCACCGAACAAGTTCAGTTCTTCCCATTGTACCCTTGAGCAAGGTACTTAACTTGAAAAATCTGTTCAAATAGGTATTACAGGTGAAAAATGTAAGCTACTTTTATAACTTGCCCCAGATAGAGACATCTGCCGGGAAGTAAATATGAATAATTTATCATGGTAAATTGCTCCAAATGCTTCAGTCAGCTGTGCGGCATTGACAAGCATGCAGAGATGTATTTAAGAAATGGGGAGGGGGGGTATTTTCATGACTGACAGTTGTAAGAGGGAGCAGGAGAAGTTTGCACTTTATAGTCCTCTCTCTCCCATATGCCATGGTCCTCTCAGTCATCAAATCTCAACCCAATTTAACACTTATAAGAGATTCTGCAGTGGCACCTGAGACAGAGTTTTCCACAACCATCACTAAAACATCAAATTATGGAATAATGGTATTGCATCCCTCCAATAATGTAAAGATATCTAATCTTATTCTTGATGAAAACTACTGTACAAAATGGTGTTGGAAATTATATTAAACATGCCATCATAAAGAAGATCAAGATGATAAGATGATATGTATTGAAGTGTGAAAGATATTATAACCATAGTAGTAGAACATATATTATAACATATCAATAAAACATCTATAATCAATATAGCCAATATAAGTGAATATATATGTTATAGTAGGGTCATTGTAACACACATATATTCATTTTTTCATATTATTTGTTTCATTCTTTGTCTCACAGAGCTGTTTTATGCTGAATATGTTATTTTTGCAAAGCCAGCAGCTGGCAGGAAGTCCCATGATTTAAAAGAATAAAAAATCTAAGGCCGGATGGCGAAACCATTTCTGTGATGGATGACATTTAGGTCATCTTGAGCCTTAATGATATCGAAATAAACATCAACCTATTTTTTCTATGTCTGACTAGGAATATTGCAAAACAATGATGAGACCCAAAAGGAGTTAGTCCCATGGGAATTGTATGTGTCAGAGATGAAATTATTGTATTGGATGATCCATGAGTATGAAAGATGTCACAGGAAACATAATGATTCAGACTATCTTTGCGCAGAGAGACATCTCCTTTATTTTCTGACTGTGGATAAATAAAGCCTTTATTCTTAAAGATTCAGCTTCCATCCTCTTTATTGATAACTTTGAAAAAATGTTACACAAAGACTTTGAAAGAAAATGTCGACCTGAAACCATAACAATGGTTGCACAGTAAAATGAATATAGTATTTATAACTATGCTGATATCCTTATTAGATACACTCATCATTTGTACTCTTGGACTTTCTTTTAAGATTTCACATTAAGTTTACAGGCAACACATTTCAATTCACAGCCAATGAGTGAAAGATATGTTGACCTGAACCCACAACAAAATTGAACAGGATCGGAACAAGATCGAAGTTCCTGGCCTACCCAAACGGGAGGAACAGTCCTGGTGAGGGCCTGGAGGAAAAGCAGAACCACTCCAGACCGGTTAAACAAACGATACAGGGTAAGCGAGTTAATTTTATATTGCTGGTAAAGCCTTGTGGAAATTGTTTTATAGATATAGCTAAAGGAGTGATTGTTTTCCCCTGCCATGAACTGTAAACCCAGTGACCAGTGAAATAATTAAATAAACAGATGAGGAAAAGCGATAATCTGAAGGAAGGAATTTTAACGTCTGTCAGTTTAGCAGAAACTCATGGGACGTGTGGGTTTGGGACTGTAAACTGCAAACCCGACATGTTGGGTGGGGCGGGTGCGAAGGAAAGACGGGTTCTGGGTTGAACAGGTGCTGGGATATGAATGTTGCGTATGGGAACACAGGTAGATTAAGAAAGAGTCCAGGTATTGGGCGGAGCTGGAACTTAAGGTGTACTGCGTCAGAGTGTACATACATGAATAGCAAAATATTTGTTAGGCTGGTTCAAAATCAGCGGTGTACAGGCTGAAAGAGTGTTGAAGTGTGTGTGTGAATGCCCTATAGCGTCTTGTAATGTATCATGAATAAAGATTATTGTGTGTGTATGAATGGTGGAAAATATTGAAATAAACTTGTCGAGGTTCCAGTCTGTCAGGATAAGGACTGTGAATTTTATGAGCCTTGAAAATAGTCTAATGAGCCTGGAAAATAAGGGACATATTTGAAACCCGAAATAAGGGAGTAAAGTTAATGATTAATAACCACATAGGAACACCCCTGGTATATAGGCCTAAAAACAACGCATAAAACACATAGTTTATTTTGCCCTAGAAATAATCCATATATAAAAGGGGACATAGTTACCAACAGGTGTTTAGAATAAATACTGTGCAGATTGTGAAATTATATTATGTATAATTATACCCTTGTGAGTATCTCTGTGTTACCGATCACTGGATCAGAAATGAAGAAAAGTGTGTAAACTGAAAAAGAAGGAAAATAAGTATTGTGAATAGATTATGTTAATTCATGAATTATTGGAAAGAGTTGAGGGTGTGATAATTGAAAAACATGTTTGCTTGGACTTTAATGATACTTCTGACTCCGAGTCAGAAGGTGGGTTACTGGAAAAGTGGATATTCAAAACACATAAATTAATTCCTCACTGTGCGTTCACATAAAGAAAATTGGGAAGCGATACATATCGAAAATGTGTATAGAATTGTGTTAAATGAATGAAACACAGTGAAAAGGAGTATATAGTTTACTTTCATTTCATTTCATTTCAGTTAATAAGTTGATTATTTTTATGTGATCCCACTTGTGTAAAATTATTGGTCCAACAGACAAGTTTGGCTCAACTCTTTATTTGTTTGTAAAAGTTATTAGGAGGTACAATTAAGAAATGTGAATACCACTCTGTCTACAGATTCAGAGGGAGTTGAATGTTATTAGGAGATACGACTGATCTAACTTTCGACAAATTACAAAGTGGGTTAATGTGAAGTAAGGTCAGGGCCGGCTCTACACATTTTGGTGACCTAGGCGAGATTGGCATTTGGGCGCCCCCCCCCCCAACAAACATCAATCAGACATCACCATGGAAGCTAGCCACATTATTATCACTGATATAATGTTGTAGCCTACTGCTAATTTTGGTAGCCTAATAATAAAGCTTGAGACTCAAGGCAAGCATGAGGATTTTGCAACTCTGCAATTCATGTGTAGTAGCCTAGTTTTGGTAATAACTACAAGTGGGTACTAATAAGCTTCAAGCCAAAATGTGAGGGTTGGGTAACTCAGCATCAGCATGCATTCATCCTTCAATTTGTATGAGTCTAGCAGTAGCTCTTAGCATCTCATTATCTAGCTAGCATTAGCTTGTTTATTACTTAGCTAGTTAGCTCCCTAGTCTCCTACAATAACACAGAAACACAACAAAACGGCATTTTGATGACATAGCCTACCTCTTAATTGGGCTCTCTTTTCCTCTCACTCCTTCCTCCGTTTTCTCCCCTGCGCACCTGAAGGCTTGTGCCTTTTCAAAGTCATTGTGCAAATATAAAATCTGTCATCGATCTGATATCTATCTTGGGTCGCGCTGATGTTGGCTCTCTGCCTGACTGCATCAGTAGTGCGTGCCTCTCTGACCCCGTCACCTGCGCTTGACCCAACAGGCGACAGCACGTCTCGTGGGTTGCCTGTGATACACGCACGTAACCCCCACTTTCAGCAAGCAGCCAGACATCGTATCCCCCACCTCAGTAACAGCATCTCTGTCAAAGTTAGTGGTGTAACGGAACGCAGTTGATCCGTGATCCGTACGGATCACCCCACATGGTTCGGCATGCATATGAACCGCGGATTAATTGCTAAATTGAACCATCATAGAGAAATACTGCCGCTGTTACGTTTTAAAGTAACAATTCCCTAAATCTCGATGCAGATTTACAGTGAAGAGATAGACAAGAGAGGTGCATGCTGTGTTTTGCTCTGAAGCGCAACGATTGGTTAATTATGTACAAAAAAAACATTGTGTGTTTACGTCATGTTGAATCCCAACAAATCAATCTGAGATTATCGCATTGCAGACAAGTCATGGCTAGTGGAGGAGTGGAAGAACTGGAAAAGTCTCCCGCATCATTTAAGTTGCATGTATGGGAGCACTTTGGCTTCCCTGTAAAGTATATTGGCTGGCTACCTGTAGCCTAATCTATCCAACATTAGATACATTTCATAAAGTATTAACTTTGTTAGGCATTTGCATGCAGTGACCCTAGCCAACTCTTAGGGGTGCAGTGAACTTGTTAGCTAATTTAGTTTAATAATCTCTTAGTATACAGTATATGCGCAATGTTAGTTAGCCAGCGATTTCTACTTTGGCTGCCTCGCTACAAAACATTTAGCAGCCTTGCTTGCTGGTTGTTGATTGTTGTTAAACGACTGAGCAATTGAAGAATGGTAACGTTAAATTAGTCGTCACACAGATCAATGACACTTGACAGTTGTTATTAACTAGCTCACCATTGTTGGCTAGTTTAGGAAACCAAGATTGGATGTCTACCCCTAACATTATTGTGTAAGCAGTGATAATGGGTTCTTGAGGTTAACTAGCTGGCTAAGCATAGCTAGAAGAAAACATACTAGGTCAGAGTTAGCTATGCTGAACGATTAGCTAGATGGTTAACGTTAGTTAATCAGGCTCGCTAATGCATTTCCAAGCTGTTTGCAGAGGAAAGATAAGTGAAGTGTTTCAAACTAGCTATCGAGCCAGCTCATGGTGTCAACCAACTAAATGCTTCTACAGTTTGTAGAACAGATTATGGCAGTTTTCAAGTTCAATAGCTAGCTCAATTGAGCAATACATTTCGTTTTCTGAATTGGCTAGCTACATACTAAAGCGGATACACGCTAGCTAGCTAGCCAAGACTAGGTCTATGCTAGTGTTAGCTAACTCCGTATAAGAAATGTTAGCAATAGCTAGCAAGCTTACTAACCGCTAGCTTATTTACCCTACAACTCAGACTCTGGAAAACATCAATTAGCCAACTAGCTATTACTTGGCTACTTTATGACTAAACTTTAGGTAGCTTACTAACTTAACGTTTTAAAAAGCGGTAAATGGGCAAAAATGTTCACTGCTTTAAGTGTTTTACAGAATAAATGGAAATCAAAGTTATATTTGTCTCCTTTCTTTTTTCTTGCTGATCCCAAAAATAATCAGATCCGTGACTCTAAACAGCGATACGATCCGAATAGTGAGTTTTGTGATCTGTTGCACCCCTATTCAAAGTGCAGGCCATCATTGGGAGGAAAGGAGAGGGCACCCACCAGCCACCAGCGATGTTTTTTTTTGGGGGGGGGGGGGTTTGTGAAGGCAACCTGGCGCCCCTAGCCGACATGGCGCCCCAGGCAGCTGCCTGGACGGCCTGTGCCTTGAGCCGGCCCTGAGTAAGGTCCAGGTAGATTTTTTCAGATATACTGTTTTTAGCGCTCTGGGGAAATCGTTTGCTCACATACATTTATTTTTGGGTTGTACGCTTGTGGAAGCTTGCTTCCCCACAGCATAAATGTATTTTTATTTTTATTTTTTGTGTGCTTGCGGACGCTTTCTTCCCCCGTGGCATGAGAACGGATTTACAGCAAAAGAGAGGGATAATTGGAAGAAGGAATAAAATAGTTTAGTATACTATAAAATAAGTACTGTAGTTCCGTGTGCTCCCAAAGGTGTAGAGGGATGATATATCATATTTTAACTATAGATCAGAGTACAGGAAAAATTATTGAAAGAACTTGCTCCGATAGATACAGTAATAGAGAAGACCCACACCACTATAGATGTGAAATTTTATATGAAACAGTGCGAGGGGGAGAGTTGAGAGGGTTATATAGCTGTGATCAAGTAGAGTGGGAATACCAGCGCGATCATGCCAAGCAACGAGGAGTTTGGAAATTCATCCAGAATCGGAATTATATAAACATTAAAAGCACAAGGGGTAAAACTAATTTCTGACCAATTAGAAAAGGGGATAAAAGTAGTTGTATAAATTATGAAAGAGGTAACTAACACAAAAAGGGATACTCCAGTGGAAACACTGGATAAGCGATATCCAGTGATAGGGAAAGATATAGCGAAAATATCAGAGGAATGGAGAAAAAAGAAATAGAAATGCAGTAACAAAATGGCCACAAGGGGGAACTTTTGATCTCAGTGAGTGTGAAGAGATGTTGGGAGTAGTGACAAATTATGCCTCAGGGGATAGATCAAAGAAAACAGTTGAAATTTTAAAATTGATTAGAAAGGAAGGGCTTGAAAGGAGTCCGAAATATAAGGAATTACTGGGGTTTGAGCTACCGCAATCTAAACCGCTGTTGGAAGACCCTAATGTAATACAGGAGCCCCCGCCCTATCAAGGTATGTACCCTGTAATGAAAGGTATGAACAATGAGGAGGCAACTCAACAAGGCATGTATTCTATGATTAATAGAAGTAGAGGGAACATGGAATATGGGTTCAGATATAGAGAAGGAGAAACAGGTATCGGCTAGCATAATGCGTAATAAAGAGGCAGCGTATGAGATAGCCAAGGAAAAACAAGAAGCAGAGAGGAGAGAGGATGGGGAGATAGCATGACTAAAAACAGTGACACACGAGAGAGAGGTGAGGATAGCTGAGCTGAGAGAAATAGCCAGGAGAGAGGGGGGAAAAGCAGAACAAATAAAGATAATAACTAGCCAGGAAGAAGAGAAGTTAGCTCAAAGTCAGAAAGAAATGAAAGAAATAGAGGAAAGGATGGCACAGATGCTGGCAGAAAGGGGGTTGGCAGAGGAGAGATTGGGCCAGGTACAGATGCAAGTTAGGACAATAGAAGAAAAGCAGCTTGCAGGGGAGAGGAGATCAGAGGAACGGGGGGCAGGAAACAGCACAGAGGAGAGAGTGCATGAAGGGGGGTCAGACTGGATGAGACAGAGAGCTTTGAAAAACAAAAAGGGAAAGCAGCCAATGGTCAGATATAAAAAAGGGATTGCCATCCGCTCTGAGTCAGCTGAGAGATCAGCCTGGGTAACACCTAGAGACTTGGCAAGGGGCAGTGAGGAGGAGGAGGAGGAGAGAAGTGAGGATGAGGAGGAAGATTTATCCTGTACATCCCAAGGAAAGGGGAAGGGCCCTGTACGCAAAAGTATGCGCTCGACTAAATGCCCTAATTATTATGGCGTATATGGCGTAACAATGGGACCTATGCTGATAAAAGGGCAGCAGGAACCACAGTATGTTCCCTGGGGTTCCCAGGATCTCCAGAATTTGATCATGTCTTTGCCAAACATACAAGAGGGGGCAGGCCACTGGATAAGGAAGCTAGAGGAGGAGATGTTGGGAAAAAAGATTACATTGGGAGATGTGAAGGCCCTCCTGGGGAAGATACTGGGGACTGAGAAAATGATAGAGATCATGCAGGGAACTCAGATGACATGAGGGCAACAAGGGTAGATGGAGTGCCATTTGATAACTACAGAACTAGGGTGTGGGCCTTTTTAAGGGAACCCGCCACAGCGATGTTAAAAGGGGAGCCCATGAAAGAGGATCAATCACCCACAACCTATATAAAGGATCAACTGCGCAGATGGGGAATGATAACCAAAAGGGATGTCCTCAAGGACCCCATACTGACAACACTGTTCCATACAGCCATCTTAGGGGGATTACCACCTCCGGGCAAAAGCCGCCTAGAGGAGATGGTAGGACTAACCACCAAATCCAATAGGGAGTTTGTGGAACATGTGGTGCATGCCGTAGAGAGGCACCATAAGGAGGAAAAAAAGCAAAATGATCAAGTCAAAGAAGTGCAGAGGAAGCTCCTCCAACTGCAGCTGGAGGAAATAAAGAATAAGGAGAAGGCTAAAGGAAAGGAAGCAGAGAAAATGAAGGAAACAAAGAGAACAGCCCCCCTCCTAGCAAATTGTGTGTGGGAAGAGCCAGAGACAGCTGAAGATATGCAACAGGGCAGATGTGATGGCCCAAACAAAATCCCACCCACTGTTGTATATAATGTCTCTGGCGGTCCACCATCAGTGGTGATGCAGGGGACACAGCAGGAGGCCCCATGTCAGAACAGAGGACTAAATCAGGAAGGGAGATCTGGGCAGCCAGTAGGGAACAGGGGACAAGGCAATCAATGGGGAGGACAAAATCAGGAAGGGGGTGATTATCAAAATCAGCTAAAACCCACTTGTGATCCTTTCCTGTGTTGGGGATGTGAGCAAGAGGGACACATGAAGAGGCCTCAATAGGCCTCAACAAATGAATACTCTCAACTCAGCCCTGCAGCACCAACCTGGGTCCCGGTTCAAGCCCAGGGGCCGGTGAATTACAGAGGAAATCAATAGGGATGCCCAGAGAACCCTGATAAGGCAGGACAGCATGTACTCATAACAAATAATGCAGAACAGGAGCCTATAATTAATGTGCAGATACAAGGAAAATATATACCTTTGATGATAGATACAGGAGCTACATGTACATGTATTCAAAAGAAACATGCTGCCCATTTACCTATGTCGAGTCAATATGTAAAAACAGTAGGGTTCTCGGGAAAAACGCAGCTGACTCCTATAACAGAGGCAGTATCAATAAAAGTAGGGGATTAAGAAACAAAACTGCCATTGATAGCGTGTACGCCAGTGAATTTGTTAGGGAGAGATGCCATATTAGCATTAGGATTACATTTACAATGTGATAGAAAGGGAATCAACTTAACGGGGATGTACAATGTGCAAAAAGAAAGGGAGAACCAGTGGACAAATGTGTACTGGTTGGGAGATATAGAAGAACAGATTATGACCTAAGTGTGGAATAAATGGGGGAAGTATGTAGAAGTGCAAATTCCATAAGCCACAAGCCCTGAGACAGAATGACATTGTACAATGATGTTTGACCCAGCTCAGGAGACAGAATTAGAAAGAAAATGGGCCTTAGACGCAGGTAAAGAACGATGGATTCGATCTACAGCACTCCTCATTGGTCCAAAAGGAGCTACATTAAGGGTGCAAAAACAGAATGAGTAACTGAATGGTTTGAACGTAAGGAGGCAGCACCTCATGTAACAATAAAAGTAAACTCAGGATATAGGCCTAAGGATTTAGGACTTATGACAAAAAGGGCAGAAAAAATTACATTCTATCACAGTGACAATCTGAGAATTTGGATGTCAGAGGATCAAACGATGATGAAAATTATGACTGACACCCACATGAGGGGGAGACAAAAACAAGTGAAAATTCCCATCGTTGGGTCAAAACAGCAAATTCAAGAACAAAGTGAGAATAAGCTGAACCTGCTACCAGCCCAGCTATGGTCACGCCATGACACCGATGTAGGAAGAGTAAAATCTGCTAATCTAGTAGTAATACGATTAAAACCAGGATGTAGAGGCCCATATAGGCCACAATATCCTTTAAAACAGGAAGCAATAAACAGCATCAGGGACACAATAGAGGGCCTAGTAGAGGCAGGAGTGCTAAGAAACACTAGAAGTCCAAGTAACACACCATTCCTACCTGTTTTAATAGCAGATAAAGAAAAGTGGAGATTGGTACATGATTTACGAGCAGTAAATGATGCTGTACAAGATATGGCAGTAGAAGTGCCAAATCCTCACACGCTGCTAACCAACATTCCTCCTACAGCAAAATGGTTCACTGTAGTAGATCTGTGATCAGCATTTTTTAGTGTGCCTCTGGCAGCAGAGTGCAAGGAGCTCTTCGCATTTACTTATAAAGATCAGCAGTATACTTATAATAGAATGCCACAAGGGTTCAAGCATTCCCTTCATATCTTCAATCAGGTACTAAGAGCAGATTTAAAGGAACTTAAAGTAGAAAGTACAGTCCTCCAATATGTGGATGATTTGTTAGTGTGTTCAAACTCTCAAGAACAATATGAAACAGATAGCCTAAAGTTGTTGGAAAAATTAACACAAGGTGTCCAGGAAAAAGTTGCAGTTCTGTCAGACACAGGTGGAATATCTGGGGAGGAAAATCTCTTTTGGATGCAAGAGTATAGCAGAACAACAGGTAGAAGCAATAGTGAAAGTGCCAAGGCCAGAAACTGTAGGACAGATGATTACTTTTTTGGAAATGACAGGGTTTAGTTCTGATTGGATAGAGGGATACGCTGAGAAAACACATCCACTACGAAAACTGATGAAAGAAGCAGGACAGGACAATTTGAGAAATAAAATAAAATGGGATATAGATGCAGACACGGCATTTTAAAATATTAAAAAGGAATTGACTGAGGCACCTGCACTTGCTTTACCCGATTACGATAAACCATTTGAAATCTATGTGTCAATAAGAACAGGAGGATTTGCAACAGCAATACTTATGTAGGAAACATGCAACGGAAGGAAAAAACAACCCACAGCATATTACAGTACCAAGTTGGATGAGGTAGCACAAGGCTATCCACTCTGCTATCAAGATTTAGCAGGTATTTGGTGGGCCTATGAAAAAGCTGCAACAGTAACGATGGGGTATCCAGTGATAATATACTCGCACCACAAGGTAGTGGAAATGACAGATCAAAGTACATTTGTACTGACTCCAGCAAGAATACATAATTATCAAATGTTGACAGTATATGAAGATATTAAGATAGTGAGGTGTGATGTGACAAATCCAGCAGAATACATACCGCTACCGCATAAGGGAATTCCACATGAGTGTGTCCCTGAAAGTAAGGAATTCATGAAGCTGAGGGAAGATTTGCAGGCAGAGCCACTGACAAAAGAGGGAAAAATAATTATATTTGTGTATGGTTCTTGTTATATGGACCATGAAGGAAACCATGCAGGATATGCTATAATAGAAAAGAGGGGAGTTGAGTGGGTGATCTTAGAGGCAGAACGGTGTCCTCAGCCATGTTCAGCTCAATAAAAGCTTTAACTAAGGCATATGAGTTGGTAGCGGGACAAGCAGCAGATATATATACTGACTCAGCATATGCTCATGGAGTGTGTCATCTGTTTGGGGCAGTCTGGAAAAATCTGGGTTTTTTAAAAAGTAATGGAGATGACATAAACAACAGATTCTGGACCTAATAATAGCTATGTTGCAACCAGAGCAGTTGGCCATAATAAAATGTCAGGCACAAAAGAAAGGAAATGACTTTGTCATTAAGGGAAATCAAAAGGCAGACGACATAGCCAAGTGAGCTTCTGGATGCAAATCAGCAGTTATTGCCCCAGTGGTCCCAGGGAAAGCAGACATACATTTTGATCCCACATTAAAAGATGTAAAAGATATGCAGCAAGCAGCTGCATCAAATGAAAAAGCTCAATGGGAAGCAAGAGGGGCAAAGGAAGGGGAAGATGGAATTTGGAGAAACACAGACGGGATATTAATAGCACCAACTCCTTTACTGCATCTGCTAATCAGTGAAGCACATGGCACAGATCATTGTGCAAGGGGGGAAGTGTTGTGCTCAGTCAAAAGAGGAGGGTTTTGGTCTCCATATTTAAAGAGTACATTAGATTACCAACTAAGCCAATGTGAAGTATGTGCAAGAAATAATATTAGGAAGGGTTTGACAGCTCCTATAGGACACATACCGACACCTGAAGGTCAGTTTAAACACTTGGTAATGGATTACGCGTGGACATGTTGAAAAAGGTAAGGGGGAAAAGATACATGTTGGTAATCATTGATCGGTTTAGTAGATAGGTAGAGGCAGTGCCCTCTAAAGATCAAGGGGCAGGGACGGTAGTGACATTTTCAGTTAATGAAGTGATTCCTAGGTTCTGCATTCCTGTAACAATAAGCTCAGATAACGGACCAGCATTTGTGGGTCACGTCTTGAGGCAAGTAATGCAGACCATAAGAATCAAGCAGAGATTTGGGTGTGTGTGCACCCCCAATCACAGGGGATAGTGAAATGTGTTAACGGAATTCTAAAAGCTAAGGTTAATAAGATATGCCAGGACACAAAGTTGAACTGGATTGATGAGCTACTGAATGCAACAAAACAGAAATACCCACCTCAGCCCACATGAAATGTTAACAGGAAGGCCAATGCCGGTGCCTAGGATTAGGGGACCCTCAGGAGGCCCAACACTGGAAGTTTTGGAACTAGAATTAAGAGAATATATGAAGCAACTAACTGCTATACATAGGACTCTTTTTGAACAGGAAAAAGCCAAAGAGCAGGAGAACTCAGAGGAGATACATCTCTTGAGACCTGGAGACCTGGTCTACGTCAGAAAGTTCCGAAGACGGTGGAACGAGCAGAGGAGGGAAGGACCTTTCCGAGTCAGGAGGACAACACCTACAGCACTACAAGTAGATGGCAGTGATTTGTGGTATCATTTAAACCATTGCACTAGAGCCATAGCAGGGGAACAAGGGGAAGATCAAGATGAGGATAATGAGGTTGCAAGTGGGGGGCACCAAGAAGGGATGAGGGAAGAGACCAGTCCAAGCACAGGTCAGAATAGTGAAGCCCGGAGTGAGGAGTTACCTGTTGAGGAACAGCCTGGGCCTAGTGGGGTTCATACTGTGTTTCGTGTGGCTGATGATAATAGTCTCCAGACTGCCAGCAGTGGAAGCTCAGGGGATGGGGTAGGTGTCACTGAAAACAGCAGACCTCCCACTGATGATGCTCTTAGACCAGATACAGGGACTTTGGGTCAATTGGACCTTAGGGACTTGACTAACTTGGAACTGGGAGATTTTTACTGATAATTTAACAGATGATGCCACACCTAACACAACATAAATCGTACCAGTTGAGTCCCAGGTGGAGAATATAACACAGATATGGACAAGTGAGAGACCAACAGAAATAGAAAAACTTAAACTTGCACCAGCATGGAGAAATAAAAGGGCTAGGGTGTTTGGGATTACATTGATAATGCTTCAATTAGCATCCATTTGTGTCCAGATCATAGTTGCAGGAATACATGATGAGGAGCACCGAGGGAGAGCAGCTGGATGTGTGTTGATATTATTGATGTGTGTGTTTCTTGGAGCAGGTATGCTGTTTTTTGTAATAGAAGGAAGTATCATACCTACTCTAAAGCGAGAGAATAGAGAAACGAAAGTTACAGACAATGAAATAGTAAAACAACAGTCCAGTCTGTGGGAACAAGCAAAATCCCATAGCTGGTGGCTAGAATACACGGCAAGAACACACACTAACGAGGCCTGTGTAGTATGCGTTAAAGGAAAGCCTGTATATTTAGTGGTTCCCAATCCATATGATTACAGCTGGTGTGCAGTTTCATAGGAGTATTACTACCTGATACAATACAACATTGTGTCCCATACAATGTCTGGATGCCTTGGGATCCTATCAACTGTATCTGAGAATTTCGTTCTAGCAGGACTGACCTTCACCTGAATTATACTGTGGAGAATGGAACGGTGGAGGTAGGACAATTTCCAGGTAAATGTAGTTTGACATGGATATGTAACGCAAAAGATCCGTACCAATTTGCCAAATTGACTCCTATGATAGATGGAGAAATTGTACTACCTAGGTGTTCGGCCATAATATATGTGGATCAACTAGTGGCAGATATGTTCTGGATGTGTGGGACGGGGATAGTCAGCTGACAAACTGGACAGGGACCTGTGCCAGGGTAATGTTGGCAGATACAGGCCAGATTGCAAAACCTGAGTCATCAAAGTGGGAAGAGAGCATATAGATTAGACCCTGAGATACTCGAGGAATCTCTAATGAGTTCAAAGCAAGGAATTCAATTTTGATGGGGTTTGAGTCTATTTTGTTTTCTGGATAACCCCAACCAAAAACCTGGAATGAATAAACTATAGACCAGTGTTGTACGTTTATCCCTAACAACACCTCCACAGAAGCATCATTTACTATTGCTATGGAAAAATTAGGTGCATTACAGAAGGAATTAATGGCTAATGCAGGATTTGGTCATGAAATATGGGACTGGTTGGATAATTCTTTTGGCAGATGGGGTGCATGGCTAGCTAAGGCAGGATTTATAATTGCTGTTATACTGGTATTGGTGGCTGTCATGATGTGTTGTATATTACCTGTCTTTAGATCTCTTCTCACCAGAACTATTGTGACACAAGGATTGATGACTAAGGTGACCAAGGCAGCTGCAGAACAAGAGAGAGTCACAGAGCACCTCCCCGTGAAAGACCTCCTTGTACCACTGGACCCAGAAAGTGCCGTGAACTCAGCAAACGGTGACAGTGTATCACCAGGATATGAAAATATGACTCCAGTGATATATGAGCAACCTGCTAACAAAAACCCACTGTCCTTTTTACAGGTACTCCTCACTTAACGACCTACCTGTTTAACGACCGCGCAGACTTACGACCCGCTGTCCGACCAGTCGGTATTGTACGCTGCACGAGAACTTTGGTCATGGAAACGGCAGCGCGGCATCTCAGCGTCAAGCATCTAATCTTGCATCGCGCTTTCTCAGTCTCAGTCTCGTTCCCACAGTCGGTCAGTATTCACTACACTACCCACTAACAGTTCAGTATGCCTGAAATATCGATAACCGGCTGCTCCTTTCTTATCGACCAACTCGCTTAACGACCTAGTCGTAGGAATGGAACTCAGTCATTAAGTGAGGAGTACCTGTATTTTATTTTAAAGATAGCCATATGTAACTAAAAAAAACTGTTTTATTTCAAGTTTTAAAGATACGTATCGACCCTTTGGTGCTTTTTACATCTGTTTTGAATGTTAGAGTCTAAACGCTATGCGTCACGTAATGTGGTGTGAGTTTAATCAAAAACAGTGAATACGTTTGTGCATTCTTTCTTGTGCAATCCTTTTTGTTAGGTTTGAATAAACGCTTATACTCTCTAATATTACTTACTTTATTTTAAACTATTAAAATGTTCTTGTTCAATCATGAATAAACACCCAATTTCAACATTGATGTGTTTTCAATATGGCTGTCTTTTAATTAGAACAAAGAGGCACGCAGCATGACTTCTTGCACGAGCCAGCCTAACTCCCACAGTGACAGTTTTAAAGGTTTCACCTTTTAACCTTAAAGTATCTTTCACTCATTGGCTGTGAATTGAAATGTGTTGCCTGTAAACTTAATGTGAAATCTTAAAAGAAAGTCCAAGAGTACAAATGATGAGTGTATCTAATAAGGATATCAGCATAGTTATAAATACTATATTCATTTTACTGTGCAACCATTGTTATGGTTTCAGGTCGACATTTTCTTTCAAAGTCTTTGTGTAACATTTTTTCAAAGTTATCAATAAAGAGGATGGAAGCTGAATCTTTAAGAATAAAGGCTTTATTTATCCACAGTCAGAAAATAAAGGAGATGTCTCTCTGCGCAAAGATAGTCTGAATCATTATGTTTCCTGTGACATCTTTTATACTCATGGATCATCCAATACAATCATTTCATCTCTGACACATACAATTCCCATGGGACTAACTCCTTTTGGGTTTCATCATTGTTTTTCAATATTCCCAGTCAGACATATAAAAAATTGGTTGGTGTTTATTTCGATATCATTAAGGCTCAAGATGATCTAAATCATCTATCACTGAAACTTCCCCCAAAAAACCCATCCATTGATATGCTACCATGGTTTCGCCATCCGTCCGATTTTTTATTCTTTTAAATCATGGGAGTTCCTGCCAGCTGCTGGCTTTGCAAAACATATACATAACATAACATATTCAGCATAAAACAGCAGTGTGAGACAAAGAATGAAACAAATCATATGAAAAAATGAATATATATGTGTTACAATGACCCTACTATAACGTATACATTCACTTATATTAGTTATATTGATTATAGATGTTTTATTGATATGATATATATATATATATCTTTTCTACTATTATGGTTATAATATCTTTCACAATTCAATGTATAACATCTTATCATCTTGATCTTCTTTATAATGGCATGTTTAATATAATTTCAACATTTCCCCCTTTGAGACTTATTAAGTTTCACATTCCCTCATTTCACACAGCGCTGCAGGGAGGGGGAGCCAGAGCCTCTTCATATGGGACTCCAAAAACCTCACCCCTCCCACCTTAATACATTCATAGACATACATTACATAAAAAACATACTACACTCCCAAAAAACACCAAAGAAAGGCATTTCCATCATTTTCACTGCGTTACCAAAGACAAATCGATCCACATTTCCTTCTTATGTTGGTGTGCATTCTTATATAGGTCTGTTTCAAGCTGCTTAGTGTATAATTGTATATACGTTTATACATGGTATACAGAATTATCAGAAACCTAGATCACACTGAACCCCTTAAATCAAATAAATTAGCCTACTATTTTCGGCCCTTCTATCACTTAAGGTGCGTCATCAGTAAATCGATTTGCCCCATGTCTGTTGGCCAGTACTCATCTGTTCAGTTCAACCTGAACAGTGTAGCAAGGTACTGCTCAGTCATACCCTCAACATGCCTCACATGGCCCCTTTCCCCTCTCCCTGCGTTGAATTTTCCTGCTCTCCAGGCATTGGGCAAAGCATGACTTTTAAGTCGTTTAAGTGTTGCCTAGTAATAGTCTATTCTCACACAAACTAATTATGCAAAGCATATATGCTTTGGTTATACAGTACAACATAATAGGTAGAAACAGATCTGTTCAATTTTCCCATCCTTTCATGGCTGTGATATACTCGACACATTACAGGGTGAGTAGTAAATAGAATATCCAGGCCATACATAACACAAATAAACTTTTCATGAGTTTTTATATGAACTTCAGTGTGGGAGTGGTTATTGGTAACTACCATCAATGACCTACAGGTAAAATGTACTTCTTTGATGTATATTCCAAAGAGAACATTAGTCACTCTATGTTTGCTTTCCACCATGTTACACTCTTTTAGCCGGACAATAGGGTTCCCCATGTCCCAAGTCTCGAACAATGAAGAAAAAGGGATCTCCCATTTTCCTTTGAAGGGCAGTGTGCCACCAATCACCCTTCCCACATGTATCTATTCCCCAACACAACAGGTCCAGTTATATTCCCACATTTGGCATCCATAGCAAAGGGAGCATTTATGTTAATTCAGTATTCCTCCACATCCTTCAACATTAAAAATACAGTTGATGTCTATTTTTCTATTAGCCATGTCTTGGGGCAAACTTCCAGAGGCTAATATAAGCTGCTTCTAAAGTGCAGTTTTCTTTTTGACTATGTTTTAAATACAAATATTTCCTTCTGTGTTCCACTCCAAGAGATGACTAATTGCCATGGGATGCACCACCAAAAAACCCTCACTGTTGTCAAGAGAGGGGAAAAGATGATACAGTCCTTACAGACTATCACTAATTCCAGTCGCAATAGTCAGGTTGCTCATATATCACTGGAGTCACATTTTTATATCCTGGTGATACACTGTCACCGTTTGCTGAGTTCACGGCACTTTCTGGGTCCAGTGGTCTGAGGAGGTCATTCATGGGGAGGTGCTCTGTGACTCTCTCGTGTTCTGCAGCTGCCATGGTCACCTTAGTCATCAATCCTTGTGTCACAATAGTTCTGGTGAGAAGAGATCTCAAGACAGGTAATATACAACACATCATGACAGCCACCAATACCAGTATAACAGCAATTATAAATCCTGCCTTAGCTAGCCATGCACCCCATCTGCCAAAAGCATTATCCAACCAGTCCCATATTTCATGACCAAATCCTGCATTAGCTTTTACTTCCTTCCGCAATGCACCTAATTTTTCCATAGCTACAGTGAATGATCCTTCTGGGGAGGTGTTGTTAGGGATAAACATACAGCACTGTTCACCAAACAGAACACAGGCTCCTCCCTTTTCTGCTAACAGCCAGTCTATGGCATGCCTGTTCTGTTGTGTCATTTTTCTAGTGGCCGATAATTGTTCTCCTACTGCCCCCATAGCATCATTTGTGTAATTCAGGGTTTCTCAAACTTTTTTACTCCACGACCCCATTTCATGGGTGGGAAAAAATTGCGACCCCATACATAAATGATAGTGCAATTACAACGCTGAAAAACTTTAGTCCAGAAACATATATTGGTGGTCTATTTCCAAAATCGTAGCAAATGCATTCACAGGCTATATCTTTATGAAAAACAAATAAAACAAACTTACTTGCGACGACAAATGAAGCCTGTAGCCCCCGTTCGTTTGCTGCTGTTGCAGTTTTAAGCGTGGTTTTCTGTCCTTGTAAACATTTTTGTTTCCTCTGAAAGAAATCTAGCGGCTTTGCTTGTAATGCGCTGTGTTTAGTTTGCAAGTGGCGTTGCATTTTACATGGCTTAAAGCTCTCGTTAGCTAGAACTTCCCCACACACGACACATTGTGGTCTTGGGTTCTCCTCATGTCCTGTCCCAGGCCGCCATTGTAAATAAGAAGTTGTTCTTAATGGCTTGCCTGGTTAAATAAAGGTTAAATAAAAATGTAAAGACATAGGTGAGGAATTTCGGGTCATAACTTATTTTATTCCTTTTTGTTTTATTTGTATTTTTAACTCATGCATGTCGGTAGATTAATAATAATTGGTCAGATTATTGTTATTATTATTGTTTTTCATTAAAAAAATGTAAAGAAATGCTTATGGTTAAAAAAAAAAATATATATATATTTTAATTTTAAAAAATGTTGGCGACTCCACCATGACCCTTTGCCGACCCCAAGTGGGGTCGCGACCCATAGTTTGAGAACTGCTGGTGTAATCAATGTGTTGGTGTAATGAATCTTTGTTGGTTGTGTAGAATCCTGTAAGATTCCACCCGAACACACCAAATGGCGGACGTGTCCGAGTGTGGAGGTATAGCGTGTAGCCTTACCTTAGTGTTACCGGAACGGGATTAAATGGATGTTTAATTAACTCCAACTCTATCTGACTCCATGTATGTTAGCTTTTCTCTCTGTTAACTCTTACTTCTAGACTCGTATAAGCAAATGAGAGACTGTAGTCTTTCGTCTCGCGTAGTGTGGCGCTATACGGGTTGCTATCTCTATATGAGATGCAGACGTGCCTTTGCCCTGTGTAAAACCTAGCAAGGATACAGTTGCGTATCTTGCAACGGCACTAATGTATAGGCGAGTGACTACGGAGTTGCAACGTTCTATGTGAGTGTGTTAACTTAATCTTAAAACCACAATGTGTAACTGCAGTCTAGATTAATGAGAGATGCTTTGGTATGAAAATGTTTATTAACCGGACTTGCATAAAAACATCAAACAGAATTTGTAACGTAAGAATACAAAAACGGCTATACGCCAAGTTGCGCAGGAGTTCGTAGTACGAATCACCGCGACGTATGCCACTTTTCCCCCTAAATACCCACACAACAAAAGAAGCCATCAAACACCAAATAAGGACACAATCACTGAAAACCGGAACCACTCCCTGCTGTCTCTGTATGCGCATCACACTGCCAGGCCGCTGACCGAAGATCATTTGCATTTGCACCGTTCACTTTTGAACGGTGTTCTGAGATCCTCAGTAAGCGCCACCCGCACCACTTCATCAATGACACAAACCCACTGCTCATTACATCAGCTCTCCAACAACACCAAACATGCTTATACTGTACATGTGAATGATGAAGTTTACAGTATAACACATTAAACTCAGCGATGTGGTCAAGTCTTGAGAACAGTCCCCACTGTGTCCTGTTTTGCTGAGACAGGATTAGTGTGGGGCCTGAGAGACGTCTGGGGCAAAACCATTGTTCTCACCCGTTGGCTCCCTGCTGGCAATACACACATAGTTCACACTCTTTGGGGTCACTTCAGGGCATAGTTCTGTGACTTGCCCTACAGTTGTAATATATATAGTCGATCCATTCCAGGTTTTTTGTTGGGGTTATCCAGAATTTTTTTTACTCCAACCCTGTCAAAATGTAATTCCTTGCTTTGAACTCAGTAGGGATTCCTCGGGCTGTGCTATGACATCTAGCGTCACCTCAGACGCCTGCCCTGAGCCCTAGATCTTGCGAGAAGTGTGGCAGGAGTCAGAGGCCGAGGCAGAGAAGAGAACATGCAGTCATAAAAAAAAAAAAGCAGTACTATAGCCAGTAGCATTATGTAAGAGCAGGGGAGCACAAGCATAGGAAATATACAGATAGCCCCAACAGGCTGGCCCGCGTTAACCTATTGGGCAACATGGGCTGCAGCCCAGGGCCCCGGCCACTAGGGGGCCCCGGGAATAGTAGATTACTTTAGGCCTACATAGAATTTTTGAATGCGGGTTTGTGGTGTTTTGACTGTTACTGTACATTTTGGTCCACTTTCCCACCTGTAGTAGTCCACATTGTCCTGTCGCAACAATCAGTGTCAGTGAGAGTGTGTTTGTATAGTCTGTTCCCTTTTGCATAAGGACGGCTTTGTCTCGGGAGCTCGATTCTACAAGTGGAAATCGCCGCCGGTCCAACTCGGTGTATCGGAGGACTTTCATCTGTTGCTGTAGCGTCACGAGCAGAGGTAAACCTGTCGCGTGGCGCAATTACGTCGCTACATGAATGCGCGCTGTCGTTCTGCTTTAGTGAAATTAGAAAATGACCTATGTCAATTTCACGTGCGATAACATTTTGATACTTTAGTTGCTGAAATTGGCGAGAGAAATGCACTTAGCTAGAGCTATAACCTGAGTTGTCCAACCAGAAAGTAATAAATTACTATTTATAACGGGATTCGCTGCAAAAAACTATGTTGTAGCCTATTCCCCCACAAGCAACCACCATTTTATAACTGTCAACAAACTATTTCAGATAAATTCATCTTAATTCGAGTTCGACTGAAGAAAATGAAGTGGGCTAATTTTGCATGACCGAATAGCTTAGTTGTGTTGCTAAGTAAGTAACGTTAGCTAGCCGAACAACAACAACGCAATTTAATAGCCTAATGATCTCTAGCAAGTTGGCCTGTAATTTGTAGCAATGTTTGGAAAAGTATTTTTTAAAAGCCAGTATAAACTTAAATTATGTCAAGTTTGCTGTATACATTCACATTTATTGTAGATGCCGGTGTTAATGCTACATGTTGAAATTTGTCCTATAGGTGACTAACATTAAATCATTTATATCAATGCTTGTTTTGTTGGTGCTAGTGGTTGAACGGGAAGTGTATTGTTTTGTGCATTGTCATTTGTGGTGAAGATATCTGGTTTGTAGGCCTATTTTGTACACTAGGCTACTACTCCCTTTCATTATCCTGCCATACTGGGCAAGGTTGGTCATGACTTGAACTTGAACTCATGCGTTCGGGTAACAGACGTGAATATTTCGAGAGCACTGTAATATAAGAGTCGGTACTCTTTGACGGCTTTTAATACATTACAACGTTCAAAGTTTTCAATTGGAGGTCTCATTCTGTAACATATTCACTATCTACTTCTGATATCCTTTGTCATAGGCCTATTTGTCGAATTTGTCTTTATCTTTGCCAGGCCTGGTTGCGTCAATGTGCTTTTACTTTTCCAGTTGAAAATTGTGGACATAGGGCCCCGGGAGGTGTGTTAGCCCTGGGCCCAGGGGAGGCTTAACACGGCCCTACCAACAGGTGTAAGCTATGGCAGCATACCAATTAGGAGAGGGACAGAGAAAACACGCAGCCATGACAGAGTTCCAAACCATCCACACCTAGTTATGGATAACCAGCATAACAGTGGTGGTAACACATTGAGGAGATGACAGTATGGAAAGTTTCTCACTCCATAAGACACTAGGGCATGGCCTTCTCCATCTCTCCACCTAGTAGGCTAGGCTGAAAAGATATGTTTTTAATCTTCACTTAAAATTTTAAACTGTGTCCGAATCCCTAACATGCCTTGGTAAACCGTTTCACAACAGAGGAGCTCTAAAAGAGAAGGCTCTACAATACAGCTGTGCTTTTCAAAATTCTAGGGAGTAATAGATGGCTGGCTGCTGAACGAAGCAGTCGTGTCAGCTTACAGGGGGCAATCATTTTGGTCAGATATAAAGGTGCAAGTCCATTCACTGCTTTAAAAGTTAGCAACAGTACTTTATAATCAACCCGATATTTAATAGGAAGCCAATGTAGTGATGCTAACACTGGAGTAATGTGCTCATACTTCTTGGATCTAGTCAAAATACGTGCCGCTGTATTCTGTACTAGTTGAAGACTCTTTAGAGAGCTACTAGAGGAGCCGGATAATAAGGTATTACAATAGTCTAGCCTCGATGCGACAAAAGCATGCATCAAGGTTTTAGCATCCTCTAATGACAGAATGTGCCGAATTTTGAAAGCCGAGGTGAAAGAAAGCTACTCTGGAAGTATTTTTAATATGAGTGTCAAATGTAAGGTCCTGATCAATAATAAAACCAAGGTTCTTAACCATAAGACTTGATGTAACTATGCAATCACCTGCATATAACTGCAGATCCAACTTGTTCCTTAATTTTTTGGGGCCCAAAACCATCATCTCTGTTTTATCTGAATTTAAAAGCAGGAAATGTATCCAATTCTTTATATCAGAGATACAAGCCTCTAATTGAGTGAGTTTAAGTATTTCACCTGTTTTCATTGATATGTACAGCTGTGTATCATCTGCATAGCAATACAAATTCACACCATGCTTACTAATAACATTACCCAGTGGTAGCAAGTATAATGAGAACAGTAATGGTCCCAGCACTGAGCCTTGTGGAATACCATAGAGTAGTCAGAGAACTCAATCTAATTGCACAAATTGAAACCTGTCTGCTCGCCTGGTGTTCAACCAGCCGAAGTTCACCCACGTCACCCCTCTACTCTCCTCTCTGCACTGGCTCCCCATCGCAGCACGCATCAGATTCAAGTCACTGGTGCTTGCTTTTCAAGCGGCCAGAGGTACTGCTCCCCCATACCTCCAGTCACTCATCACGCCCTACACCCCGTCCAGACCTCTCCGCTCCGCCTCCGCTGGCAGACTGACTGCCCCATCCCTCCGGGCGCCTGGCAGCCGCTCCTCGCGGTCTCGCCTCTTCTCTGTCCTGGTCCCTCGTTGGTGGAACGACCTCCCGCAATTGGTCAGGACTGCGGAATCACTTCCAATCTTCCGCAAGAGACTCAAAACCCACCTCTTCAGACTCCACTACCCCTGATCTCTGTCCATCTAGCTAAATTGTCTTCACCACTGTCTACTTGTTCAACACTATACTCTTTATTTATAAAAAATAAAAAAAATAAAAAATTGTACATTTTGTAAACATTGTAAAATACCTTTTCCTTCCCGGTGTTACAGGTATGGTACGCAGATGCCTGCAATGATGTCTATTGCTGTATTCCTGCACTGATCTCGTGCGCTAACTGTGATTGTTCCTACCATGTATTGATGCACATCTTGTAAGTCGCTCTGGATAAGAGCGTCTGCTAAATGCTTAAAATGTAAAATGTAAAATGTATAAGTATGATTTAAACCATGAGAGTGCCCATCCACGCAAACCAATCAGGTTTTCTAGCCTATGAAGGAGAATCTGGTGGTCAATAGTGTCAAAAGCAGCACTTATGTCAAGGAGCACTAGAATATAAACATAACCAGTATCCAATGCTAACAGTAAGTAATTTACAACTTTAATAAGTGCCGTCTCAGTGCTATGGTTTGGTCTAAAACCTGATTGTAGTGTTTCATACAGATTATTAGTTTTTAGGAAAGCAGTTAATTGTTGAGCTACAGATTTCTCTAAAATCTTTGACAAAAAGGGAAGATTTGAAATGGGCCTATAGTTCTTCAGATTAACAGGATCAAGATTTGGTTTCTTTAGAAGAGGCTTGATTACTGCCACTTTTAAAGACCTAGGTACGCAACCCAATAATAGGGATGTATTTATGATATCTAACATGGGCTGGCCTAGCACAGACAAAAGCTCTTTAATAAGCTTTGTTGGTATGGGGTCTAACAGACATGTAGATGATTTGGAGGACATAACCAGTTTACAAAATGTGTCCAGATCCAAGGGAGTGAAAAACTCAAGGGTCTCTACGCAACCCTGCTCCTGATAGCCCTGTGCTATCTCGGGAGTTGGAGTGCTAGATATTGGAGTCATTTTCATAATTTGTTCCTGATTGTCTCAATCTTATCAGTAAACGAGTTCATGAAGTCTTTGGAATTATAGTTAGAAGGATAACTGATGCAAACTGAAGACTTTTTTTTGTCAGTTTAGCTACCGTGTTAAATAGAAATCTTGGGTTGTTTTTATTCTGGTCAATTAATTTTGAGAAGTACAACGACCTAGCTACGACCAAATATTCCACCTGGATCTGACAGAACTGCAACTTTTTGTGCCAATCTTTCCAACAACTTTAGGCTATCTGTTTCACATTGTTCTTGGGAATCTGAACACACTAACAAATCCACATATTGGAGGACTTTAATTCCTACTTTAAGTTCCTTTAAATCTGCTCTTAGTACCTGATTGAAGATATGAAGGGAATGCTTGAACCCTTGTGGAATTCTATTATAAGTACACTGCTGATCTTTATAAGTAAATGCAAAGAGCTCCTTGCACTCTGCCGCCAGAGGCACACAACAAAATTCTGATCACAGATCTACTACAGTGAACCATTTTGCTGTAGGAGGAATGTTGGTTAGCAGCGTGTGAGGATTTGGCACTTCTACTGCCATATCTTGTACAGCATCATTTACTGCTCGTAAATCATGTACCAATCTCCACTTTTCTTTATCTGCTATTAAAACAGGTAGGAATGGTGTGTTACTTGGACTTCTAGTGTTTCTTAGCACTCCTGCCTCTACTAGGCCCTCTATTGTGTCCCTGATGCTGTTTATTGCTTCCTGTTTTAAAGGATATTGTGGCCTATATGGGCCTCTACATCCTGGTTTTAATCGTATTACTACTAGATTAGCAGATTTTACTCTTCCTACATCGGTGTCATGGCGTGACCATAGCTGGGCTGGTAGCAGGTTCAGCTTATTCTCACTTTGTTCTTGAATTTGCTGTTTTGATCCCACGATGGGGATTTTCACTTCTTTCGGTCTCCCCCTCATGTGGGTGCCAGTCACAATTTTCATCATCGTTTGATCCTCTGACATCCAAATTCTCAGATTGTCACTGTGATAGAATTTCCTTTTTCCTTTTTATCATAAGTCCTAAATCCTTAGGCCTATATCCAGAGTTTACTTTTCACTTCACACGAGGTGCTGCCTCCTTATGTTCAAACCATTCATTTACCCATTTATCATACATCACCTTTCCGGTCTGGTCAGCGGATCAGGGAGACATGACACCTTGCTCCCTTTGTTGCCCATCCTGTCACTCAAATGAACAAAGAGAAATTAAAACACATTTTCTTTTTCGTTTTTGTCCGGGCTGTTACCCTCAATCCTTATGCACACTTTGTATTCACTCAATTCATTCACAATCACATTCGTTTTCCCTCATCCCCATGATATTTTTACCCGTAAACACATTTATTTTTCCTTTCCCTCATACCCATGAGAATACGATTAGACACTTCTCTTTCAAGACCTTTGCATAACGAACAGTTGCATAACAACAGGCTCACTATCACAGTGAGGCAACTTTTGCAGCCATTTCCCTTAAATCTTCCCAATCACCCTATGATGAATAAGCAGTCCACCAATTCCCTGTCCTTCATTTTTTCTATCACATATACATTCTCACCAGGTGAATCCCACTATGTAACTGTTGTATTCCCAAACTCATCACATGGAAACGTACAAATATCCATTGAGGTCGTTTTGTGTATTTCCTATTGTTGTAATTCTTATTTTAAATTATTTTCCTTTTTGAATTTTTTTTTAAAGTCCTTTATTGTATTGACTCATCATAATTCCAAAGTTTTCAAACCCAGGAAACCTTTCATCAAATACTTGCCTCGAGAAGGCAGATGTCACATAAATTTGACTCAGCCCAAATTCTCCTAAAAATTCCTCCTAACGCTTTAAGCATCCAATTCACCCTGCTGAATTTTAGGAAACAGTCCCACAAGTGGGGCTACTTCATATGAATCTCGTGTCCTGCTTACCCTCACCTAACACTAATTCTCTAGAAAACAGTCTCACCCTTTATCTCTGTTCAGGATGGTGTTATCCACCACAGATCCTGCAGGTTCCAATGCGAGGCTCCAGCCCTCCTACGAGAATAGAAGGGGAGAGCTCCCTGAACAGTCCTATGACGGTTCCCATGCACGGTTGACCATTGGAATTACTGCGGCTGATCAGCGGCGGATGTCATCATCACATCATTTTTACCAAGAATTGTGGTGGAAATTCTACTATTCAAAGGAAGCGAGACTGTGATCTTAAGTTCAAAGATTTTATTACTGTTTCGAATCCAGGAAAGCAGTCTAACACTCTGCATGAAGAACATCAGAGTATCTAAATAATAATAATAATAATAATAATATATCTCTCTTACTTGAGATGACTATTGGCCTTAGGAATTTCACCCATTGCCCCTGAGTGAAATCCCTCCTTTATTGATAGGGCCAAACACACATTTACCCTCCCAACATACATGTTTCTTGTATACATTAGGATGGGGCAGCTCTAACTTATGGCCCTTCAGTACCTTACTATTCGTGCTTTGTGATTTATACATTGTAGTAATGAAGCCCAATCTCAAGTGACAGACCTTAATGCTTCCTGCTCCCCTTTTACAATCCTATCAGCATTTCATGCTTTCTCATGCCTCCTTCTATATCTGGCAATACACACTTATCTCTCTGCTCAGAAAGGGTCTGGCCTTGCAACACTCTGATGACCAGAGGCAGCCTGCTCTGCAGAGCAAAATGCTTGGTTGCTGTTCTAATGCAGGAGCTGTTTCGCCTTGTCAGAGATTACACATTTAGCTGTCCTTTATATTTACTGTGAAGTGTTAAGAAAATATATATATTTGCAACTTTTCTGCTTTCCTAGGACGGTCGTGTTTTACACAATTCTTCTGACTTGGCAAGTTTCTGACCTGCTTGGAACACATTTATTGTAATCTGATCCCGTTTTTCAGTTCGCACTGCACAGGTTGTGTTGATCTAGTGCAGTCTACATCTGTGTTATGAAAAAGAAAGAGAACCGTCTCTGTGCATTGTCTGTGCGCACACGCATCAGAACACCCTACCCAGACACATCAGAGATACAAGCTCTGTGAACTTTTTTGAAAAAACTTCTCAAAACCTACCTGTTCGAACAGGCTTTTAAATTAAATATTGGTTAAATTAATAGTGTGTATTACGCCACGGTTTTTGGGCCATCTCTGTCTCTGCTCTTAACCTTTACCCGTTTATTTATTCTAATGTCTACTTTGAATGCCTCTATCTATACATTTTATCATTTTAATTTATCCCTGCTTTTTAATTCTATTTGCAATTGTGGAGTGCTTTGAGTTGCATAACATGTCTAAAAGGTGCTATAAAAATAAAGATTCTTGTTATTATTATTACATTGTTAGTCCTGAAATACCTATGCCAGTTATTTTGAGCCCAGATCTTTCCATTCACCATCAGTACTCTTAGATAATGAAATATGCGACTGCGTGTTTGTTTCAAATAAATATTCCTGCCCCTTACTCAAATGAACAGTGATTCCAGTAAACTGTGATCCTGAATACATAGCGCCCAAACACACAGTTTCGTCAGTCTGTGACATATTGTATTTCCAGTCAGGGGTGAGAACAAAGTGGTGGGATGAAACCTTGTTGTTCTTATCGAATAAAATCACAGTTGTGAACAGGAATTGTGCTTAGTTACTTCCATCCCATTTACAACAATTAATGTTTCTGTTCCCAGTTCAAAAGAAGGAATTCCCAATTACTGCACTGATCTCTTGCGTGCACTATGATTGTTCACACCATGTATTTATGCACATCTTGTAAATCGCTCAGGAAAACGTTGTCTGCTAAATGCTTAAAATGTAAATGTAAAAATGCATATGGGAGCGTTTCCTTCACGTGCTTTGATACTGAGGCATTGTTAATGCCAGTAATATGTTCGCTGTCTGTTTAAAACTGAAGGAGAAAATATTCCCTCCACTGACAAAATTGAGTCTGACCAGGGCCTAGTAGCCGACCTGAACCCCAGGTGTCAGCCACAGGAATGCTTATGTCCCTTTATCATCAGGCCTATACAGAGCCAGGCTGTGTGCAGGGAATGTGATTCAGGACAGAGAGCCCAGGACAGAAAGCATCTGTCTGCAAATTCAGAGCTGATACAGCAGCTGTATTCTAGATCAAACGCTTTGAGCACTAAACTATTATTTAGCCAAGAACAACTGTAAACTATTATTTAGCCAATAATAAATGTCAAAGTATATTAAAAGATTAGCAAAAGAGTGTGATTATTAATAGCTGCAAGGAAATAACTCATGATTTTGATACTGATGCCACTATATTCGAATTCTGGTGGAAAAGTACCACAAATATCTAGAAAGAGATAAACAAACATAACAGGATGCGAAAATGTGTGTCAACCGTCAGTTCTGTGAGGGTCTGCCAAGAGAGCCTCCCCCGATCAGAGAGAGGGGGTGTTTGCCTCGGCGAGCAGTTTCTCTTTGCCACTTCCTGGCAAGCTATGCAAGGCAGGGGCGAAGAATGACTAGAACCAGCTGTGGGTGCTCAAAATAGTACAGTACAGTCGGTAGGATAGGAGCCACTTAAATGTCGACACGGGTGTATGACATATTAAGCACTTCTATCATTGTGTTATTAGAATTCACTGTTGAAGTTGAAACTAGGTAGAGAATGTAATCTTGCAGTTACTCACACAAATATACTGGGAAGCAGAAAGGCTGACGGTCCTTCACTCCGAGGAGTCGGGAAGGGGTAGGAACTCAGCAGAAAGGGATCCAGCCTGAAGCTGCACCCTGGAGACAGAGAGAGAGAAAGAGGGGTGCTTGAAGGATCAAAAGCTTGGCAGAACCACCAGTAGAAAAGTGATGAGTAAAGCACTTGGTACAATGCCAATATGGGGTAAATGTCAGCTGAGAAAGGACCACCCTCAGGGGAGGGATGGAGAGAGGGGAATAGCCATTTATGGATAAAACCACCATTATTTTCGAGTGATTAATGTTACGCATAACTAAAAGACCAATTAAAATGGCCAGAAAAGTAAAACAAAAAGGTAATCCAATGAGGTAAAAGAATGAGGTGACCAATCATGTAACGATTAAGAGGAGTATTTAAATATTGGAGCAACTTGCAAGCTGCTCACGGCTTTGTGATTTCATCTGAAATAAAGTCTAAACTTTGAAAATGTTTTGCCTGAAACCTCTTCTCTACTTTTTGGAAAATTTAGCAAAACGGGACTTAGAAAATACTTTGAAAAGATGAACAAAAAAGGACTTAGACTAATTTTCCACAACAAAACCTGCAGAGAAAAGACAAAGCTGCTCAAACTGAAATGAAAAGTTCAGTGTCGGGAGAATGGTGAATGATTCCCGCTGAACATAATTATTTTACCTAGTTATTCCTATCTATTGTTTATCTCCTTAGTTTATTATATACTTCCATCCTTTATCTCCAACATACTTTATTGTCTTAACTGACTCTCTACACAGTTTTCCTTCTTGCTTAAACCATTGTAACACCTCCTGTTCCTTTGTTCCCTTGCCTATGCATTTGTAACAAAGTAGCCAGAGACCTGCAGGCTACGAGATAAACTAAAATCAGCTAATACAATGGAAAGAGTGTTAGCTAATCCTGGGAAGCGAGTTAGGATGAAAAATAAAGATAAAGCCAACAAATCAAGAAAAATGGGTTTTAAATGAAAACTGAGGAAACGAGTATAACTGGAAAATAGGAAATTGAAAAGGGATCAGATCAAATAAATAAAAAAATAAGGAAGATGGTTTATAAATAAAAGCTGGAAAGCGAGCATAAATGACAAATAAGAATGCTGAAAAGTCCGCCAGACTAGAAAAATATAGAAGCTGAAAACCGCTTTAACTAATACAATTAAAACAGTCTCTGTCTTTGCTCTTTCCTCCCTTTCAGATTTCTCTGCTTCATTCAGCCTGACCCCCCTTCGTGCGCTCTCTCCTGTGCTCTTTCCGGCCCCCACCTTCTCCAATTTCTTTTCCCCTGCTTTTTCGATCAGCTGTTTCTCTTCTATTGTTTTAATCTTAATTATTGTTTTAATAATTGTTAAAATATGATATTTTGTCCCTCTATATTTTGGGAGCATACAGAACTACAGTGCTTCTTTTATAATTTACTAAGATATTTTATTCCTTACTCCAATTACCCCTCTCTGTGAATTTATTCATATGTCACGGGGAAGCAAGCTTCCGCAAGCACAGAATTAAAAAAATAAATGTATGCAAACTATTTCCTCAGAACGCTAAAAACAGTATATCTGGAAAAATCTACCTGGATCTTACTTCACATCAATTCACTTAGTAATTTGTCAAAAGTCTTAATTAGATCCGTCATGTCTCCTAATAAAATTAAACTCCTTCTGAATCTATAAACAGAGCGTTGTTCCAATTTCTTAATTTTCTATACCTCCTTTTAACTTTTACAAACAAATAAAGAGTTGAGCCACACTTGTTTGTTGGACCAATAATTTTACACAAACTGATTCACACAAAAATAATCAACTTATGAAATGAAATGAAACTATATCTCTATAACCCTCTTACTCATTCATTAACACAATTCTAAACACATTTTTCATGCGTACCTCATCCCACTCTTCTTTATCTAATATAAACGAACAGCGGAGTGAATTTCTGTGTTGTGAATATCCACTTTTCCATTAACCCACCATCGGAATTAACATTGCGGAGTCAATTTCTGTGTTGTGAATATCCACTTTTCCATTAACCCACCATCGGAATCGGAGTTAGAAGAACCAATAACATCCAAACAAAAATGTTTTTCAATAATCACAGCATCAACTTTTTCCAACAATTCAGGAATCAACATAATCAATTCACAAGCACAGAATTTATTATACCCACCTGTCGGTAATTATGTCCCCTTTATATATATATGGATTATTTCTAGGGCAAATAAACTATGTGTTTTATGTGTTGTTTTTAAATACTAGGAGTGTTCCTATGTGGTTATTAATCATTAACTTTACTCCCTTATTTCGGGTTTCAAATATGTCCCTTATTTTCCAGGCTCATCAGGCAATTTTCGGGGTGATGGGAATCGTATTTCCTCCACAGACAAAATCAAAGGGTGTGACTAACATTAGGCCTATACAGAGACAGGCTGGGTGCATGGAATGTGATCATGTGATCTAGCACAAAAACCCATGACAAAAGCCCCTACAATTTCAGAGCTGGTGCAGCCGTGTTTGCAGCTGTATTTCTGATCAAACGCTTAATGAGGTCTAAACTATTATTTAGCCAAGAATAACTGTCAAAGTATATTAAAAAAGAATGAAGGAGTGGGAGCAGCTGTGTTCTGCACTCTGAGCCACCCCAAGATGAATGGGCTCCTCAAACAAACTAAATGAAAATCCCCCAATCAGAGAGAGGGGGTGTGCCTTGGCCGGCTTGAATGAAAGCAGGGGCAAAGGGTGACTAGAGCCAGCTGTGGGTGCTCAAGATAGTACAGTATAGCTACCTTATATGGTGTGTCTGCATGGGTGTAGGACACTTCTGTAAGTTGGTTGTTAGAAATTACTGTTAAAGCTGAAACTAGGTAGAGAATGTATACTTGCATTTACTCATGCACATATACTGAAACTTGCATTTACTCACACACATACACTAGAAAGTAGTGTCTGTATAATCACACGCACTCACACACATACACTGGAAAGTGATGTTCATAATCACACGCAGCACGGTCACAGCATGAAGAGATATTTAATATCCCTATAATGTGTTTAAAATGGCTTGGTGTGGAATAGTGTAATAGTATGTAATAAACTGTTATTTTTATGTGTATAAAGACAGCGGAACCACAATTATAAAAAGATGGTTGAGGCACTTGATAACGCCGCTTTGATGGTCAGCTGAGCACGTGGCAAACATCACTGCCTCAACAAACGCCACGTTGATGGTCAACTGAACACATGGCAAACGTCACTACCCCCAGGGGGGGTTGGAAAAAGGAAATGACCATTTAAGGGTGAACCACCATTATTTCCGAGTGATTAGTGATAAGTCAGCATAAATAAAGACCAATTGAAATTGATCAGGAAAGTTAACCAATTGAAATTGACCGATGAGGTAGCTGTTATGTAACTAACAGGTATATAAGGTAATGTAAAACAAAGGAACTTTGGAGCTACTTGCAAGTTGCTCTCGGCTTTGTGATTTCATCTGAAATAAAGTCTGATACTTTGAAAATCTTTTGCCTCAATCCTCTCCTCTACTTTCTGAATAATTGAACAAAAAGGACTTAGAAAATACATTGAAAAGATTAACAAAAAGGATTTAGAAAATACTTTTAAAAGATTCTGAAAACTGGGAAAGACTTGAATTTTGCTGGAGGTGTTAGAGGGGACCTTTCGAGTTCAAGAACTCAAAGTAGAGATAATAAGAGGACGGCATAAGATCTGAAAAGTCAACGTGTGATTGAAGCGCTGTGTATGTGTGTGAGGCTTGGAAATTAACCTAGTATAATAGGTGTGATTACAGGTTCTCTGAAAAAAGGCCGGATATATTTAAGATCTGCAGATCTGATTTTCTGACGTTGCACAGAGGTAAGGAAAAAGATTTACAGGGGTCCAACGAAGGACAGTGACAGGAGGGATAAGAATAAAAGGGTGTGGGAGTCAGGGGTGCATATGTATGCATGGGGTGTAGGGTTACACACCTGGACGCAGGATTTGCATTGCATTTATTGGGTGTAGGTCTCATACGCTTGTATTTATTGAGCGCATGTCTATGCGCTTGTATTTATTGAGCGTAGATTGATACACTTGTATTTGATGTAGGGTTATAGACCTGGATGCAGGATTTTGCATTGTATTTATTGAGCATAGGTGTACATGGTAGATGAATAGCCAAGAGTGGGAGAATTGGGGCAAGGTGTTTTCAGATTCTCCACCACTGGCTACCAGATATTTTGTGCATTGTACTCGAGCAGGAAAAAAGACAATAATTGAATGCTTAAAAAGCGAGACGCAAAAAGTGGCAAGAAACAGAAAAATTGGAAGCTATAAAAGAAGGCGAACAGGTATTTGAATTAGAGGTTACTAAAGTGGGATTAGGAATTAAAATAATATAGAAAGATACGGTGATTAAATATATTGGAAAATTAAGAGAAGAGCCTGTGAAAGAGGAGCAAGGGATATTATGGCATCTCCTGTCGCAGAGCTATGGAAATAGTATTTTTATAAAACAGAAATAGAAGAAATATCAAAAATGGTCGAAAAATAAAAAAGAATCCGGTTAAATGGCCAAGGAAGGAACATTTGATTTAACAGTGTGCAAAGAAATGGAGAGGGAAATAAAAAAAGCATGCGGATAAGAGAAGGAATAGGTCAGAAAACAGTATAAGGAAAAAATATTATCATATGTGTTTGTGAACAATTGCGTCTGGGATTTTCCTGGGGAGAATTAAAAAAATAAACTAAAAGTGGTGGAGTGTTTATTCTGAGTATGAGTGAATAAAAAATGAATGTAATTGTGCCTGAGTATGAGTGAATAAAAAATGAATGTGAGATGAATGCAATTGCACCTGAGTATGAGTGAATAAAAAATTAATGTTAGATGAATGCAATTGCGAATGAGTGAGAGTGAACAAAAAGTGTGCGTAAGGATTGAGGGCAACGGCCCGAGAGAAAAATTAAAATATAATAACAAAAATAAAAACCTGCAGTGTTATTTTTATTTTTTCATTTGAGTGGCAGGATGGGCAACAAAGGGAGCAAGGAGTCGTGTTTCCCTGATCCATTGTCTGGACCGGTGAAGGTGATGTACGATAAATGAGGAATGATGGCTTTAGAGCAAGTGCCCTTATGGCACAGAAGGATCTAAGTATGTTTCCCTACTAACGGTACAGTGAACACAGAAAAAACTTAGTCATTGCAGGAGAATGTGGAAAGCATAAAGCAAAGTAAGAGATTGATTGGGATGTTGTTAGAAAATGTGAGAGAGAGAGACAGAGAAGCAGAGAGAAGAAGCGAATGTGGGAATAAAGCAGATAGAAACTATTAGATGAACTTGAACCCCCCCTTATCCTGCGCCCAGGAGGGCGCCGCCTGCAGCAATAAACGGAGACCAAGAACAGCTGCCTGCAGCGACAGCCCCGCCAGCCGAAGAAAAAAGTTATGCCGAAGAGAAGCGGCCTGCTGCTTACGCATGGGCATAAGATCACCACCGCCAAAGGTTTCAGTACCCGCTGGTGGCTTACCCCGACCCGAGGGGACCACGAGATGACGGGAAGACGAGAAACCCCTGGTGTCCCAGATGTGAAGCATGCGGAGCAATGCCACAGGTGCAGGAGCGGATCGACAGGCAGAGGCAGAGGCCACGGTGGTGGGGGCAACCAGAGCAGCAAGAACAATGGAGGTGTTATAATTGTCAAGAGTTGGGGCATTTTGCTAGAAACTGCCCAAACAAGTGTGCAGGAGGTAACGGGACATTGACGCATCAAGAAGCTGGCAGGAGTCAGGATCGAACAGCCGCAAAGAGCAAAGACCATAGGATGAGAGGGGGGAAAGACAGGAAAACACGCACCCCATACACAGAATACAAAATCTGTTTTTAAAATTATAGTTAGCAACCACAGGACAGCCCAAGAATGAACCTTCTAGAACCTTCATGGGTAAGTCGATATCTTTTTGATTGACAGCGGTGCTTCATGGTCTGTGATACAAAGTGAGGCGTTGCCTAGGGCACCGTTATCAAAATTAAAATTACAATTAAAAATGACTATTGAATGTGATGAAAATGGGTTGTCAGTCACGTCACCTGTATAGGTACTATTGGAAATAGTTTTGGGAATCCTATACAATTGATAGATTGGTATTACACATGGGAGTAGATAGATGACAAAATAATTGCCCAACTGGGTGAATGTATTCCATCCAATCAGACCGCCCCAGCTAATTTTCATTGCATCGCTCTCACCCCATCCCTGACTAGATATTATATAAATATGAGTGTTTCTGGAACATGGCGCAAACAAATGAAATAATATGTTTAGGCAGTATATATAGTGGACCGATGAATTCTAGTAAACTAGAGTGAAGAGCAGAAATGATTATTTGAACAAATCAGGAAGTGGCGTATTTCATTATCGAAAATTACCGAATGTGAATGGGAAGATGTGGGATCTTAGGTTAGAGGAATGCAGCCTAATAGGGAGTGCAGACAGAAATCCAAGTGTGTAAAAATGATTTGCTACTGTGCCTGTACAACGCTGTGTGCATACACAACTGCAATTTGAAGAGTGCAGCATGCTGCTAGTTCTTTCCGATGACCAGACCAGTTTACATCAGTGAAATTTAAAGGCATTATATGATGTTCCGCAAACACTCTGGGCTTAAAATAAATATGACATAGGGAAAATGACAAGAGCTCACCTGTTGTACCAAACCCTGTCACTCTGGTTTTTCTTTTTCAAGTGCCGTAAAATTCAAATTGGTTAGCTGTGATTGATTCAGCGAACGCATTTTTTATTTTTTTATTATTTCTATTTATTGCGGTACATCCAGATTAGCAGTTTTGGTTTGCATTTAAATTAAAAGTGAAACGATGGACTTGGACTATCCTTCCGCAAGGATATGTCGACCCGAGATGATTTTCTCTGCTGAATTAGCAACACTTTTAGAGTGTTCGTGCCGCCCGAGGGTAGTACGTTAATTCAATATCTAAGTGGATTTACTTTTGTGTTCCTCTTCCAAAAAGGCCTGTGAAACAGATACCGGGGCTTGAAAATGGCCATAAAGTATCACAAGTGAAATTACAAATTGTTACTCAAAATGTGAAATATTTAGGTCATGACATCACACCTACTGGACGTTGTTTGAGTTCGGACAGAATTGAGGCGATTCTGACCTTGCCTCAACCAACAACAAAGCAACACATAATGACTCTTTTGGGAAATGCTGGCTACTGCAGAGCCGGGCTCATGGACTATGCTGAAATAGTTCAACTACTTTCTGAATTAATACATGGTCACAAAATGGCCATGACAGAATACATTGACTGGAATAGCGAATCTTTGACAGCGTTGACTCACCTGAAACAGGCATTGACTTCTTCTCCCTGTGTAGGTTTATGGAATCATCAAAGTCCCTTAAACGTATTTGAATAAAAAATAAAATAAAAAAAGATTTCATTGGGGAGGATGATGAGGGAAGCGGGACAGGAGAAATTGACTCGTAGAGTGGAATGGGGTATGGATGTTGATATTGCATTTGAAGCGATGGGAAGGGAACTGGTGCGGGTCCCTGCATTGGCATTACCTGATTATGAACAGCCATTTGATTTGGTTCTCTGTGGTTCTCTGTGGCTCGGTTGGTAGAGCATGGCGTTGGCAACGCTTAGGTTGTGGGCTCGGTCCCCCCTGGGGCCACATATACTGAAAATGTATGCATTCACTACTGTACGTCGCTTTGGATAAAAGCGTCTGCTAAATGGCATATATTATTATTATTATTATTATTATTTGTATGTATCTGCAAGGGAAGGCTTTGCTACAGCTGTGCTAATGCAGGAGACATGTGGAGGCAGGAGAGAAATGAGTGGTGGCTTACTACAGTACCAAGCTAGACGACGTGGCATTGGGCTATCCGCCCTGTTGTCAGGATAAGGCAGGGCTGTGGTGGGCCTATGAGAAGGCAGCATCTTTAACAACGGGTTATCCAATACGAATATATACACACCACAAAGTAGTGGAAATGATAGATCAAGGTAAATTTGTGTTGACCCCAGGGCGAATACATAATTATTAAATGCTAACAGTTTTCTCCGATATTACCATTGTTAGGTGCGACACAGTGAATCTAAGTGGAATATATTCCTCTACCTCATGCATGCAAGGACACCACATGAGTGTGTACCAGAGAGCAAGGAGGGAGGTAAGGCAAGATTTACAAGGAGAGCCATTGGAGGAGGAAGAAAAAAAGGGTACTGTTTGTAGATGGGTCGTTTTATATGAATTATGAGGGAAAAAGCAGAATGGCAAAGGAGGGGTGCAACAGAGGGGGAGGATGGGCTGTGGCGTAATGAAGATGGATTACTAGTTGGCACAATGTAGACGTTTAGTGTTATGGATTGACGTATGTATTGTATACATATTGTAAACTGTGAGGTGTATTTGTTTATGTACAACCAGGAATTGATATTTCATATATTTCATGTTCATGGGCGGCAGTGTTAGCATAATGGTTAGAGAACTGGGCTTGTAACGCGGAGGTTGCAGGTTCGATTCCCGGGTGGGGACGCTGCCATTGTGCTCTTGAGCAAGGTATTTAACCTGAATTGCTGTATAATGGATTGTATGTAAAGAGATGTGGACTGTGTGGGTCGCTCTGGATAAGAGCGTTTGCTAAATTCCTAAAATGGAAATGAAATGTTTCTTTTGACATTACTATTAATAATCTATTTATATATTAATTAATCTATTTTGTAATTTATTAATGTGTTAATTCATTAATTTATTAATTTATTAATTGGTTTAATTTTCATTCATTCATTCATTCATTTTACGTTGGTGCCATTGCAACCTTTTCACAACTTTGTGTCAATGTTAGTGATATATGTGTATGGGCATGTCACAACATTGTAGGAACGCACTGTATGAGTTAAAATAATTGTATTTAATGTAATAACTAATAAGTGAAGCACATGGTGTGGACCATTGTGCACGAGGTCAGGTCATGAGAACAATAAAAAATAATTAAAAAAAATATTTTGGTCACCATATCTACAGGCGGCAGTGGATTATCAACTGAGCCTGTGCGAGATATGTGCACAAAATAACATTAGGGAAAATGTTACTACACCAGTTGGGCACATACCTCTTCCAGAAGGGCCTTTTAAGCATCTGATGATGGACTACGTGGACATGATCAAAAAGGTAAGGGGTAAGAGGTATATGCTAGTAATAATTGATCGATTCAGCAGGTGGGTGGAAGCTGTTCCATCCAGGGACCAAGGGGCGGGGACAGTAGTAAAGTTTTTGGTAGATGAAGTGATACCCAGATTTGGCATTCCTGTGAAAATAAGTTCGGATAAAGGGCCAGCATTCATGGCACATGTCCTGAGGCAAGTAATGCAGGCCTTAAGGATCAAACATAAATGTGGTTGTGTATACCACCCACAATCACAAGTTGGTAGAAAGAGTAAATGGGACGATAAAAGCTAAAAGTAAACAAGATTTGCCAAGACACGGGGCTAAATTGGGTCGATGCACTTCCTTTAGCATTAATGGCCTACAGGGCACAGGAGAATCGCACTACACACCTCAGTCTACATGAAATGTTGACAGGAAGACGAATGTCTGTCCCAAGAATTAGAGGAGTTACAGAAGGCCCATCTTTGGAAATCTTAGAATTAGAATTACAACAGTATATTAAGCAGGGGATTAGGCACCCCGAACCTAGTATACAATAGGCGGCGGCGGAATTGCAAAGTTCCGAGGGCACGTTAAAGACGTGTTATAGTGCCGGGGAGAAGACTGAAGGCCCCCGTGTCTGATGAAGTATGAATTGACATACTGCCATGGTACCGTCTAGTCGGCGTGGCTGTCGCATGTAAGTATGCAGGCAGTACGTGGTATGTGGATGACAGTCCACACCAAGCAGAGGGGCATAAAAGACGACCTCTGTGAACAGGCAAGGCTGGTGAAAACGGTCAAAGTTTCTGTACCCATAGCGAAGTGGGATAGGGATCAGACCGTCGGTTTCTAACCGGGTGGTTAACAGCTACTACAGGGTCCTGATTAGATGCAGGACTAGGGATCGCTATCGACTAGGTCACCTGCCGGTCAGATCGCAGATGGCATTAAGACCATAAGAGATGGCCGCTGCGTCCGGCTCAATGTACAGTCAGGCCACTATAAGCTGAAACCGAATGCGTTAGTAAGCGAGTAGTGCTTTCTGTGATCAGTATTTTTGAAAAGAAAATACTGGGAAGCAGAGAGGCTGAGGGTCCCTCACTCCCAGGAGTCGGGGGGGGGGAGGAACTCAGCGGAAAGGGATCCAGCCTGAAGCTGCACCCTAGAGACAGAGAGAGAGAGAAAGAGGGGGGCTTGAAGGATCTAAGTGAAGGCAATTAACTGCAATATATAGACGGAACGATGATCAAAAATATGAAACAATTAATCAAGCAGGGTAAGTTAGATCACCTGCAGCTGCTAAATTTGACTTATGAATGTTAAAAATGGTTTGAGAAAGGTGGGTACCTTTTTGGGGACTGGTGGCAATAAATGGGTGCGTGTGCAGCACACCCCTATAAGCACCCCCAGGGAGGTACCCAAGGGAGTGATACATCTCTTCAACCTAACTGTTTGCGAGTGATGTATGCAAATAGGCGAGTGGCTGATATGTTCTGGATGTGTGGAACAGGATTGTATAATGAGCTACCTATAAATTGTACAGGAGATAGATTGGCTGTTAGCAGAAAAGGGGTGTGTGTGTGTACTGTTTGGGGAAGCATGTTGTACATATATTCCAAATAATACAGCTCCTGCAGGCACATTTACTAAAGCCATGGAGAAATTGAAGAGTCTTCACAAAAAGAGGTTACGGCTAATGCAGGATACAGGCATGAGATATGGGACTGGCTAAATAGTACCTTTGGCAGGTGGGGAGCATGGTTGGCAAAAGCAGCTTTTCTGATTGTGGTAATACTGGTTCTGGGAATGGTGTTGGTGTGTTGTTTATTACCTCTTCTCAGATCTTTTATTGGCAGATCAATGAGTGTACAGCTGCTCCAGCACAAAGTGACTGGAGTTCCCAGTCTCTGTGGAGTGGCCTGCTCTGAACCCAGATCCAGCCCCAGGGAGGAGGCCAGAGGGATATCCCTCAGCACTACAGAACGTCAACAAACCACCAAACTATGCCCCGTATGGGCTGCCACCTCCTGTTGAAGAATATGTTGAAATGATTGTTTTACCAACTGTGTATGCCGAACCAGAGTGTTAAGCAGATATACTTTTCTGTCTTAAACTAAGATATAACTATATGTAATTCTGTCTTATTTAGTGTTATATATATTGTAACAATAGAAAATAGAAATATAACTCTTATAATCACGAATGGCCAATGGAGGGTTTGTTTTGCTTATGCATTGTGGTGGGTGGTTTGGAGTATCGACCCTTTGCATGGGGTGCGGAATTATACGCATTTTTAAAAAGATTTGCATTAATGAGGTATCACTGTTTAACCCTTGAAACATCTGAACAAGTAATTGAAAGAAATTGGCATATTGTGGAATTAAATAGCATTACTGCCAGCAGCCAAGGGGTAAGCTGCTGGTGGATGTTATAAGTGGTCAGCGGAGCAGAGTTACTGTGCTGCTGGGAAGTCACACAATTTGAGTGGGAAGGGAGTAAAAGCGCAAGCGGCCTCAATTGGTCGGCTGGAGCAGCACGAGGATTCTGAACCATATGACCACTGAACAAAAATGAATGTGTATTATTTTATCATCTGTATTATTTTATAATCTGTATTATTTCATAATCTGTGTATTATTTCATAATCTGTGTATTATTTCATAATCTGTGTATTATTTTATGATTTGGGTATTGATATTTTTCTGAGAATACGGGGGCATCAGTTTAATTGTGTCGTGGAAATTAAAACTCAGCAGGATCAGAGAGAATTCCTTTAAACAGTATTAAAGCTTTAATTACGAGCAGCTGCACGGAGACCCGTGTCACGCAGGACAGCGAACCTCCCGCCTTCAAATTCAAATGGATATTTATATCCAACACAACGGAAGGAGGGAACAATCACAAGGGGAAGTAACAGGGCGTTAACTTACAGGTAAATGGAGCTATGGGCTAACATGAAGATATAACAGGTTGTTAGAACAGCCCTCCCAGGGTCTTAAACCAATGGGAAGGAGGTTTCCTGCCGTGGGAACGAACAACTGTTCCTTTGAAGTTGTGGCGCGAAAAGCCCTTTGTCTCTGACTTCTGTTGGCGCTGCAGCGTCACACTGAATTAATTAGTGTCTACCGTCCCCTGTGGATGTGGTCTAGCATTCCAACTCGATACACAATTTCTTCCTCCACAATTGTGAGGAGTGATGGAGAGTGGGTCAGTGGAAATGGGGGCAGTAAAATGTGCATATGGGATGGACGGCTGTCCAGGGAAAATATTAGACTGTGTGGAGCTGGACCACAATTCCAGTTGTTTTATTGAGCGCACGGTGCGAGTCAGACAGGCCATCTATGATATTTTACCACTTTACATGCGTGGTTGTACTGTACATATTGTCTGAGGGAAGACAGGCACACTTTCGGATGCCTTGCACAGAGACATTCCATGCTGTCCATCAGAGTGATGGCATTATGTGGTCAAGCAAGCCTATGCTCGCTCATAGATTTTGTCAAAATTTTGTCTGATCAATATGTGAAGGTGAGAGAGACCGTGAATCTCTCTAAGAGGGGAATGATGGGAATCGTATTTCCTCCACAGACAAAATCAAAGGGTGTGACTAACATTAGGCCTATACAGAGACAGGCTGGGTGCATGGAATGTGATCATGTGATCTAGCACAAAAAACCCATGACAAAAAGCCCCTACAATTTCAGAGCTGGTGCAGCCGTGTTTGCAGCTGTATTTCTGATCAAACGCTTAATGAGGTCTAAACTATTATTTAGCCAAGAATAACTGTCAAAGTATATTAAAAAAGAATGAAGGAGTGGGAGCAGCTGTGTTCTGCACTCTGAGCCACCCCAAGATGAATGGGCTCCTCAAACAAACTAAATGAAAATCCCCCAATCAGAGAGAGGGGGTGTGCCTTGGCCGGCTTGAACGAAAGCAGGGGCAAAGGGTGACTAGAGCCAGCTGTGGGTGCTCAAGATAGTACAGTATAGCTACCTTATATGGTGTGTCTGCATGGGTGTAGGACACTTCTGTAAGTTGGTTGTTAGAAATTACTGTTAAAGCTGAAACTAGGTAGAGAATGTATACTTGCATTTACTCATGCACATATACTGAAACTTGCATTTACTCACACACATACACTAGAAAGTAGTGTCTGTATAATCACACGCACTCACACACATAAACTGGAAAGTGATGTTTATAATCACACGCAGCACGGTCACAGCATGAAGAGATATTTAATATCCCTATAATGTGTTTAAAATGGCTTGGTGTGGAATAGTGTAATAGTATGTAATAAACTGTTATTTTTATGTGTATAAAGACAGCGGAACCACAATTATAAAAAGATGGTTGAGGCACTTGACAACGTCACTTTGATGGTCAACTGAGCACATGGCAAACATCACTGCCTCAACAAATGCCACGTTGATTGTCAACGGAGCACGTGGCAAACGTCACTACCCCCAAGGGGGGGTTGAAAAAAGGAAATTACCATTTAAGGGTGAACCACCATTATTTCTGAGTGATTAGTGATAAGTCAGCATAAATAAAGACCAATTGAAATTGACCAGGAACGTGAACCAATTGAAATTGACCAGAAAAAAACAATGAAGTAGCTATTATGTAACTAACAGGTATATACGGTAATGTAAAACAAAGGAACTTTGGAGCTACTTGCAAGTTGCTCTCAGCTTTGTGATTTAATCTGAAATAAAGTCTGATACTTTGAAAATCTTTTTCCTGAAACCTCTCCTCTACTTTTTGGAAAATTGAGTAAAACGGGATTTAGAAAATAATTTGATTTCTGAATAACTGAACAAAAAGGACTTCAGAAAACCGGGTAAGATTTTCCACAACAGGGACTCATAAAATTCACAGTCCTTATCCTGATAGACTGGAACCTCGACAAGTTTATTTCAATATTTTCCACCATTTACACACGCACAATAATCTTTATTCATGATACATTACAAGATGCTATAGGGCATTCACACACACACACTTCAACACTCTTTTAGCCTGTACACCGCAGATTTTTAACCAGCCTAACTAATATTTTGCTATTCATGTATGTACACTCCGACGCGGTACACCTTAAGTTCCTCCTTTCCCAGCTCCGCCCAACACCTGGGCTCTTTCTTAATCTACCTGCATTCCCCTACGTTTCATGCCTTTCCCAGCACCGTTCAAACCAGAACCCCTCTTTCCCTTGCACCCATCCCGCCCAATACGTTGGGTTTCCAGCTTACAGTCATGAACTCATACGTCCCCTGAGCTCCTGCTAAACTGACAGACGTTAAAATTCCTTCAGATTACCGCTTTTCCTCTTATCTGTTTATTTAATTATTTCTCCAGATTCTTGGATCGGTAAGGTCACTGGTCACTGGTTTTACAGTTCATGGCAGGGAAAAACAATCACTCCTTTATCTATATCTATTTTTTTTTTCCACAAGGCTTTACCAACGATATAAAATTAACTCGCTTACCATGTGTCGTTTGTTTGACCGGTCTGGAGTGGTTCTGCTTCTCCTCCAGGCCCTCACCGTCCCTCCCTTTTGGGTAGGCCAGGAACTTTGACCTTGTTCCGATCCTGTTCGTGACGCCAATTTTGTCATGGTTTCAGGTCGACAATTTCTTCGAAGTCTTTGTACAACATTTCTTCAAAGTTATCAATAAAGAGGATGGAAGCAGAATCTTTCAGAAGAATCAGGCTTTATTTTCCACAGTCAGGAAACAAAGGAGATGTCTCTCTGTGCAAAGATAGTCTGAATCATTATGTTTCCTGTTACATCTTTTATACTCATGTATCAACCAATTCCATAATTCCCATCGGACTACCTCCTCTTGAGTCTCACCATAGTTCTTCAATACTCCCAGTCAGACATAGACAAAATAAGTACTGTTTACTTCGATATCACTAAGGGTCAAGATGACCTAAATGTCATCCATCACAGAAACTCCTCCAAAAAAAAAACATCCTTTGACATGCTACCATGGTTTCGCCATCCGGCCCCAGATTTTCTATTCTTTAAACCATGGGATTTCCTGCTGGCTTTGCAAAAATAACCTATTCAGCACAAAACAGCTGTGTGAGACAAAGAGTGAAACAAATAATATGAAAAAAGAATATATATATGAATTACAATGACCTTGTTATAACGTATACATTCACTTATATTGGTTATATTGATTATAGTTATTTTACTGATATGTTATCATATCTTTTCTGCTAATATTGTTATCATATCTTTCACAATTCAATACATATCATCTTATCATCTTGATCTTCTTTATAATGGCATGTTTAATATAATTTCCAACAGGGTCTACTGTAGTCATATGACAGGAAATATGTTGCTGTAGCTCTGGTGCAACCACATAAAAAGTCCGTGTTTATTTGTAATGTGGAATTTTCATAAAAAATAATTAAAGTTGTTCCTTCGTACCTTCGTTAGTAGAAAGATTAATGCAGGCTGAAGTCTTTGTTTCCGTGTTTCAAAATGTATTTATTTTAATAGAGTACAGAACATACTGGGTCTGTCCCCTCAAGTACAGATCGACAAATAACCAAAGATGCAAACAGAATGGTAGAATGGTGGTACTTTATACATTGTGGGTCTCCCCCACCCTTCCTTCTGATGCTAATCACATCTCACATGTTTTCGAACAGCATGAGGTTTCACAGAGAGGAGATTACACCTGGGGTAGGAGAGAGGGACCAAATGGCCATTTTATTAGACACATCAGGGGGGAAGACACACAAAAAGGGGGTTAGTTGAATTGCAGACTCTCATGTCTATTCCAACATTCCCCACTTTTTTTGTTTTAAAGCAAAACAAATTATAATGAAAATATGTATATATATATACAGTATATATATGTGTTTAATAAAACAAAACACAAGCCATATCAAGGAAACAAACACAAAATTATTATAAGGTAAACTTAAGTTTAAAAGAAATAGCCTACAAATAAAAATAATTCAAAGGTTATTTTTGAGCCATCCCACAGTTTAATGTCTATCAATTACTTTCTCCAACAGTTTTTTTTGTTTATGCCACCAGCAACACTGTACCAGATTCCCAAGAATGAGAATCACCATTATACACCCAATTGCCAGGAATATCCAGTCCCAAAATGTGTTTCCACCAGACCATCCATATCGCTTCAAGACTTTAGCCTCTGTCTGGGCCAGGCTCACCTCCATTTTAGTTTTGAGAAGCTTTGAATCACTCTCCATGACAGCTTTCTTCACCTGAGCATGGATTCCTGCAAACAGATTTAGGAGTCAGGTAGATGTAATTGAGTTGGTTCTTCCCTGCAGCGAGTTTTGAACTTAAGATCTTTGACGCGACAAGAGAGCGATTTAGCTCGCCGAGCCAAAGACTCAAGTCTGTAACTCTTGGAACTAATCGTAGTCTTATCCACGTCACTCTCTGCAGCGGGCGCTCACGTACCAGAGCCCATCCGCTACATTCTCCCCCTCGAAACTCCTGCGCAGCAACCACGGCCCAAGCGATTACCATCAGTTGTATGATCCGAGTCACGGCACCACTGTAACTGTGGCTGGTTCTGCCCGCAGTGAGTTTCGAACTGAGGATCTTTGACGTGACAAGAGAGCGATTCAGCTCGCCGAGCAAAGACTCAAGTCTGTAACTCCGGGAACTAATCGTACTCTTATCCACGTCACCTTCTGCAGTGGGCACTCACGTACCAGAGCCCATCCGCTACATAGATATCATCCCACCAGGCTAGGATGTTGAACTCACTAGCTCCAGGGGTAGGTAAATGAATGTTCCCCATTTCAACAGTGTAAGCTGGTGCAAAACAGAAACCGGGGGGGGTGATTTACACCTTATATTACCATATAGAAATTCTGAGGTAACTCAGAATACACCAGTGGTACTGACCCACCTGTACAACCCTTTCTACATCCTCTAATGGGTGGACTTCCATTTCGGTGGTCAGATTATTATTAATATGTATGGTTGCATCACATTTACATAACCATTCCCTTTCCAGTTCAAACTTTTCACAATGACGATTGTTACGCCCCCGATGTGTTTAGGGGTACTGGGGAGATCGTAACATAAGAGAATTGAAATAGGATCGGGTCATGAACGAAAATGAGTGTAAATAATAAAGCCAAGCCAAGAGGGGAAGATGCAGTCAGTGTTTAATTACATATATATTAGTGACAATAGTGAGGCTATTTATATATATACAAAGGTCAATTACAAACACAAAGACACAAGGCCAAGGGACACGGATGTTGCCAAAGAAATGACCTAAATAAAACAAAACAGGGCTAGCTACAAACAAAAACTAGGATAGGCTGACTATCTAAACTTTTATACAAAACAAAAGTCTACCTATCTAATCAAGACTAGCTACCCGTAAACAAAAGTACACAGATGCCAACCACCCCTTTCCTAATGTGTCTATACACAGAATCCACTTACGAATGAAAATGTATAGAGGCCTCTCTCTTACCTATCCCAAGGCCTATGTGGGAACAAACAGGGAATCCACATACACTTTCAATCTTTCAATCTTTCACACTTTCAATCTTTCTCTCTTCTCTCAAACACAACAGCTGTAACAAAAAGGCAGGGTCTTGCAGGAAGCAGTCACTGGGCTTTTATGGAGGGGCAGGTGATTGATGGAGGCGGGACCAGGACATACAAATGATTTACAGCAGGGAAGGCGAATGGAATGGCGGATGGCACTCCTGCAGAACACGGAGAAACAGAGAAGACAAAAACACACATGCATGTGGAACGTAACACCGATCAAACATAACAATGACATTATTCAAATCATACATAGCATGTGTTAGTACCATATTTACATTCATTTTTAGAACTATTTTCTGTTCTGGTCCAAAAATGATGCCTTCTCTAGGGATGGGGTACAGTTGGGGACATTCTTTTGCTCGTTCGATTCCACATGTAGTTACAGTTATGTGTTTAATAGATGTATAAGTATGGCTCCAGAGTGTAGCATTACTTACCTCTGTGCCAGTCCAACTGTTTGATTATTCCCATCCCTTTGGAGGTTGACATTGTCTATTCTCATATATCCTTCATATTGTTTTGACCATATCAATTTAGGTGCATTATTATTAGACCAGGTCTATTCAGTGTTGCCCACATAGTTCTCTCAACCACTCATCATGTGACACACCCCTCATGTTTGTAACTTGTACATGTCCTGCCCATGTGCCTCCCATGATGTTGTGCCTGTAATTAGTCATGGTTAGACTGCAGTTGTTTGGTTCAAACCATAGCTTTTCAGGGTAATATGTTGATGCATGCCCTATAACCAATTTCCCCCTATTATCCTGCCCCTCAGCCCAACTAACTATTGTCCTATCATAATGTGTCCATTCACATGCATTTATTTATAAGTTGAATTGTTATATTCTTGAGCATTGCAGTCATTCTCCCACCCTCAATTATACATGGTGCATATGATGATTCACTTGCTACTTCCCATGTGCTATCTGTTCCATATGCTTTACCATCTTTCCACCAGGTCTGAAGTCCAAGCGGGGAATCAAACTGCAACTGGGTGTATTGTCCTTGTTTGACACATTGTGTCTTGTTTATGAAGATGACAGGAACATCGTCCTCATCCTGATTATTTATGTAGGAGAGAAAAAGACAGAGTGTGAGTGTATATTCTTATGCAGTTAATCATGATTCACATTGATATTGGTATTAAGTTCAGCTTTGTTGTACAATATGCGTTGATCACCATGATACCAGAAATACTATATTGGTCTACTTCGCTTTTGTATTGTCATTTTCACATTGGTTTCTCCAGTTTGTCCATAATCTCATATGTACCTTCCTAGTTTGCTTCCCAGCCCCCCCTTTTAATTTAAAAAAAGTATTACTTGATCCCCAAATTGAAAATCCACTCTGTGTGTGGGGGCATAGGCCCTTTCTGAGTAATGGTGTGCTGTTCCCATTGTGTTAGCAGCATCTAGAAGCTTACTCTGAAGTGCCTGCTGCACTTGGATAAGAAACTCATCATGTGTGGCCCTTGTGGTAATGGGAAGAGGGATACCTGAGGGATGTGAAATCTGCATGGGCCTGCCCATCATAAGCTCAAAAGGTCTGTAACCAGTAGTACATACCCGCGTTGACCTAATAGCCATCAGTACACCCAGGAGTGCTGAAACCAAATTTGAAGTAGATTTTGTTAATTTGTCTGCTGCCTCCATTACAGACTTTTAAGCCCTTGTTTTATGGTGCGATAAAACCATTCAACCATACCACTAGATTGTGGGTGATAGGAAATTTGGAAATGCCTTTCCACCCCTAAGAAAATGCAAAGGTGCATCATTATTTCTGAAATAAATGGTGCCCCATTGTCACTTTCCAGTCATTTTGGAAATCCCCTTCGCAAGAACACCTGTTCCCACAAGATCAGAGCTGTGGTAGCAGCATCACTCCTCCTGCTAGGGAATGCCTCTACCCAGTGAGTGAACATGCCCACTACCACTAGGAGGAACCGATATCCTCCAGGACCTGTGTAATCAATTTGAAGGATTTCCCATGGGTCATCATTCAAGTGTGAGGTACCCATGGGGACCTTGCAATGTGTAGGTGCAGGATTCATCTGAGCACATACAAGACAGAGTGCCAGGTGGTGAGCTGCTACATCTGCTTTTATACTGGGCCACCAGTAGCAATTCTGCAATAGATCCAGTACTTTTGCTTGTGATGCATGACGTGCCGTTTGGTGCATGAATAATACTAGGTCCTTATGAAGCATAGATGGTGTTACGGCCCCGATGGGTTTAGGGGTACTGGGGAGATCGTAACATAAAATAATATAAATTGGATCGGGTCATGAACGAAAATGAGGGTAAATAATAAAGACAAGGCAAGAGGGGAAGGTGCAGTCGGTGTTTATATACATATATATTAGTGACAATAGTGAGGCTATTTACATATTTACAAAGGTCAATATACAAACACAAAGACACAAGGCCAAGGGACACGGATGTTGCCAAAGAAATGAACTTAACAAAACAGAACAGGGCTAGCTACAAACAAAAACTAAGATAGGCTGACTATCTAAACTTTTATACAAAATAAAAGTCTACATATCTAATCTATACTAGCTACCCATAAACAAAGGTACACAGATGGCAACCACCCCTTTCCTAATGTCTCTATACACAGGATTGACCTACCGATGAAAATGTATAGAGGCCTCCCTCTTACCTATCCCAAGGCCTAAGTGGGAACAAACAAACTTTACAACCATACACTTTCACTTTCAAACTTTCACTGGCTTTCACACTCTCTCAGTCTCTCTCAACCATTAGCAAACAAACAGCAGCCTCTTGCAGGAAGCAGTCATGGGGTTTTTATGGAAGGGCAGGTGATTGGTGGAGGTGGGACCAGGACATACAAATGATTGACAGTGGGAAAGGCGAATGGAATGGCGGCTGGCACTCCTGCAGAACATGGAAACAAAGAAGACAAAAACACACATACACGTGGAACGTAACAGATGGTGATATCCAAACGAGCTGTGGGTTATTGTGGTACAAAGTATCATCAAATATGATCAAATCTGGTGTGTGCCGTGTGTATGGTTCTGGAAGTTGTTGCTGCCGAATGGCACTTATAACTTTGATTTCTTTGTCTGTCGCCTGGCATTCTTGTAGATTGAGTGCAATAGGTTGTGACCGTTTAACAGGTTCAACAGTGTGAGTGGGAGGCAGGTAGTGCCATGGAATGCCTGAAACAGCTGCTGCTTTTGCAATCAGATCAACTTTGTTATTATAGTCTCCTTCAGTTGTGGAGCCATGATTTTGAATGGCTTTAACCTTACAAATGGCCACCATACCCCTCTCTCTCTCAATTGCTAGATCCCAAATCTGTTGTAACTCATTGTGGTAAGTCAATGATTTTCCTTCAGCAGTACAGAAGCCTCTTTTCTGTCAAACAGGAAGGTATTCGGTGAGAGAGTTGCAAACAAAAGCACTGAGAAAATAATAATTTGTCCCATTATTTCCTGTAATGCTGCAATGACTACAATAACTTCTGCTTTTTGTGCTGAATCAGTAGGTTTACATTTGAACAACACCTTTCCCAACTGGGGTGCCCAACATGCAGCTCCAGTATAGTACTGTCCCGTTTGGTAATAACGAGAGCTGTCTACAAACGTTGCACGAATGGGCCCCTCTGTTACCTGCTGTTGTATAGCTGTACAATGGTGTGACTCCCCCTCATAGTCAAATATATTAGCCAACTGATAGCTTATGGACTGATTAACCTGTATGTTTTTATGTTGCAGTTCTGTAACCCATCACCCCCACTGCTGAACTGATACTCCTTTCACTTGCCCTTTTATTAACAATGCAACTGGAGTGTGTGGCGTGTGTAGAATGAATGGATTGAAACCACAGATTTATTCTGTGTGTGTGACTATCCAGTGTACTCCCAATATCTGCTTTGTGCACTGATCAAATTATCTTTCAACAGGCGTAAGTGCCCGTGAGAAGTACCCAATTGGGATATGTTTGCTATGAACTTCTTGCATAAGCACAGCTTTGATGCTAGCAGCTGAGACAACTACCTCAATGATGAAGGGTGTGTGATCTGGACTGCGTAAAGCGGGAGCCGAAGTAAGGGCATTTTTCAAACCTATAAAGGCAATTTGTGATGCAGTATCCCATTCTAACAAATCATTCTTTTCTGGCTTGTCTTTTAAATGTTTATAGAGCGGAGCAGCCAATTCGCTGTAGCCTTCTATGAAACGGCAAAACCCAACAATTCCCAGGAAAGAGTGCAGTGCTGTGACAGTGTATGGGCGTGGTAATGCTTTTTAGCTGGATCAGGGATCCGTCCTCCTTTTTGTATTTTTACTCCTAGTAAACAAACAGACTTTCAGAGTTTCATTAGTATTGCCTTTTTTGGGTTAAGTTTTAACCCTGTTTTTTTGAGAGGGTGAGGACCTCATCCAGCAGCTCATAATTTTATTCCATGGTATCTGTTTGAAGCAAGATGTCATCAACATATTGAACAACATTATGTGGTTGTGAGCAGCCCTGTAAAATGTTAGCCATACATTGGTGAAACAAAGTAGGTGAGTTGTGGAAACCTTGGGGTAAGCCTACCCATGTACACTATATGGCCAATAGTCAGTGGACACCCCTACTAATTATTGAGTTCAGGTGTTTCAGCCACACCCATTACCAACAGGTGCATAAAATCCAGCACATAGCCATGCAATCTCCACAGACAAACATTTAGAATTCAGAATGCTTCGTAAAGAGCATCCTGTGCCATCAAGCCACTGCTACTAGTCCAGAACGCTGCTGCTCGCCTGGTGTTCAACCAGCCGAAGTTCACCCACGTCACCCCTCTACTCTCCTCTCTGCACTGGCTCCCCATCGCAGCACGCATCAGATTCAAGTCACTGCTGCTTGCTTTTCAAGCTGCCATAGGTACTGCTCCCCCATACCTCCAGTCACTCATCACTCCCTACACCCCGCCCAGACCCCTCCGCTCCGCCTCCGCTGGCAGACTGACTGCCCCATCCCTCCGGGCGCCTGGCAGCCGTTCCTCGCGGTCTCGCCTCTTCTCTGTCCTGGTCCCTCATTGGTGGAACAACCTCCCGCAATCGGTCAGGACTGCGGAATCACTTCCAATCTTCCGCAAGAGACTCAAAACCCACCTCTTCAGACTCCACTACCACTGAACACTGTCCATCTAGTCAATCAGTCGTCACCACTGTTTACTTGTTCTACAGTGTACTTAAGAAAAAAAAAAAAAAACAACAACCCACTAACCTTTTCTTTCCCAGTGTTACAGGTATGATATGCAGACGCCTGCAATGATGTCTATTGCTGTTTACTACACTGATCTTGTGCGCCAACTATGATTGTTCTTACCTTGTATTAATGCACATCTTGTAAGTCGCTCTGGATAAGAGCGTCTGCTAAATGCTTAAAATGTAAATGTAAGAGCTCAGTGACTTTAAATGCGGCACTATCATAGGATGCCACATTTGCCACAAGTCAGTTCATGAAATTTCTGCCCTACTAGATGTGCCCCGATCAACTGTAAGTGCTATTATTGTGAGGTGGAAGTGCCTAGGAGCAACAACAGCTTGGCTATGAAGTGGTAGACCACGCAAAGGGGCCGACAAGTGCTGAAGCGCATAGCGCGTAAAAATCACCTATTATCTACTGCATCACTCACTACAGAGTACCAAACTGCCTCTGGAAGCACCATCAGCACAAGAACTGTGCGTCGGGAGCTTCATGGAATGGGTTTCCATGGCCAAGCAGCTGCACACAAGCCTCACATCACCATGCACAATGCCAAGCATTAGCTGGAGTGGTGTAAAACACGCTGCAACTGGACTCTGGAGCAGTTGAAACGTGTTCTTTGGAGTGATGAATCACACTTCACTATCTGGCAGTCTGATGGATGAATATGGGTTTGGCAGATGCCAGGAGAACTCTACCTTCTGGAATGCATAGTGCCTACTGTAAAGTTTGGTGGAGGAGGGATAATGGTCTGGGGCTCTTTCTCAGGGTTTGGGATAGACCCCTTAGTTCCAGTGAAGGGCATTCTTAATGCTACAGGATACAAAGACATCTTAGCCAATTGGGCGCTTCCAACTTTGTGGCAACAGTTTGGGGAAGGCCCTTTGCCGTTCCAGCATGACTGTGCCCCTGTACACAAAGCGAGGTCCATAAAGACATGGTTAGATGAGTTTGGTGTGGAGGAACTCGAATGGCCTGCACAGAGCCCTGACCTAAACCCCATTGAGCACCTTTGGGAGGAATTAGAATGCCGATTGCAAGCCAGGCCTTCTCATCCAACAGCAGTGCCTGACCTCACAGATGCTCTATTTGGCTGAATGGGCACAAATTCCCACAGACACACTCAAACACAAAGAGGCAGAAGAGTGGCAGCTGTCATAGCCGCAAAGGGGGGTCCAACTCCATATTTATGCTCATGGGTTTAGAATGTGATGTCCAACAAGCTCATATAGGTGTGATGGTCAGGTGTCCACTGACCTTTGGCCATATAGTGTGTCCCTAAAAGAGAAAGCAAATTTGTATTGGCTATCACCATGTACTGGAATGCTCCAAAAGCCATTCAATACATTGAGGGTAGAATAGACCTTTGTGGAGCCTCGCAATTGGGACATCATGTCAGGCTTGCTACCTGTAGCACAGGGTGTATGCTTATTCAATTGCCTGTAATCAATAGTTAACCTCCATGAGCCATCTGGTTTCTTAACTGGCCACACGGGGGCGTTACATGTTGAAATGCATTCTCTTATCACGCCTTGCTGCAAAAGATATTCTATTGTTACTTGCACAGCTGTCTCTGCCTCCTTGGGATAGGGGTACTGTTTCTGTGGGGGCAGATCCATCCCTCTGACGGTAACCTGCATGTTAGAGACTCGCCCACAGTCATGCTTATGTGTAGCCCACACCCCTTTGTGTGTTGTCAATGATATCAGCAAGTGCTGAGTCTGGCGTTTGCAGTAACTGGACTACATCACAACTGATAGGGTTTTTAACTGTATGAACAGAATGCATATCAGCGATGACCATAGCAAGGGATTAGTGTGTTAGGGGCGTGAGTGACATTTTGGTCAAAAATGAGTTATATATATCAATGGAAAGCTCTTGATGAGCTCTATCTAGTTGTAAAAGGACACATGGACCATGCTTTACTGCATTGAAATAAAGCCATAAATCCATAAAGACACATTTCAAACCTTGGGTTAAGTTTGGTGTGAAAAGGGCGTAAGTGTACACAGTTTGGTGCGAAAAGGGCGTAAGTGCGCACTTTCGCCCTTTTCAGACTAAACTAACCTTTTTCCCACTGATGCATTATGGCCCTGCCCACTTGACAGCAGGTAGGACAAAATGGCTGACAAGGACACAACAATGTCACACATAAAAATATATTACACAGAAGACATTTTAAATAGTTTAATGGAGGAATCTGAAGAATCAGACACAGAAGAAACAACAGAATCTAATGAAGAAACAGGTGTGATATAATTTCAAACATTGTTGTGACCTAATGCTAAATGACGTTGCCTGCTTTAGCATGTTGCTAGTATGTTGCTAGCTAACAGCTGCATGGTTTAATTTTTGCACGGCACTACCCATAGCCTATAGGGCCAATTCTTAAAAGGCTAGTTGAGTTTTTTTATACTTGCGTTCAATATTGCACATGCCAAGGTATTTGTCTTGTTAGCTTGTTAGCATTTTGTAGCAATGCTACTGGAAATGAATGGCCTCAGCTAGCCAGTATCTAACCAGAACCTTGGGGTGTACAATATTGAATATTGAGTATAAAAAACTGAAGTAACCTTTTAGGAATTGTTTGCCCCTTTAAGTCAAAGTGTAGACTCAGTTTGTAGTGAATATCCTTCATATTTAGTTATAGTTTACGTAGCCTATAGTAGGTGAACACTTCTCCGATGAGTAAATGAGTGATAAAATGTGTAATTTGAGATTGGAATGATAACATTTGATATTTCATTAATTAGGGAAGGAGCAACCAGATGAGGCACAGAGACAGAGAGATTGAAAGGTCAGTCAGTTCTGAGAAGGATCCTTTAAACACAAATACTAATGAACAAAATCAAGGTGCAGGGGAGCAGTCAATCAGCACTGAGGGGATACGGCCTCTTCTGCACAATCCTTTAACTCATTGTTTCCCAAAGACTGGGTCGCGACCCACAGCTGGGTCGTATGAGATTTTATTAGGGTCGCCAAATAAATTTGCTGATTTTTACATTTAAAGAATTTAGCAGACGCTCTTATCCAGAGCGACTTACAAGATGTGCATTAATACATGATAATTTTTTTCCACAAATATTTTTTAAATGTATCCCCCTGAGTAACAACACTGTTTCCCGAAGAATTAATGATATTTCAGACAACCTTGAGGAAGTGCTTATTTCGAGACTAAAGACAGCAGTTGATTTTTCAATACAGCTCGACGAGAGCACAGATGTCTCAGATTGCGCAACATTGTTGGTTTACGTAAGGTACGTATAAGAAAATGAATTTGTGGAGGACTTGTTAGTTGCTTGATTATTTCTACTGGAACGACAGGTGAACAAATATGTTCTGTATTAAACAACTATGTGGTTACAAAGTGCGGATTAGACTGGGGCAGTTGTAAAGGCATAACGTCTGACGGGGCCGCGAATATGACGGGCAGAAACAGCGGAGTTGTGAAAAGAATCAAGGAAGCTGCTGGCAAAGACATCGTGTGGAGTCATTGCTTCATTCATCGACAGGCCTTGGCATGCAAAGGAATGCCTCCCGATCTAGACAAAGCACTAAAATAATTTATCGCGTTGTAAACTTTATTAAAGGCAGCGCACTCAACAATCTGCTTTTTGATCAGCTGTGCACTGACATGGGGGCGGAGCACACGCACCTACTGTTTCATATGGAAGTGCGCTGGCTGTCAAAAGGCAGAGTTCTTAGCAGGGTGTATGAACTGAGAAACTAAATTCATGCTTTCCTCCTCGAGAAGAAGTCCTCCTTCCCGAAAGAAGTTTCCTCCCCTGAACGAGCTGAATTTGAAATTGCAAGGACAGCAGGACGATGTTTTCCGAAATTGGAAACATGTTCTCACTTTTCAAAAGTCCCTGAAGCTGTGGCTTGCACAACTCAGCCAGCCAAACCCAAGCCACTACATGTTTCCCACTGTGTTACAGCACATAGAGGAAAATGATGTCACTGACACAGATGTGAAATGTCTGACTGGAGTTATTCAGACACACATAGTTGCACTCATAGATATATTTATACGCCATTTAGCAGACGCTTTTATCCAAAGCGGCTTACAGTAGTGAATGCATACATTTTCAGTATATGTGAAATGGGGGTATTGAACCCACAACCTAAGCGTTGCCAACGCCATGCTCTACCAACTGAGCCACAGAGAACCACTTCACACAGATAACTTTGATCGCTATTACCCAACGGAGAGATATGACATTTTGAGTGAAAAAAGGTGGATTCAAAATCCATTTGAATTTGAAACCCCAGAGTCATTTCTGGATCTGGGACTAACTCCTGCTGAAGAAACAGAGCTGTTACAGCTGAGCAGCGATCGTACGCTGAAAAGAAGACATGAATGCATGCCATTATCTTCATTCTGGATAGGCATCGAAGCTGAATATCCTGTCCTAAGTAAGGCAAGCATTTTGCTACTTATCCCCTTCACAACGACATACAAGTGCGAGTTTGGATTTTCTGTTCGGACAAAAATGAAGACAAAACATAGAAATAGACTGAATGCTGCACTCGATATGCGCGTTGCTCTCTCCTCCTGTACACCGGACTGGAACACTATACTAAAAAGCAAGCAAGCACACCTATCACATTAGCCAGGATAATGTGACTAACTAGGGGGCATAGATATGCCATGGAATAGATCTGGTGTGTTTAAGAAATGTAGGCCTATTGTTGACTGTTCGAATTGATTGATCTACTTACTATACGTTTGATAGCTGCACTTAAACACATAGACCTAGGCTGCATAATTTTTTATTTTTTTTAAACTTCAACACGTATTTGATAGTAGGCAAGGCCTATTGAATGTTTGTAGGCCTATTGTTCTGATAGGCCTAATTTATAGGCCTTGGTTGAATCTATATATGAAAGGCTATCATAGGCCTAAATTCTGTTTTACTGATGGAAATAAAAACAATAAGATACCCTGTTAACTCTGCCTAATGCATTTACTTTGTCTCATTTATAGAGTATTTAGGCCCATATGTGTGTTTTCAATAACACCTGCATAAAACAAAGTTGTTATTTATAAAACGTTTAGGCAGGCATATATATATATATATATATATGGGCCTAGGCGGCACGGTGGTGCAGTGGATAGCACTGTCGCCTCACAGCAAGAAGGTCTCGGGTTTGAATCCAGGCCGGGGGCCTTTCTGTGTGGAGTTTGCATGTTCTCCCGTGTCCGTGTGGGTTTCCTCCGGGTACTCGGTTTCTTCCCACAGTCCAAAGACATGCACGTTAGGCTAATTGGAGAGTCTAAATTGCCCGTAGGTATGAGTGTGTGAGTGAATGGTGTACAGTGGGGAAAATAAGTTTTTCACCCCGTGCTGATTTTGTGAGTTTGCCCCCTTACAAAGAAAGGAACGGAACGGTCGGTCTATAAATTTCATGGTAGGTTCATCTTAACAGTGAGAGACAGAATATTTTTTAAAAATCCCAGAAAATCACATTATATAATAAGAATAAGAATAAGAATTCTGGCTCCCACAGACCGGTTATGTGACCAGGAGGCACACAGATTAGTCCTCTTACTTAATTAGTACTCCTAATTAAGTACTCATTACCTGTATAAAAGACAACTGTCCACAGAATCAATCAATGAATCAGATTCCAACCTCTCCACAATGGGCAAGACCAAAGAATTGTCAAAGGACATCAGGGACAAAATTGTAGACCTGCACAAGACTGGAATGGGCTACAAGACCATTGGCAAGCAGCTTGGTGAGAAGGAGTCAACTGTTGGTGCGATAATTAGAAAATGTAAGAAACACCAATTGACCATCAATCTCCCTCGGTCTGGGGCTCCACACAAGATCTCACCTCGTGGAGTGAACCTGATCATGAGAAAGGTGAGGGAACAACCCAGAACTACACAGCTGGAGCTTGTTGATGATCTCAAGGCAGCTGGGACCACAGTCACCAAGATGACCATTGGTAACACACTACGCCGTAATGGATTGAAATCCTGAAGTGCCCGCAAGGTCCCCCTGCTCAAGAAGGCACATGTACAGGCCCGTCTGAAGTTTGCCAATGAGCACCTGGATGATTCAGAGGAGGCTTGGGAGAAAGTGCTGTGGTCAGATGAGACTAAAATCGAGCTCTTTGGCATCAACTCGACTCGCCGTGTTTGGAGGAAGAAAAAAGCTGCCTTGGACCCCAAGAACACCATCCCCACCGTCAAGCATGGCGGTGGAAACATTATGCTTTGGGGCTGTTTCTCTGCTAAGGGCACAGGACGACTTCACCGGATCGAGGGGAGGATGAATGGGGCCATGTACCGGGAAATCTTGGGTGAGAACTTCCTTCCCTCAGCCAGGACACTGAAAATGGATTTCGAAGGATTTGGAGAGGATCTACAAAGAGGAGTGGGCCAAAATCCCTCCTGGGATCTGCGCAAACTTGGTGACCAACTACAAGAAACATCTGACCGCTGTGCTTGCCAACAAGGGTTTCTCCACCAAGTACTGAGTCATGTTTTGCTAGGGGGTGAAATACTTATTTTCCTCAATAAAACACAAATAAATGTTTAAAATTCATATAATGTAATTTTCTGGGATTTTTATATATATTCTGTCTCTCACTGTTAAGATGAACCTACCATGAAAATTATAGACCGTTCCTTTCTTTGTAAGGGGGCAAACTCACAAAATCAGCAGGGGGTGAAATACTTATTTTTCCCACTGTATGTAGTGCCCTGCGATGGATTGGCGACCTGTCCAGGGTGTATTCCTGCCTCTCGCCCTAATGCATGCTGGGATAGGCTCCAGCCCCCACGACCCTAACTAGGAATAAGCGGCTGAAGATGAGATGAGATGAGATGAGATGAGACATATATGGGCCTATATATAATCTTCAAAATGGCTGGTTTACCTATCCAAGATAATAAAAATGGTCAGGAATGTTATTAATTCATGCACAAATTTGTCCGTCATACGATTTATAGATAATCATATAAGCCTTATTGTGAATTGGGTCGCGATGGTTTGCAATTTTAAAAACGTGGGCCATCAGAAAAAAAGTTTGGGAAACACTGCTTTAACTGACAGTGAACAAACTGTAGACAATCATTAATGTAGATGTAGATTATCATTAATAAAGATGTATTTTATCATAATGTGAATAGAGGTGGTTCGGCACTCTCAGGTGTGGAGGGGAAGGACAACGTAAGTGTGAGTAAGGCTATGAAGCTCATGTGTTTAAATGCGAGAAATATAAAAAATAAATTTTTGGAACTGGAGACTGTCATGTTGAATGGGGGTTATGACATTGTTGGGATTACAGAGACATGGCTTGGCGCAGCGGATGGGGAGGAATATAATGTAGAGGGGTACAAATTGTTTAGGAAGGATAGAACTAATAAAAGAGGAGGGGAGTGGCCCTTTATGTGAAAGACTATCTTAATGTGCAGGAAATTCCAGGTATAAACTCATTAGTTTCTTGTGAGGACATCTGGATTAGATTATTGGGAGATCGTGAGAAGGGCCTTAATATAGGAGTATGTTATAGACCTCCAGCTTCTGACAGTAACATAAATAGTACGCTCTTTGATAACATAAAACAAATCTGTGCTGAAGGAGAGACGATAACAATGGGCGACTTCAATTACCCCTTTATCAATTGGGAGATAGTGACAGGTCAGGGCAAATGTGAAGAGGAGTTTTTAGATATGGTCAATGACTGCTTTTTGGTACAGTCTGTTACTCAGCCTATGAGAGGGAAATCAATACTGGATCTGGTTTTGTGTAACAATCCTGATAGAATTTGCAGCACAGAGGTAGGAGAACCAATAGGGGCAAGTGACCACAGTGCAGTTATTTTTGATATTTTTTGGCAAGTTAAGACAGCCTCCTCTAACTCTCGAATGTTTTATTTTAGATGAGCTGACTTTAATAAAATGAGAGAGAATTTAAGTAATATAGATTGGGTAAAACTTCTAGATTGCAGAACTGTGAACGAAAAATGGACTATATTTAAAAGGGTTATTGTACAGTGTAAATTCATCCCCAAAGTAAGGAAAAATAGGATGAAAAAACAGTCTCCGCAGTGGATGACTAAATCTTTATGGGTGATTTTGAGGCAAAATAAATGACTGTACAGAGTATATAAAAAGGATAACTCAGAGAGAAACAAGTTAGATTATTATAATATGCGGGCTAAGGCTAAAAAGGAAATAAGATCAGCTAAAAGGCGGTTTGAAATTAAAATTTCCCAAGATGCAAAAAGTAATCCTAAGATGTTTTTTCAATATTGTAGTAGAAAAAGGAAAGTTAAGGATGAGGTTAAGTGCATTAAGAATAAGGAAGGAACTTTGGTTTATAATAATAAGGACATTGCAAACACACTAAACAGTTACTTTGTGGAGAGCTTTACTAGAGAAGAGGTTATAAATATGCCTAAATGTATAGACAAGGTACAGAATGTTTTGGAGGACTTTGAGATAAGGGATGTAGAAGTACTACAAAAACTACAAAAACTTAAGACAAATAAGGCAGCAGGCCCGGATGGCATATATCCCAGAGTACTCAAAGAACTTGGGGAAATTATATATAAACCATTGACAGATATTTTCAGTCAATCCATAATCACTGGAGAAATACCAGATGACTGGAAGCAGGGTAGTATAATTCCAATATATAAGAAGGGGGACCGTACTGACCCAGGGAACTATAGGCCTGTCAGTTTAACTTGCATCGCATGTAAAATGCTGGAATGTATTATTAGGGATAAGTTGGAATCATTCTTGAAAAATAATAGTATTTTAAGGGAGAGCCAACATGGATTTCTCAAAGGGAGGTCATGCCTAACCAATATCCTGGATTTTTTCGAAGAGGCTACAAAGTGTATTGACCTGAACCAGGCTTATGATGTTATATATTTGGACTTTCAGAAAGCATTTGACAAGGTACCACATGAGAGGCTCATTGCTAAAATGAAATCAGTAGGAATTGTAGGAGTAGTTTCACAGTGGGTTAAAAATTGGCTGCAAGGGCGAATACAAAGAGTAACAGTAGGTAGGGCCGAATCTGACCTCGTCTGCTAAATGCTTAAAATGTAATGTATGTATGTAATGGTGCTGTGGGCAGTGGTGTCCCGCAGGGATCGGTGCTGGGACCTCTGCTCTTCCTTATTTACATAAATGATCTGGATATGGACATTAGTAGCAAAATAGTTACATTTTCAGATTATACTAAACTTGGGGGTTTGGCAAACAGTTTGGAATCGACTAAAGTAATCCAAGATGATTTAAACAAAATCCAAAAATGGGCAGATACATGGCAGATGACGTTCAATATTGCTAAATGTAAAGTTATGCATGTGGGAAATAAAACATTAGACAGGAGTATTTTTATGGGAGGAGAAAAGTTAGTAGGTGTTCAATTTGAAAAGGATTTAGGAGTTGTAGTTGATCAAAGCCTATCTGCATCAAAGCAGTGTGTTACAGCAGTGAAAAAAGCCAACAGGGTGCTGGGATACATAGCAAAAAGTATTGAGTATAAATCAAAGGAGGTTATATTAATGTTATATAACACCTTTGTCAGACCGCACTTAGAATACTGTGTGCAGTTCTGGGCACCGCACTACAAGAAAGATATTGAAGCTCTTGAAAAAGTCCAAAGAAGGGCAACTAAACTGATACCTGGTATGAAAGGTAAAGTTATGATGATAGACTTAAGGCACTCAATCTATTTAAATTTAGCAAACGGAGACTTAGGGGGATTTGATTGAGGTTTTAAATTCCTAAAAGGGATTAACAAAGTAAAATACCAAAGATTTTTTAAGATAAGTGGGGTCAGCAGAACAAGAGGCCACAGGTGGAAATGAGTTAAAGGCAAATTCTGCACAGATATTAGGAAGTTTTTCTTTACACAGAGAGTTGTCAATGCCTGGAACAGCTTGCCAGGTCAGGTAGTAGAGGCAGAAATGCTCGGGCTATTCAAGTCCAGGCTAGATGTAGTACTAGATGCTCTTTAGATTAGGACATGATGAGCCAAGATGAGCCGAACTGCCCGTTCTCATCATTATGTATTCTTATGTTCTTATATGCTAATAATCCCACAGAACAAATTCAGATAAAACTCAGAGAAGCCACATTTCAATTAAATGATATCATAAATAAAAAAACTAAATTTCTGATACAGAGACTAAGGCATGACCATTTTTAACATAATGACAAATCTGGAAAACATCTCGCAAACCAGGTCAAATGAAATAAAGACAAATCAATTATTCCCGTGATAAATAATTAAGCAGAGAGGGCCATGCAGTCACCTCAAGACATAAACAACACATTCCGGGCATTCTATAGCAAGTTATACACCTCTGTCCATGAACCAAATTCAACATACACTGACTCCTTCCTGAATAATATAGACCTCCCAAAATTTAGCAAAGAACAAGCAGATTAATTGAATATACCATTAGCACCTAATGAATTTGAAAAAGCACTTTATCAGATGCAAAACAACACAGCTCCAGGACCTGATGGCTTCCCTGTTGAATTCTTTAAACACTTGTAGCAAACAATATATATTTGCATATTTATTTGCAACATTACACAAATTAGATTTTGGAGAATCGTTTATTCATTGGATAATGGTACTGTACTGTCCAGTTAGGATGGGATGTTTCAATGTACATATTTCAGCCAAAATAATTGAAAAAATGTTAAATTTATTAGTAACATCATTTTGAGTTATGTTTCATAACAGCGTAGGGATTGATCGTATCTAGTGCCCAGTTATGCGTAGGGATATCGGGGGCTGTGATTAGGTGCTTAAGTGGGAGACCGTGCGCATTGATTCATTGTGTTACACCAGGACTTGAGGGATGCCACGGTTAGTATGTGTTTAATGCGTGCTTTGTGTAACATTTGTGTGCTTTGTGTTTAGTCATTTAATGTGTGCAGAGCTGGGTATGTTGAGGACTTATGTATGTTTTGTTGTCTGCATTCCCAGGTTTCACAATCTATTCGATTTTCAATAAAAAGTACGAAAACGAGTTGAATGGTGTCCATATCCCTCAGTCTAGCCTTTCGGTCGGCGTCAGTAGACTGAACAATTGTGAAACCACGGTCCGGGAGTCAAAGAAATATCTTTGAAAAGTTTCCCGAAGTGGTGGACCAAGTGAAAAGAAGCCACATTTCGAGAGTTCTCCGCGGGACGAATACAAGCGTTCGAAAGAACTCAGAAAAGTGGCTGCTTTATCCGAAGCTAGCTAGCTAGCTAGCCAGGTCTGCTGTCTGTGGAGCGCGTCTGGGAAAATAAACTGTGTCGGCAGTACGAGACGGCGAGAGAGGACAGCACGACCAGGGAAGCGGTCGGGTAAGCAATAGCTCTGACGAGCGAACTAATTCAAACTGGGTGTAAATAGAGGCATGCCTTGCTAGCCAGAGTAACGTGGGATTGACTGTGCCGGCTGAAGTGGCTAACCGGAGCGAACGATATTCAAACTGTGAGAGGAGGCAATTCCCTAGTGCGTCACTGACGAGCGCGAAGGTGTAAAAAGGCCACAAGCGTACACGGAAGATCCGGGATTTTAAAATAAGAGTCCCATTTATTCTGGCAGTAAATAAATGTCATTTTGGACTGTAAAACGTCACAATTGAATTAAACAAAAGTAAAAACACCAAGTGAGCAGTTTGAAAGGACTTTAATCTGTTAAAGAAAATAACAGAAGAGTTCGAATAGAAATTTAAACATTGATAGCCTGTGATAATAAGAAGGAAGATGGCTGAAGAGGAAAGGTCCGTCGCTCAACTGAAAAAAAGAGAGGACATCGGCTAAATCCAGCTTTAGCAAAAATCTGCCTTCATGCTCGTGTCGCTCCCTCCATGGTTGAAAGCGAATTAAAGGTCCAGTGGCAGGCTTTCTCTAATGAAGCTGAGAAGCTCCTGGCAGCCAATAGTAACTATGAAGAGGGTCTGCTTGCAGAAGCGGAAGAGGATTCCACCGACTATCGGAACAACAGACGGAGACATCGAGAAGGTGAGCAAAGACTGCATGACTAAACTGTCGGAGGTCGGCGATCTCGTAAATGCATCTGTGGTCAAGATACGGTGAAAGGAGAGTGTCATTCGCGATCGGAGAGGCTGAGCGAGCTAAAGAAGAGACAGAAGGGGTCCCATTGGGCCAGCTAGACCATGACTGCCATGAGAGACAATTGCACCATTTGGAGGAGCTCGCAACAGGAGCGGAGAAAGAGCTCTCTGCCTGGAGAGACTGGGCCCCTGTCGCTGCTATAGAAGACGTGGAGAGGCGGCTGCATCTTTTGATGTCCTCAAAGAACAAGCTCAGGCGAGATAGAGATGCCGAGATAGGAAAAGCTCGAAAGGCAACTGAGGAAGAGGACCGCGCCCGCCGCACAACAGCTGAAAGAGAGCGCCAGAGGGCTGAAGAGGAAGAACGCGCCAGACGCGCCCAGCTTATCCTGGCTCAACAAGCGGAGATATAGTGATGAGCAGACTGATTGATTTAGGGAGGCCAGACACTGGTTTCCCTAAATCAATCACATTATATCCAAATACACAATTCTGTTTCCCGCCTCAGAAGAACAAAGTCAAAAAGAGTATTTAGAGTCCTTCAGTTGGGAGAAGGACATTCAGACGAACTCTGCTGAGTCCAGAGTGCTTGCTGGTATTCTTGTATTACCTGTCATTTACTTTGTCACTGTCGCTATCGAAATAAAACCTTCTTCATCAAGATCAGAGTGCTGCCGTATTTCTTACAATATATATATATATAAATTTTAAGTATATTTACAGATTGTGCAGTTATAGATACAAATGTGATGTCTGCCTGTGTTATCTAAGTAACCAGACAGATGGACATACAGACAGATAAACAAATAGACTGACATAAATCCAGACTTTTACACCAAGCTGTCAGATTAGTTGATTATGGTGTTCCTAAAACAGTTATGGTGTTTTAGGGCTGTACAGAGAAATGATTAATCTGTGATTGAAATTTTCTTACACTCTGATTGTTCTATTTCTATCTATAGGTTGTTCTGTTGGTCAGAATGTATTTAAGCTGGTTTGCTAGATAGTAGTGGTGGACATTTGCTGCTTCTAGACCTTGAAGTTTGGTTTTCTGCAGAGTGGCCAGTTTAATCTGGGGTTTCTTATTTTTCCAGTAGAATTTGCTTGTTATGGAGTTTAATGTTTGAAACCAGTTGGTAGTGGGTTGGATCAGGATAATTGTGAAAAGATAGTTGATTTTGGGTAGAATGACAATTTTGACGATTGCTATTATGCCAAAAATTGAGAAAGATAGATTCATCCAGCGGTTAAGGTCATCTTTGATTGTTTTTATGAGTGGGTTGAAGGACAATCACAGCTACATATATATGCTTATATATATACTATATGCCATCAATAGTTTGGTCAGTATCATATGCAGCTTGTAAATAGATCTACAAACACACAAGTTATAAAGAGCAACATTTTCTGCCGTCACAAAAGTTGAAAAGCACACACTAAACTATAGTGACGAATTGTTTTGCCAATATGCGTTTGTTCATCAAGGTCCTGGTTATGTAAGGGTGTGAAAATAGTTTAGCACATCTGAGATCTAAATAGCTCAAAACCTGTTTTATCAGAACTGGTCACATTTATTTCATGCTGTGGGAGGGCTATATGCTAATTTCCTGAATATTCATGATCGACACCAGAGGATTGTCCACACCTCTAAGATCTCTCTCTCAAAGGCCATCAGACAAAGAGAAAAGCCATCAGAGTAAGCAATAGTCAGTGAGCCATGCAAAAGACAGAAAAAAATATGCTTTTTTTATTTTGGAAGATTTATTGAAAACATGACACAAACGATATTAAAAAAATCAAAATTAAAACCCGGTGAAACATTAAAACATCTGTTTTTTACAGTCTTTGGTGCCACTTCTCAAAACAGTTTCTGATCAACTGTAGACACAAGGGAACATCACAAACCTTGCACTCCCATGGAGTGCACTGTTGTTTCCCTGACATCTTCCAGAGTATGCATTTCTTGCGATCAACGGAAGCCAGTTTGCCAACATCCAGAGTCTGTTTGGCAATGGGCACAGGCACATGATCAAAAGTAGCCCGTTTTCTGGGTTTAAGATATTTATCGTTAAACGTCTGTAGGAAAACGAAAGCAAAATCGGTGTCTGCGAAGACACAGAAAGACAGAAACAAAACAAAACAAAATAACCAACGATCAGGAACAAACAAAACGTATCCGGAATAAACTAAACACTGGGAATCTAAACAACAATAAGCACACAAACAAACAAGTTCTCGAGAGGCAAGAAACATTAATCACAATAGGTATTATCAAGCTAAGGTAGATAATGTCCAAACGCTGAAACAGAATGCCAGCTGGTTAAATATCCTCCCGTTAATTATTCGCAGCAGTTCGCAATGATTCTGATTGTTTCCGTATAGCGTCACAAGATGCGGAATTCATATATTTTCACGAGTATTTGAAAACATGGGAAATAAAATAAATATCAGCATACAGTCTGTTACTGCCAGATCGCAACCGTAAACACAGACAAGATGCTAGGCTATATAATGTCGGGACATTGTATTTGTTTACACTGCAATTTCACACATGGCCCCATGCCCCTCCCTGAAACTAGCACCTAGTTACCATGTCAATAGAAGGGGGACGGTACTTCCAGGTGAAACAGAGTGAAAGGCAAGGTTTACTTTTGGTCTAATTAACCTAATTTTAAAAATCCCATATTATTTGCCAGTGCTCAAATTGGAAAGTCGCGATTCTAAGGTTTCTGTCAATGTTTTGTCGCGTGTGTATGATAAAATATTGCAAAGTTAGAAATAGTAATATACTTGTATTGCTGCTGGGATCATCGGTGATCCCATCGACCTCAGGGGGTTAACCTGAATTGCTTCATTTAATAACCAGCTGTATAAAATGGATTGTAAAGAAATGTAAACTGTAAGTTGCTCTGGATAAGAGCGTCTGCTAAATGCCTGCAATGTAATGTAATGGATCGTTGTCTTGTTGGAAAGTCCATCTGCGGCCACGGTGTAGCTTCCTGGTAGAGGGAACAAGGGTTTTGGACAAAATGTCTTGGTACATGTTCATGGTTCCATCTATTTTAATAAGGATCCCAGAGCCTGTGGATGTAAAACAACCCCAAAGCATTAAAGATACACCACCATGTTTCACTGTAGGCAAGAGGTGCTATTCAACATTACTGGCATTCTTTGGATGCCAAACATATCGCTGATGTGCATGTCAAATATAGTTTGGTGAATTAAAGATGCCTTTTTGGTGAATTGTCCTCAAAAGAGGCTTCCTTTTTGCAACTCTGCCATAAGGCTATTGTCATATAGATGTCGTCGAATGGTAGCTTTAAACACCTTGCAACCCCAAGATGCCAGTTGAAGTTCACCCACGTCACCCCTCTACTCTCCTCTCTGCACTGACTCCCCATCGCAGCATGCATCAGATTAAAAAAACTAGCGCAAAACAAAGGGGTTTGAAAGAAGCAACTGGTTCAAGGTTAAGTCATTTTCATGCCACAGAATGGTTAGCGGCCCAGGATGCTTACACACTGCACCAAAGCATCTCTTTAAAAATGTGTTAGTAACATAGACTCACAATGGCAAGCTACTGTGGTTGATATGTCTACTTTTGCCAACCAAAATAACAACATGAAGTTTATGCTTGGGTCTGTGTATTAAAAGACAAATCTGGTTCTGAAGTTGCAAAGGCCTTTGTGAGCATATTAAAACAAGGGAAGAAAGCCATTGAAACCACAAACAGGTCGAGGGAAGACGTTTTTCAACAAAGGCTTCCAAAAACATATGAAAAAGTATAACATTACACATTTTGCTACAGGAAATGAAGCCAAAGCCTCTGTAGTGGAGAGATTTAACTACATGCTGAAAACTAAAATGTGGCAATATTTTACAGCAGTCAATACAAGAAAATACATTAATGTAGTAGGCTACAAGATATGTTGGCTTACAACCACAGTTGTCACAGCAGTATTAAAATGAAACCTGTTGAAGTTAATAGCAAAAACGCCTTCAAAGTTTTTGAAACTGTTGAAACCTCTATGCATTTTACAAGAAAGAGCTGCAAAAAATATTTTTGTGGGTAAAGACAAAACTTTTAAAATGAAAAATATTTAGATTGAAAAGAAGCGAAACAGGAAAAAACTGTGTTTAGTCAAAAAGGTCAGCTGACCTGATTCCTAGTGGATTCCTAGTGATCAAATTGTTAATATTCAAGAATTATTTAAAAAAATAACAGCTGTAACATGTACAAGCTCACACACATATAGACATGGAAGGGCGTGAGTTTTTTATTATGCTCCCAAGCAATACATCATTGGACATGTATCCTGAAAACTAAATTGGTAGTTTCAGGATTAAGTTTGCCAAGCCTAATAGTTTGAAGGCCAAATGGGAAGTTGCTCTTGCAGAGATACAATATTGTAGGGTTGGAAGGAGCTGGCTGTATGATTTTAATAGCCAGCCCCTATCCCTCCCGGCACCGAGTTCTGGTATCTGGTGAACCCATCATTGGTTAAGGGGGGGCGAGGAAATTGCAACCATAAATGCGTTTGGTTGCAGCATGTCCTGTTCACCCCCCCGCATCCAACAAATGGTTAACCGGGGAGTGAACTCCCCGCATCCAACAGATGGTCGACCTGGGAATTAACTCCTCTTCACAGCTTTTGGGACTGTACGTGTTGATCCACAATACATATGTAATACATTCTAATGATCAGAATCACTGTATCTTTTCCCTCTGTGACGTGACATGCCCATTAAGGGTTTTGCGGTACAGAAGTTTGAAGGTAGTCGTGTTTCCTGTAACATGCCATATCCCCCACTCCAATGTAATTATATAAGCCCGGCACCTGGAAACATCCTGGTGACCAATTTATACGGGTGGCTGGGATAACACGATTTACCAACAGGAAGATTGGGGCGTCGTATAACACATTCCACAATCGTTCCCCACATTAGGTCAATCACTATCTCGGTAGCTTTGTAAACCCACAATCCGGACCCGCAGGCAAATTATGGTCTTGTGGTTATAAATAACCAACAGATGGAATACTTCTTAAGTTTGGTCAAAAAGGGTATAAAAGGAATATTCGAGTACAGCTCGGGGAGTACAATCGCTTATTGAGGTCTCCGGGCGCTCTAGCACAAATCTTGTTTTGGGGTACGTGTTTTCATTCTTGTTTCACCGTGTCTGTACTTCATAGGATGAATTGTGTTCTAATTCTTGTTTCACCTTGTCTCTTCTTCGTAGTATGAATTGTGTTCTAATTCTTGTTTCACCCTGTCTGTACTTTGTAGTACGAGTTGTGTTCTAATGTACAATGTGTATGTTTGCTAGGAAGAAATAAATGTGAAAATCATTGTTTCAATCTATGTCCTTTCCTCTCTAGTGCTAGTAATGGGGGGGGAGTGTAACAACACCAGGAGCGAGGCCGCACGGACTGTACGGCGCAGTCCCTCTGCGTAGACAAGTCAGTCCTGCATCGGATCTAGAGTAGCGGGACTCGGAATGTTGAGTAGCTGTTCTGCATACAGACAGCTATGCGCCAAGTCCCGATCACACTACTCTGTAGAACTTAGAATGTCGAGTAGCTGTATATGCCGGCAGCGAATGCTCTAAATTCTGATGCCACTGAACTTTGATTAGACTTGGACAAGAATGTCCCCAGTAACTGTACTGTAATCAGGAAGCGAATCGCTTTAAGTCTTGAAATCTCGGGGTACCAGGCTTGCCATGGAATTAATTGTCTATGATGTGGGTTCAAGAGGTTAAGCCCTTCGACTCCCATATGGCGGTTACAGGGACAGCGGCAACATATCCGGGATAGTCTATCTGTTGTCTAAGTGTAGCTACAGTAATGTTAAGTGTATAGTCTGTTTTATAACATCTCTTGAAAACGCTCCAGAGAAAAGCGGAGGTTCAACGTGATACGATTGACCTCATAATATGGAAGCGATAATTTAGTACGTGTGTAGTTTGTAACCTTTTTCTGAAACCGCTCCAGAGGAAAGCGGAGGTTCAACGTGGTACGATTGACCTCATAATATGGAAGCGATAGTTCAGTACAATCCATCGTAGTGTTCTAACATGTTGCGTGGTACACATCTAATATTTCTCCCTACAATATTCTCATAACTGGGACTCAATAACAGCGAAGGAAAACACATTTGACTTAATTGACCCTTCGCTAAACCACACCCCGAAACGCAGACTAGCCAATCACAGCGTAGCATAGGACAGGCTCCGACAGAGGTCCGACCGTTTATGGTGGCACTCCGTTGACTCTGACGGAAAAGTTTGAGATTTTCTTCGTTTTCGAGCTGGTTTTGTGGACTTTTAGCTAGTTATGGTTAAACGTTGTGCCTGGGGCACTTGTAACAGTGACACTCATTACCCGGAGAGGTTGGAAGGAGATTTTTTTCCCTTTCTAAAACCAAAATAAAATCCTGAAAAGTGTGAGCCAGCTAAGCTAACGTGGCTATGGTCTGGATATACAGCTCCGGGTTGCAACGTTAGTAAAGTTAGATTAAATGTTAGCTTTGTTATTCATGATCCAGCCAGCTTGCTAACGTTAAGATGTTACAGTCAAGCTCTAGAAAAACCAAGTGGGTACCTTTACCTTGATGTCAAAATGTAATACTATTTTTTCATTACTATTTCAGCACTTTGTCAATGGGAAGCCCAGTCCCAGTACCCAAATCTTGTGGAGGACTAGGCTGACACACTGCTGATATTTTTTGCTTTACAGAGGTCCAGGGTATGGAGAAGTCCGATGAGATGGGCGCAGAAACCTGTGGAGCTAACCAGAGTAATGTCGTTACAGCACACTATAGGCTACTAATGTTACCTTAGTAACTTACTACTGAATGTAACGTTATATAGGCCTACTGCTTTTGCTTTTTAATGATTGTAATAGTGAATAGAGACCTACCCAGCTTTACAGGAACAGTGTTGCTCCTTAATGTCGTTGTCCTCTGTCTCAATCGCCAGGTGGTTCACTTTTACTCTGTGATCTGTAGGCTTTCGCTTCTATCTTACTTTTTTTTTACATCATTTTGTTGTAAGTGATATCTTGAATATAACCATCAAATGCATATTGTAGACCCTTCTGTCTGCTTCTATCTGAAATAGCTTTTTCTATTTTCCAAGAATTGGACAATATTTCTCCAGGGAGTACAGTTAGTGACAGTGGGCGCCATGCTGGCTCCGAAAGCTTGACGGACTTAGCAACAGTAACTAAGGGGGGCGTGGTTTAGCGAAGGGTCAATTGACAAGGTAAAACAATGGATGTTTCCTTGCAGAATGAGTTTAGGCTATGGAGTCAAGCAGTACATTATTCTTAAGGCTACCTCCATGGGAATACTTTCCCTCATCCTGTAGATATGAATGCAGGGTTCGATACCATGTACATTTATACCAACTTTATCGATTATCAGAGAGTAGGAAATAGCTTTGCACCTATTTTGAGATGCATACATATATCAGGCCACAACAAAGATATGGTCACAGTTACTTACGGCAAGCCACATTATGTACTGATCAGGAAGCATCATATTGATGTCAAATCAGATCAAAACCAAGTTATCGCAAAAGGTCATTTTAGACATTCAAAGCAGTCTTTTTGAATTTAACAATGGTGTCGGCTACCCATACCCAGACATAGTGAAATATTTTTTACAACTTTTTCTTGAGCATGTAAACCGTTGGCCACTCCCACAGGAATAATCCTGTTATGATCATTGGGCATTTGATGTTTTAAATCTATCAACAGATGACCATAGGGTTTTCTGGTGGAGTCCTCAAAACATTAAATGAAAAATGTAGAATTTATTTTGTAGAATCCTGTAAGATTCCACTCAAACACACCAAATGGCGGAAGTGTCCGAGTGGTGAAGGATAGCGTGTAACCTTACCTTTGTGATACCGGACCAGGATTAAATGGAGGTTATCTAACTCCAACTACTCTATCTGACTCCAATTTATGTTAGCTTTCTCTCTGTTAACTGTTACTTCTAGAATCGTATATGCAAATTAGAGACTATAGTCTCTCAGCTCGCGTGGTGTTGCTCTAAACGTATTGCTATCTCTATATGAGATGCAGACATGCCTTTGGGCTGTGTAAAGCCTGCCAAGGATACTATTGCTTATCTTGCAATGGCACTAATGTATAAGGGAGTGACTACAGAATGCAACATTCTATGTGTGTGTGTGTGTGTGTTAACTTTAATCTTAAAACCACAATGTTTAACTGCAGTTTAGATTCATGAAAGATGCTGAGGTATGAAAATGTTTATTAGCCAGACTTGCAGAAATTGTTACAGAAGCATCAAACAGAATTTGAGCAATGTAAGCATATAAAAACAGCTATACACAAATGTTGCACAGGAGGTCGTAGTAACAAATCTTTAAGTATGCCACTTTTACCCCTATATCTCCACACATAAAAGGAAACCATAAAATACCAAATAAGGACACAATCACTGAAAAACGGAACCACTACCTGCGCTGTTTCTGTATGAGCATCACATTACGTTAGTTTCACAGATGGCCGCTGATGTGTAGATCATTTGAATTTCCACCGTTCACTTTTGAACAGTGTTCTGAGATCTTTAGTAAGTGCCACCTGTGCCACATCATCAATGACACCAACCCACTGCTCATGACATCAGCTCTCCAACAACACCAAACATGATTATACTGTATATGTAAATGATTAAGTTGCAGTATTTAAACTCAGTGATGTGGTCAACAGTCCTGAGAACAGCCCCCTCCATGTCCTGTTTTGCTTAGAGACAGCAGGACTGCTTTTATTAGTGTGGGGGTTGTAAGGCATCTGGGGCAATACCATTGCATATGCATCTCACCTGTTGGCTCTCTGCTAGCAACATAAACACAGTTCACATTCTTTTGGGTTACATCAGGGCATAGTTCTGTGAACTGCCCTACACTTTGACACATTTGATGAGCCAAAACACTGATTTGTTGTTTATCGCTAGGATTTTTAAACAGTACCATATAGTTTGCATTAACATTACTTGTTTTCCCTTGAAGAAAATGATTTTGCACCAGGTATATAATGCTCAGGTTTCTGTGGTGCGTATATTTTGTAAAAGCTTTCTCTACTTCTTTATTCCCTCTATCGGTTTTCATTAGGTCATCAATAACCAACACATTTGTCTTGTGCACAGGAAGCAAGAAGCAAATTATCATCACACAAAGAGTCAGGAATTCCTTCAACAAATGTAATTTTTAAAAATGTTTCAATCAGTTCATAATAGAGAAGCTGTCAGCATGTATAGCTTGCTGTGTTATCAGGTATTTTGGATAAAACATGTTTTGCTTTATGAAATATGACTTACCAGAATTGCTAGGTCCAGAAATTATACATGAAAAGGGGTGCTGAAAAGGCACATTGAACCTCTTAATGGCGATATTACCTAAGGCTTTAAAATCCATACACAAGTTTTTGAAACTGAAAAGAAAGTGCTACCCAGGTCTATTCCTGGGAACCATATTAGCTGTGGGCAGGATGCTAGAGAGTACAGTAACTGGGTTGGGCACTACCGGATATGATGGGATAAGTCATTTATGGCACGTAAATCCTGCACAAATCCTGGATCTCTTCCTGGTTTCTTTACAGGGATGATGGGCATGTTACACTGACTAGAAGCACATTCAACCAGTACACCTTGCTCCACTAGTCTGTCAATGACAGGTATAATGCCTTCTAGTGTTTCTGTTCTGAGATTGTATTCTTTTTTCGGCAGTGGATCAGAAGTGATGCGTATAGGGGCTACGCTTGCAATTAGGCTAACCTCATTTGGGTGGGTCAACCAGAGACCGGAGGGGACAAATTAAAGGACCACACCATCCTTTTACATAGCATATCCCTTCCTAACTGACTAATTTGTCCTTGTGGTGTGAGTAGTGAGGGAGATTGTACAGCACTTGGTATAGCACCGTTTCTCCCTCCACAACATCCGGAGGATCCGACCGTTCCTCACCCAAGAGGCCACTCAACTCCTGGTCCAGGCCCTGGTGATCTCACGTCTGGACTACTGCATTTCCTTGCTGGCAGGCCTTCCGGCCTGTGCCATCAAACCTCTGCAACTTGTCCAGAACGCTGCTGCTCGCCTGGTGTTCAACCAGCCGAAGTTCACTCACGTCACCCCTCTACTCTCCTCCCTGCACTGGCTCCCCATCACAGCACGCATCAGATTCAAGTCACTGGTGCTTGCTTTTCAAGCGGCCAGAGGTACTGCTCCCCGATACCTCCAGTCACTCATCACTCCCTACACACCACCCAGACTCCTCCGCTCTGCCTCCTCTGGCAAACTGACTGCCCCATCCCTCCGGGCGCCTGGCAGCCGCTCCTCGCGGTCTCGCCTCTTCTCTGTCCTGGTTCCTCGCTGGTGGAACGACCTCCATAATTGGTCAGGACTGCAGAATCACTTCAATCTTCCGCAAGAGACTCAAACCCACCTCTTCAGACTCCACTACCACTGAACACTGTCCATCCAGTCTATCTGTTGTCACCACTATTTACCTGTTGTACACTATTTATAAAAAACACACTAACGTTTTCCTTCCTGGTGTTACAGGTGTTACAGGTGTGGTATGCTGATGCCTGCAATGATGTCTATTGCTGGATTCCTGCACTGATCTCGTGCGCTAACTATGATTGTTCCTACCATGTATTAATGCACATCTTGTAAGTCACTCTGGATAAGAGCGTCTGCTAAATGCTTAAAATGTTAAATGTTAAAAAAATATATATATTTCAATAAATTTAGTAAAAACGCCTGTTGTTTCCTGTACTTCAGTCAACAATAACATGGTGTACCTAACTAATACTCAGACTAGAATGCCATCACATAGATGCACATACATTTCCCAGTTGTACCCTTTCATTTAATACCAAGATCATGGACCTGCCCCTCATATTTGAGAAATTATAGGCAAATACAATTGGGCAACATGCCAATAATTGTATGACTGAGTACCATGCAAATACCTCAGATTGTATGTTTGTTATGTTCATAAACCCTGGGGGAAAGAATGGAGAATACTGAAGATATTACTCCAAGGCCAAATAGGTAATTTTAATCATAGTGTCAGGCAAAGTAGTGGCAATACATCTGAAGGAATGTGTGATGTCCAGTTGAATTCCAGGTGCCCAGTTGTGCATCCCAGGTGCACGGCTGTGGATCCTGAATGATCCTCATCTCATGAAATAGACCAAAGCAGAATAATTAGCATTATTATATGTATAATCACACTGCATAAAAAATAGGTATAAAATATATATAAATAAATATGTAAATAAGATGTGCTACTGTTCATATCTGTAGGCACTGGAAGTAGTGGTAAAATGGTTTTGTTTGTTAGTACGAATGCAATCCAAGGGGGCTAGCTAGCAATGAAACTATATTAGCATTGAAAATAAAACCAAAAAACAGCAAAGACATACTTTGCTATGTAGCTAGCTAGCACAAGACATAATAGGAGTGAATATAAACATGGATTTACCATAAACGTGTTCGCTACCGGAATGAAAGCGCTTCTGTCTTCTAAACGATTTTAGATTCGGTAAACGAACCTCCATGTCTTGTCATTATCAACTTATAATAATATAATAATAATAATAACTTCTGGGGATTTATTTTCCAACTTTACAAAGCAATGTACATGTCCTAACAAAACGTAGTAATACATATATCGAATTGGTGTGTGTTTGTATTCACAAGCACTGAAAGCTTTCGTGTATTTTGCACAAACACTGATAGATTTCGCCACAACCACAATGGCTTCTTGGTTTCGCTTTACTTCCACAAAAAGTCACTGAAACTGATTGGTTATAAGATACTTGTCTTCTATCTGTATAATAGGATATAAAAGCTGTCAATCAGTGATAATCAGGTTTCTTTGTGAAAATGAAAACCACGAAGAGTTAGGGCAAAGACAAACCCTTTTTTTTTTTTTTTTTTCTTGTTCCGGTTTTTAGCCATGTTTAGTTTGACGAATCTTGAATGAGGACAATGGTGGGATGAGGACAAAATACGAAATTATTGCTATAATACTTATGACAATGTATATGTGTTTATACTGATTTTCACATGAACAAGTTTGTATTTTACAATATATCAGTGTTTTGACTACTTTCTCAGTATTTGGTGTATTACGAGTGTAATTACATTCGGTTTTTTCTAATGAACAGGAGTTAGCGTTATTGAAAGTCAATGGGAAATGCATGTAAAACTCGTCGTAACTTTGGTAATTTGTATGTAAAACAGGCAACTTTGGTCTTATTTTAATCGATAGAATATTTTGTATTTAGCTATGTCCAATATGACCGGGTATTATACATGATTTTATATTAAACCATGTCAACATTGTCAACACGCCGTAACCCATAATTAAAATGGGTTAATATACTTAAAAACAACATATGGGGTTGTATTCGGGACAAAAATCCCCATCGTTTGATATATTATATGTAGGTATTGCGTGACATGTGGAGAAGTATATACTTATTAATATCCATATTTTTATGATTTTATGACGGGGGGCGTGGCAGAGTGTCCCACCAGTGGGACACCGGAGTACAAGTGGTTAAAAGGAAATAGAATCTTTTTTTGAAAGTTTTTTTAAAGAAAAGAAAAACTAGATTAAAAAAAAAGATAATCTTTTAAACTATGCATCTTAGTCTGAGCGGATAAAAACATCATAGTGGTGATCCAGGGAGGTCGCCTTATGCAAATATGTGTGCAGGGCATTGTGGGGGAGCATTATTGTGTGTTTGGTTGTTCTCCCCGGTATTAGTTATTGTTATGTGTTAAAAACCTTGTTGTGTGTCTGTTTTTAATAAATATGTGTGTGTTAAACCGATGGTCGCGGTGAGCCAAGTGATGCCACCGTGACCGCTGGCTGTTTCTTGTTTAGTGCGGTGCCTGTATTTCGAGTGTTCATTGTTTAATGGTACTTCCTGCATGACATACTCTTAAATCACCAATGTGCACTCTGCGTGACCCTTTAGGGACGTGCCAGGGACAAAGGATAGACGGAAAGACAATATCTGGGGTCATGCGGTGTAGTGTATGGGGGACAGATATCGTTCTTGTTTTAGAATAAAGTGGCTATGGGGCCTTGCGGTGTATGAAGCACACAGCCTCATTGAACTTAATGCTTGACTCCATTCATCTTCTTCTTGTTGCGCCCCACCGCGCATGCTCGCTGCAATATGTTAGTACACATAGGGTGAAAACAGCGCATTTAAATATTACTAGCAACCCATTTACCTTAGGCCCTGGCTAAGGTTTTATATTGTTAGCCTTAAAAGTTTAAGTCAAAAACTATATTGTAGCTACACAAGTGAGCAGAGTCTGTTGAAATGTTACCATCGTTTCTCTCCATCTTTTGAAATGGTACCAAATTAGTCAAGGCAAACTTACTTACACATCCCCTTGAAGATAAAAAACATCTTTAAGGTGAATTGAGGTATTTTGCTTCAATAACACGGAAGCCGCAAAAGGTGAAAATCCACAGATCGTTGATGACCAACCATTTGTTTGTAATCTGTCAAATGCATAATCTAAATTACAAACACATATTCTTTGAGCTGTTTACACCCCAGCATCACCCCTTGAAGATATAAAAACAGCTTTAAGGTGAATGGAGGTACTTTGGGGCCTCGTAAAAACATTAGCTTAGAATAATGCAAAGGCGTCATGGGTATGACAGGCACGTTATAAAACACTTAAAGAAGACACCTCTAAACAACAAGGCAAATTAGACCCTTCAACAGATAATGCAACAGGTAAGGTAATTAGCAAAAGGCAGAGGGGGGTGTTAAAGCTGAATAAACAGAGCAAGGGTTGCATCGGGAGCATTAAGATATTATGAATGGGGAAATTGTGTTGTGTAGTGCTAAGCTAGCTACAAAAGATTTCCTTGGAGGGGGGCAAGACATTTTATTTAATGTTTATTGTTTAACTCAGAGTTGCTTTGGTAGGGGTAAACAAGCATATAGGGTCGTACGTTTAAATAAATAAAAAAACAGATACAACCGATTCTGCCATGCCCCCAGCTGTCCTCACAAGCGCCCTGGGTGCAGAACACATGACACTTAATGAACGGGTAGCCTTTGACTAATTACTGGAGGAATTCGAGGGGGTGATGAGAAACAAATTGGGACACACTGCAATGGTTGTACACCGGATTGATATGGGTACTTCCCCTCCTATGCGTTCTAGGCCATATAGTTACTTGCCTTGCAAGAGGCAGATGATTAAGGAGCAGGTGGCAGAAATGCTTGGGGAGGGGGTGTTAGAGGAGGCCACTTCAGTGTGGGCATCACCAGTGGTTATTGTTAGTAAAAAGGATGGTAGTCCATGCTTTTGCGTGGATTATAGAAAATGTAATGGGGTAACCACCAGTGAGGCATTCCCGATGATGAACATCAGGGACATTTTTGACAGTTTGTGTTGTGGAAAATTAGAGTCTTACTCGGTTTTCAGAATCTTTTCAAATTATTTTCTAAGTCCTTTTTGTTCAATTATTCAGAAATCAAATTATTTTCTAAGTCCCATTTTGCTCAATGTTTCTGAAAAGTAGAGAAGAGGCTTAGGCAGAAGCTCTTCAAAGTATCAGACTTTATTTCAAATGAAATCACAAAGCCGAGAGCATCTTGCAAGTTGCCCCAATGTTCCTTTGTTTTACAACAGTTTATATACCTTTCTTAATAGTTACATCATTGGTTACCTCATTGTTTTACTTTCTTGGTCACTGGTGATTGGTCTTTATTTATGCTGACTTAACACTAAGTTAAGTGGTGCCTTACCCATCTTTTTATAATGGTGGTTCCGCTGACTTTATAAAAATAAAATAATAAAAATAATAGTTTATTACATACTATTATACTATTTCACACCAAGCCATTTTAAGCACATTACGGGGATATAAAATACCTCTTCATTCTGTGACCGTGCTGCGTGTGATTATACAGACATTACTTTCCAGTGTGTGCTCTTTTACCTACTGGGCTATACTGTACTATCTTGAGCACCCACAGCTGGCCCTAGTCACCCCTTGCCCCTGCTTGGGGTGGCTCAGAGTGCAGAACACTAAATAATAGTTTAGACCTCAAAGCGTTTGATCTGGAATATGGCAGTGAATACAGCTGCATCAGTTCTGAAATTGCAGGTGCTTTTTGTCATGGGTTCTCTGTGCTGGCCTAATAATAATCACATTCCTTGCACACAGCCTGGCTCTGTATAAGCCTAATAATAATCACACTCCTTGCACACAGCCTGGCTATGTATAGTCCATCTTCGACAGGCTGGATCATTACATCCAGCTTTCTCCATTGTTTCATAAAGGGACATAAGCATTCCTGTGGCTGACCCCTGGGGTTCAGGTCGGCTACTAGGCCCTGGCCCATCACAGTCAGACTCAATTTTGTCTGTGGAGGGAATACGATCGTATGATCTCCCTCATTTGCATGGCACAAAGTTCTTCAGTTCACTGGCTTTTGTGACACCGGAGGGGCTTTATCAGTTTAAGGTACCCCTTTGTGCTGAAGGGGGTGCCATCTTCCTTCCAGCACCTCATGAATGAGGTGCTCTGGGGGCTGTTATTTAAATGTGGTATAGTGTACCGGGACGAGATTATTGTGTTTTCCAGTTCATTCGAAGAGCATCTCGGGCATCTGCGCTTAGTTTTCAAAGAACACGGAATACCCTGTAAACCAGAGAGATGTGTTTTCACCCAAAAGGTCATGCAGTTCCTGAGGTACATCATGGGGATGGAGGGCATTATGCCAGACCCTGCCACTCTGGAGTCAATCCAGATGTACTCAAGACCAAGGGGCTGTGTAACCGGTACGGGTCGTTTGTGGACAACTGGATGCAAAAACCTTGATGCAGACTATTGTAATGCCTTATTATCTGGCTCTTCTAGTAGCTCTCTTAAGAGTCTTCAACTAGTACAGAATACAGCAGCACATATTTTGACTAGATCCACATTACTCCTGTGTTAGCATCACTGAATTGGCTTCCTGTTAAATATCGGGCTGATTATAAAGTACTATTGCTAACTTTTAAAGCATTGAAGTGATTGCCCCTTATAAGCCGACACGACTGCTTTATTCACAAGAAGCCGGCCATCTACTACTCCCTAGAATTTAGAAAAGCACAGCTGGTGGTAGAGCCTTCTCTTTTAGAGCTCCTCTGTTGTGGAACGGTTTACCAAAGCATGTTAGGAATTTGGACACAGTTTCAATTTTTAAATCTAGATTAAAAACATATATGTTCAGCCTAGCCTACTGCCAAATATAGTCTAGGTGGAGAGATGGAGAAGGCTGTGCCCTAGTGTCTTATGGAGTGATAAACTTTCCATACTTTATCCTTGATCGGGTGTGGATGGTTTGAAACTCTCTCGGCTGCATGTATTCTCTGTCCCTCTCTTATGCTGCCATAGCTTACACCTGTCGGGGCTATCTGTATATTTCCTATGCTTGTGCTCCCCTGCTCTTACGTAATGCTACTGGCTATAGCACTGCTCACCTTGGACTGAATATGATATGGTCTTTTTTGGACACACTCTGTGCCGGCCAGAAGAGGATGGGACCCCCCCTTTTAGTCTGGTTCCTCCCAATGTCCAACCCTATCAAGCGAGTTTTTCCTTGCCACTGTTGCCTTTAGGCTTGCTTTTTGGGGGGGGGTTGGCCTGGGTTCCCCCTCTGTTTTGTGACAAATCAATTGTGAAAAGCGCTATACAAATAAAAAGGAGGCCGAAGAGGTATTCAACACACTGAAAAATGCTCTGAGTGGGGAGGTCATCCTCTATTACCATGATTTAGATGACCAATTTGTACTGCAGACCGATGCTAGCAATGTCGGGCTGGGTACGGTTCTCTACCAGGTGAAAGATGGGGTGAAGAAAGTTCCCTTTGGAAGCCGGTCACTAAGTCAGATGGAGAGGAAGTACCACACTAAAAAGAGCGAGTGTTTGGCAGTGGTTTGGGCCATGAATAAGTTTCGGCCATACTTGGAGATTAAGCCGTTTAAACTAATCACTGACCACAACTGGTGGACAACAACCCCCAGGTGGAGGGTGAAGTGATTTGTAGATGGGGGGTGCCTAAGCAGCTGCTGACTAACAACGGGCCACAGTTGACCTCAACCCAATGGTCAGTTTACTGCGACACCTGGGAAATTCAGAGCATACACACTTCACCTTACCATCCACAATGCAACTACACAGAGAGAGTCAATCGATATGTGAAGACAATGATAAGGGTCTTTATTGATGGGGATCATCGTAATTGGGACCGTTACTTGCCCCACCTCGCAATGGCATTGAGATCAGCAGTTCACGAGTCCACAAGGCTGAGCCCTGCTCCTCTGAATCTGGGCCAGGAGTCATGGCTGCCTCTGGATAATGAGCTATACGGTCAAGTGAGAGACAGGGGGGAGCTGAGCTATGAACAGTGCCTCAAAGTACAGCTGGAAGATTTCAGTCATCTAGTTGCACAGAACATAGCCAGTGCTCACGCACACCAGAAATTGCAGTATGATCGCCACCAGAGAGATAGATCCTTTAGCATAGGGAATTTGGTCTTGCTGAGGACCCATATCCTGTCAAAGAAGGACAACCATTTCATGGCTAAGTTAGCCCCAATTTGTGAGGGACCCTTTGTTGTTGGGCCTTCAACTCATGTGTAGCTGCGGACAGGAGCCCCACAGCTACACCACATGTTGACATGCCCGAAGGGGACAATACTTTAAGGAGCCCCACAGCTATACCACACCTTAGCATGCCTGAAGGGGAGGATGCTTTCACCAGCAGCAGCAGCGAGGGGAGGTACTTGGCAGCTCTGGGGGCACAGGGGCCACGTATTGGCAGTAGGAATATCCAGAGGGTTAATTATGCTAAATTTGCTAAAGCGGGGGTAAAGGCATAAAGAAAAGAAGAGAAAGTTAATGTTGTTTCCTGTATCTCTGGTAATTTAGAAATGTGTTCTGAAATGTTTCCCAATGTTTTTGGGCTCCTGGGAAGGGTATCTGTTTGTTTGAGCCTAGTACTGTTTTTACCGACCATGGTCGGTTCTAAGGGGGGAGAAGATGTAACGGCAGGTTATGTAATGCGTAGGTGCGTATGCATGAAGGGGGGGGTGGCGAGAGGCAGGAGAGTGGAGAAAAAGTAGATTATGAAATGGAGAGCAAAGCGGCTACTAGTTTTAGCAACTAAAGCAGAACAAATCTTAAAAGACCTTAGGAAAGACAGTGCTGTAAGTTGTACTAGGACTGCGGGACTGACTACAAGTTTTAACATTTGCATAGAAGCCTATTCACTGCTCGCGACGACGAGAGCAGGTCAGATACAGCCTCCACTTCTTCATCCCTGTCCGTCGGACCCAAGCCCTGCACTCAATAACCGGAGAGGATCTGCACAGCAGGAGCGCGTCGATGAATATCCGTGGCTGGCAACGACAACTACATTTATAGTAACGTGCACAAACTGTGGGGTTGTTAGCATTTACTCAGGCCTGGGTGGGAGTGCATCGTTGTATGTTGGGTTTTGGATTGTTCATTCTCTGGCCATTGAACGAAGTAACTAAGTGAGCTTGCAGTGTTGATTAATTAATAAATGACTCTTGCAAACACACCTCAGAAGTTCCCTACAGGCCTTGGCAACCTCTGGTAGATGTGTCCATTTAGGTTCCCAAGTATTTGCTGCTCTGGTCCATCCAAATCCCTCTGCAGATGGTGCAGATTGACATGCTTTTAGGCTTGATGACCAAATACTTGTCTGGTATACCACTCGGTTGGAATGCTGTAATAGAGGTGCGTTGTTGGTAGGGAAAGATGGCCGCACACTGAGTTTGAGTGCAGCAGATGCGTGGCAATTGAGAAAAGATGCTAGAATGCCCACTTTCTATGGTAACAATGAAATTCCTACCAACTTCTGATAGCAGCAACAGCTTTTGGTTCTTAATCTACTAACTAAAAAAAGGATCAAAAGGATCCTCACTCTGAGAGTGTGTGTGTGTGTGTGTGTGTTAGCTACGTGCGTTAGCCATTAGTGAGATACCAGTGTGGGTTAATTTTGTTAGCTATGTGTTTTAGCCATGTTAGCGAGATACATGTGTAGGTTAATTGTGTTAGCTATGTGTGTTAGCTACATTAGTGAGATATCAGTGTAGGTTAATTGTGTTAGCTACATGTGTTAGCTACATGTGTAAATTAGTTGTGATATATGAGTGTTAGCTCTGTGTGTGTTAGCTACATGTATACGGTAGTTGTGTTATGTGAGTGTGTGCTACGTGTGTTAGCTACATGTTAGCTAAATCCAAGATGGCGTGTCAATGCAAGTGCTGTGTTAGTCGGTGCCTGTTTGTTTGTTGACCCTTTCTGACAGTTTTTTGCTGACTGGATGTACACCCCAGTATGTCAACACATTCTGCCATAATCTTTTAAACTTACATCGTATTGTTCTTTATCCAAATCGCGATTCCAGTCCAAGTCCATTAATAACACCCCACAGTTATCAACTCCACTGTTCGCTGCCATCTTCCCCCGACCTGGTCCCGGATGATGGCTATCTGTGCTGTTCCGCACCGTAATTGCTGTGCCTGTGATCGGCTTTGCTATCAACACCTGCCCTACTGGGAATGTAGAGCTAGATTGTTCTGCGTGACAGTGGAAGGATCTGTGGTCTGCTACGAAGCCCTCCTCTGTAGCCTATGTATTTGCTATCCGGATTCTTTTCTGCTGCCTACATCGCTGAGCTTGGACTTTCCTCTGGATCAAACAAGGTGCCCGTTGTATTAAGGCGACTGGCGGGTATCCCACTACTGACTACAGTCATGGAATTTGCTCCATGAAAAAATGCTCCCCTGGCTGCTCCTTTTGCTCACAGGCAGTTACATCACTGCCTCCATTACTGTGTCTGGCTGTTGCACCAGGAATTATCCTGTAACCACCGCAAGCTACGCTGGAATTATAATGGTCTCCCTTCACCTTGTGATGCGATTACTTTCTCTCTGACTTTGAAACTCGGACACTTGAACTGGAATACTTTTTATTACACGCCACAGATTCATGACATGATCAGTGTCAGATGTTGCCATCTAAAAAGCCCAACAGTGTTAGCTCCTGTGCATGTTGTATTCACACTGTTTTCTGCCATGTAGTAATAATTATGTTGCTGTTGATCTCTGGAAATGTACATACAAATCCGGGCCCGGATATGTATGAATCCACGGCTAACCATGTATCATCTGTTTTACATTTTATTTTCCTACTATTAAGCATTAAGCTTTCTAATAATTTCTCCATGTCTGTTGCTGGATGTTGCCTGCACTCTTACTGCATTAAGTGAATTTATGGCCCCCCACATCTCAACTGAATTTGGAGATTTGAATTAGGATATGCTCAATCCTCCTGGCCAAGTTTTACAACAGTTGGATGCCCTTAATCTCTTCCAAATAGTTTCCGCCCCCACCAGGTATAACCCCAGGGCCCCCGGCTCTGCTACATTGCTTGATGTGATCCTTACAAATTCCCCTACTAAATATCAATCTGCTGTTTTCATCACAACGCATTTTTAAACATTTTGTTGAGCAGGCGTATCTCCGTGATCTGGCTGAACAATCCGCTGTACACTGGAACAAAATCTCCCTTATACCCCATATAGAAGATGCCTGCTCTTTTTTTAAAGAATCCTTGCAAGTAGTCATAAACAAATATGCCCCCCATAAGAAAATCAGGACCAAGAACAGATACAGTCCCTGGTTCACACATGACCTAGCTCTGCTCATTTCCCAGAAAAATAGAGCCTGGCGTTCCGCACGATCATCCAAACTCCCATCGGATTGGCTGTTTTTTTTTGGCAGATCAGGAATAAATGTACATTGGCCATTAGAAGTGCTAAAAGTGGCTACTACAAGCAGAGTTTCACCAATTTTGCATCTAACCCCCAAAAATTCTGGCATACAGCTAAATCTATGGAGAATAAGATCTCCTCTCCCCAACTACCAACTGCTCTTAAAGTGGATGAATTGGTTGTCACTGATAAATCAAGTATGGTTGATTTTTTCAACCACCACTTTGTGAATGCGGGTCATATATTTGATTCTGCTGCTCCCACCCCAGGCCATGACACCTTCCCTCCCACTTCTAGTGCCCTGACCCCTACGTTCTCCTTACTACCAATCTCTGAAAGAGACATTTTCCACGAGCATCTTACCTTGGATGTCAATAAAGCAGCTGGTGTAGATGACCTCGACCCATTCTCAGACCGCTGCCCATATACTCGCTGGCCCAATCACTCACCTATTTAATTTATCCATATCTTCATCAGAGTTTCCCCACAATTGGAAATCTGCTATTGTGCTTCCCCTCTTTAAGGGTGTGGAAAAAAGTGACCCCAACTGTTACAGACCCATCTCATTTCTCCCGTCTTGCTAAAGTAATGGAAAAACTGGTCAACAAACAACTTGTACATTATTTGGACACTCAGTCAATCATGCCTGCTATACAATCTGGTTTCCGACCCAAGCATGGGTGCTCCACAGCAATTATGAAGGTGCTGAATGACATCATTACTGCCATTGACTGCAAAGAGTATTGTGTTGCTTCTTTTATTGATTCGGCTAAGGCCTTTGATTCAGTTGATCATATCATTTTACTGCAAAGGCTACGCAACTCTGGTTTCTCTAACAAACACTGACATGGTTTTCCAGCTATTTTCACTCCCGCAAGCAGTGTGTCAAGGCTGAGAACACCCTATCCAAACTCCTCCCTATCTGTTTCCTGCTCTCTGCGAAGGCGGTCGCATTTCTTGCTGCTCCTCCCTGACTTCTCACTTCCTACTTCTCCCTCTGACTGCTGCTGCTTCTGTCGGTCTGAGTTAATAAGCTGGTCTCTCAACGCAATTGACACAATCTTTTCAGCCAGAAAAGCAGGCTCGGGGGAGCCTGTCTGTCCAGCCGGCACTTTCGCTGCGGGCTATACCATGGATGCTTACGAGAAGTGGCGGGTGGTATGTTTGGCGGCGCTAACTGTGGAAGACGTGGAAGATCTGTATATTTTTGGCTTCATGATAGCAGGACAGTTGTTGCTGGGATTAAGCATGGCACTGATCTATCAGAAAATTGGAAGGATGGCATCGTCTCAAAACGCCCAAAGGGTGCCTGTCATATTAAACGAGATGGGTAGAGTGCTGGGTTCTCAGATGGTGGCGATTGGTCGGGGATTTGAACAAGATCTCTGGGATACTCAGCACTTTACAACGGCGACGTGCAATCGTTGAGGAACGAGAAATTTCGTCTGGGGGAGAATGAGGTGCAGTTCGCATGGAACCTGCTCTTCATCTTGTCCAATAACATTCTAATCTGGCTCCCCTGTTATCGGTCTGGCAAGGCTGTGGTTCAAACTCCCCTGGAATTTGCACAGAAGGACGGGAACTTGCTCTCGTTCCAAACCCAAACAACTCTGTTGATGACTTCTGGACGAGGCCGACCAAGGATGTTTCTGTAGCAACCTGTTATCGTTGGAACATTCTGCGCACGCCTGAGATCTGTCTCCACTGGAAGAACTCTACAGAGGCACACACACACACAGACACATGGACTGGTCACACAGACATTACCTCCCCGCCTTCCTCCTCCCTTCCCTCCTCCCTTCTCTCCACGGACAGGTGGGCGGTTTGCGCGCTACGTCGCTGCATTTCGGAAGCCTGTTCTGTGTGTTACCCCCCACCCTCCCCATCCCCCACCCCTTGTCGGCGTTGTTCGTGTATGTACGTTGCTGGGGCCTTGCCCCTCCCTACCCCCCACCACTTGTGTTACTTTTTGTATACAATGTGTGCTTTTCTATGTATATGCATTTCGCTGTCTGTACTTGTACTGGGCACTGACAATAAATTGAATCCAATACCAATCCAATACCAATATCACCATAGGTTTGCCTCAGGGCTCGATTTTAGGCTCGACCAACACTCTTTTCCATCTACATAAACAACATTGCACTATCTATTGGTAATGACCAAATACATCTTTTTTTTTATTTTTATAATTTGTTTCTGATTTTATCCCATTTTCTCCCAATTTGGTAGCCAATTAGACCCGCTATTTTTACGTCAATCCCCCCCTAGTAATGTGAGTTCGCTGCCGTAGTCCTGCGACCGGTAGTGACGAAGCGAAGTGACGCCTCTTACGAGACGCACCCGCAGCCCGTCGACCGTAACTCGGTACTACAGGGCCACTCTTATACGCAGCGAACGTCACGTCGGCTCCCCTCCCCCCTCCCTGGGGCGGAAAGCCAATCGCCGCCCCCTGGTGGCACTCCCGGCCAGAGCCAACACTTGGCGAGACGGGGAATTGAGCCCCGGTCTCCGTGGCCACCGTCGGACGTTGTAACCACTGGACCACGCGGGAGGCCCGACCAAATACATCTTTATGCCGATGACACCATACTGTACTGCTCTCACCGCTCATTACACACAGCCCTCACCAACCTTCAGTCATCCTTTTTACTTATACAGAACACTTTTAATGATCTCCACCTCAAACTCAACACTAAGAAAACAAAATGCATGCTCTTTCACAAAATGAAACACACTTTGGACAATATCCCTAGGATCCCTTCATCACCCCAAAATCTCAACAGATTTATTTTCTTTATTTCCTCTGCCACCTATGATTGGAATTCCCTACAATCGACTCTCAAACTTCCCAACCTCAACCCGTCCATATATGCCTTTAGAAAACCTCTACAGAACACATTCACTGATAAATGCACCTGTTAGCTCCCTATCCCCTTGTGATTCCTGCGTTCTATGTATATAGTCTTTTTGTGTTTTTGTTATTTTAACCTATGACATTGCACTGCCTGCACATTGTTTTTAACCACTTCTTTATGTTTTGTGTAATTGTGTGTATTATTGCACTACTTTGACGCTTGCCTTCTTGGCCAGGTCAGTGTTGTAAATGAGAAATTGTTCTCAATCACTTTCTACCTGGTTAAATAAAGGTTAAATAAAAATAAATAAATGTTAAAATTTAAAAAAAGTTAGATTCCAATCTGGCGTACTACAAACAAGCACAAAGTCTGGACAAACTTGACTGTAGTCTGGACGAACTTGAGTCCTGTATCAACTCTTATCAAAAAATGTCGGAGGATAAGACCTTTCCGAAAGTAATACAGAGGCCTGAACTACCACTGACATCTGAGGCTGAAACATATTAAACAGCGATGCCTACCAAAATACTAGGCCTACCGGCATCGGGAAATCCGACCCCAAAGCGGTATCGGGTATCATCCACCGAAACAAATGGTCAGCCCGTGGTTAAAATAGAGTTGGAGGTTTTGGAAACAATCAATGAAAGATGAGCAAAACTGGATACGCTTGATACACTGTTGGCTGAAGTTGAAAGATTAAAAAAAGTTTGTAATTTAACCACCAACGCACAGAGGATCTTATTATTAAAAACAAGGTAATTAATGGCAAAATAGATCATCTGCAAACTTAGGTAGGAAAATAAATACCTGACAGAATCCTTGTGGACATTCAGATGCGATCCATGCGAGAATTTTCTAAGGCATTCCACAGAAAAAAGATGAAAATCCAGAAGCAGTTATCCACAATGTCATGCAAAAAGAGATGAAGATGAGACCCGAACAAGTAGTGACAAAGTTCGATTTCTTTAAACAAAATGAGGAGATAAAACTGAAGAGTAAGGAACTGAAAGGGTCCAAGTTCTACATGTTTGATTAGTTCCCCAAGGAAATACTGCATAGGCAAAATAAGCTGTACCCCATCCACAACAAGAACTGGAAACTGGACAGACAAGTGACCCTGGTGGTAGACCGGCTGAGGGCCAGCTATACAGAAATAAAGAGGTAACACCGTGGCTTTATTGATGAACATAAAATATAGCATGTTAGCCCCCATGAAAGGCTGAAGTTTTCACTAAAAATTGGACTACGGTATGAGTTTATTTTTCATTTTTATAATTTTTTGGACCATCCACTCTGAGAGCGGAGGTAAGAATTTTCTCCTTCGAGAGGCCTTTTTTTCTTATTCTTTTCTTCTTCCCCATGACCGAATCCTTTTGAACAATATAAGTTAATTTGCTAGACCATTATGCCTATTTCTCTCCTTTTTTCCCCTCATCCACCTTGGAGTAATTATACGGGACTGAGACCGATGATGGACAAAGTTCAGACCATCTGACTGGTATAATAGGTCCCTTTTTGTTAACGAGTCTTGCGTGCTCCCAATCCCCTTATATGATATGTTTTATTATTAGTTTATTGGTTATCAATTATCTATCAATGTACATGTACAGTGTCAATGAAAAATATTTGTAAACATTATGCTGTACAGGGAATAGGATGTATAAAAATAATGAAATGGTGGAGTGTGTGCGGGTGTGTGTTTGTGAGTGAGGGGGAGAGCGAGTGAAATGCCATAGTTAGGTAGAGGGGTATGTGGGTGTGTGTGTGGGGGGGTGGGGTTTATTGGTCATGAATTATCTACCAATGTACATGTATAGTGTCAACGTAAATATTTGTAAACATGATGTACAGGGGATAGAAGGTACAAAAATAAAGAAATTGGGGAGATGTGATTGTGTTAATTTTCTCTTCTTCAGTTAAGAATAGCGATAAGGACGGTAAAGTAATTAACTTTGTTAGTCGATTGAATATTATGGTCTGGGATATTTGCTAAATGTTTTTGTTACATGACCACCAGACCGATTGTACATTGTAAATTGTAATTTGCATTTTCAAGAAAAAAGCTGCCAGCCACACATTATGCTGCAACCCTGCAATGGAGCGAAAGTTTTGGGTTACGAAGCTCATTGCAGTTTATAGTAGGGGTGGGAGAAAATGCCCCAGAGTTCACATCAAGTGCACTATATTATATATTATATGTGTAAGTGTTGGTCTATGTTAAGGGCTATGTGTTCAATGTTTTCTCGTGTGTTAGTGTGTAAGTCAGTTTGTCAGTTTGTCCTGTTGGCATCTTAACATCTATCCCAGTCAGTCATATACTTTTTGTGAATTACTCAGTACCTATTCCAGTTTGTCTCAACTTGTCTGTATTGTAGAAATATAGCTAATAGACACTTTGGAAATAGACATGATAATATTGGCTGGAGATCTTAATAATACCTTCAATAAATTAGATAGAAAGACTACCAAGTTAAAAAGCCCTATCTCACCTTAAGACCTTAACAAACTTCTTAAGTAATAATAACTTGCAAGATATTTGACGCACCCTCAACACAAAAACTATGGACTACACCTTTTACTCACATCCTCAAAATAGCTACAGTAGATTAGATTACATATTTATCTAAATCTGGAATTGATAATATTATATCAATAAAAATTCCCGATATAGTAATCTCCGATCACGCAGTAGTAATGACTACGATTTTATTGATGACACAAATATTTTGATGACATAGGCCAAATCCTCACATAATATGGGACTCATTTAAAGCTTACATGCAGGGCATGATTATTTCATACTCATGAAAAATGTCAGGTCTACAGAATGAATAGAAATCTATTGAAAAAGGTATTACATTGCTAGAGAAAAGGCATAAGAGGTGTATGAAGGAAAAAGATAGGAAGGAACTTCAAGCGATGAAATGTAAATATGATCATTTATTATTAATGAGAGCAAATTACTATAAATTGAACTCTAATAAATTATATTATATATCTGCAAACAAGACAGAGAAACAACTATGTGCACTAACAAGACGAATATTAACTAAGTCTACAGTAGTTCTTAAAGATTGACAAAGTAAAGAACCAATATATAACAACATAATGATTAATGATCAGTTTAAATTGTATTATTGTATTATGAACAATTATATCAATTATATAAATTGGAGATAAAACAGCAGGAGTATGATCCCAAGTATTCTTCAACTAAACAAATCAACACTGAACAGAAAGAGAACCTGACAAATGACATAACTGTAGAAGAAGTACTGGAAGCAATCAAGAAGTTTCCTAACAGAAAAGCACCAGGATTAGATGGACTCCCCATTTGAGTTATACACAATATTTTGGGAGAATGTAAGTTCATTATTTATGGATGTCCTATCTTATATGAAAGTGAGTGCATCCTTACCAAATACCATGTACCAAACAGTAATTACGGTCATACTTAAACCAGTAAGGAAAGGCTATACACCTGCAGACTACAGACCAATTAGCTTAATTAATTGTGACAATAAAATAATAACAAAAGTTATAAATAACCGAATTGCAAAGGTACTACCAGAGATAATTCACCCAGACCAAGCTGGATTCATTCAAAATAGAACATGTTTAGCCACCATCCAATATGCAAAGAAATATGGTATCGATCTAGCACTCATGTCGGTAGACGCCAAAAAGGCATTCGACCAGGTCAAGTGGCCATATTTATTTAAAAGTTTACAAGCATTTAATTTCCCCCCAGAATTTATTAACGTTTATTACTATTTATTACTAAAAGCCCAACCGCTCAAATTCTCTCAAATGGCATGTTATCTAAACCATCTTACCTAACAAGAGGAAGTAGACAAGGTTGCCCACTATCACCTTCTTTGTTTGCAGTCACAATAGAACCACTGGCTCAAAAAATAAGGCAAAATAAATAAATATCAGGTGTGGAGGAAGAAAATTGTATAGAGTTGGGATACCAGACCATATCCACAGGGGGGACGGTAGACACTAATTAATTCAGTGTGACGCTGCAGTTTGGACCACTTGGCCACAGCGCCAACAGACAAAGGGCTTTTCGCGCCACAACTTCAAAGGAACAGTTGTTCGTTCCCACGGCAGGAAACCTCCTTCCCATTGGTTTAAGACCCTGGGAGGGCTGTTCTAACAACCTGTTATATCTTCATGTTAGCCCATAGCTCCATTTACCTGTAAGTTAACGCCCTGTTACTTCCCCCTTGTGATTGTTCCCTCCCCTTCCGTTGCTTGGATATAAATATTCATTTGAATTTGAAGGCGGGAGATTCGCCGTCCTGCGTGACACGGGTCTCCATGCAGCTGCTCGTAATTAAAGCTTTAATACTGTTTAAAGGAATTCTCTCTGATCCTGCTGAGTTATTTTTTCCACGACAATTTGGTGCCTTCGACCCGGGAATGCAGACACTCGACGGAACGGCCTCGCTTCCACTGATGGGACCAGACATGCGCCGCTGCGCAATAGAGAGAAAGGTTGGGGCCTTATTCAAAACCCATTATAGTGGTATTTGACTGTTCCCGTCAGTGAAGGTGAGTAACGCAAGAGAGAGTCTCGCGTTCCGCAATTACAGGGACACAGGGGAGAGTTTGTTTAAGCAGTATACTGAAGGTTTGAAGAGGTTAACCGATAACAGAGGAACTTCGACGAAATTTTAGCTATGGTTATAGTCGGAAAAGGCGGATCAGTTATTGGATTAGGTATTTAAAATGCTTAGCTGATAAACTTATTGATCAGGACTTGGTAAGCATTAATGTGATTGAACAGTACGGTTAAAGGAACAAGCTATGGTTATAGCAGGACCGGTGGATCAGTCTGGGGATTAGGTATTCAAAATATTTAGCTTCGGATACGAATGATCGCGTAAATCTGGTGATGCGGTAGGCGAAACGAACGGGCAGGTTAGGTCGAAAATAGGTCGAAGGGAGCGTCTGTTATATCTGAGAAAGTAAAATATTCCATTGGCCTTGCGCATTGTAAAAGAGAATATTTTACTTGTTGTACAACATGTTGAAACCTAGATCTAGTCGGAACTCCGCGGAGAGAGATATGTTGCATTAGGCTTACGGTGACTGTTACTCCGGTAGCCTAAGTATTGCCTACGCCTTAGTCACGCGTGTATATAGGACCATCAAGTTATCGTCAGGGCAATGGTTATTGTCGGTCGCGGTGGGTCAATTATCGGATAGATATTGGATACAAATATTTCTGATAATACGCAGAAAAGGACCAGGGAGTAGACCGTATAATTACGTGTGGCAAGATGCAGCCGATAACTTGAATTGGGGCGCTATTTAATACCCGGGAGGGAGGATGAACAATCTCAAGTGAATGTTGTGTTGTTTGTCGTGTCGCGCATATGCATTGTGAAACAACAGGGCACATTCTGTGATCGCTTAGGGCTATGGTTATAGTCGGTCGCGGTGGGTCAATTATTGGATTAGATATTTAAAATGTTTAGCTGATAATACGCCGAAAAGGATCAGAGTATTAGACTGGTTTTTACTACTGGTGGCAAGACGAAAAGCGACTCACAGAATTGTGTGCTTGTGTGTACCCGGGATTGTTGTTCGTAAGTTAGTCAAATGGGCCTATAGATACGAAAACACAGGACGCTGTGTGGTGGACACGTGGTGAGAGCGCTTGTCCAGCGGTTAGATAAAATGTATATAAACAAACTAAAGTGATTTGTTTAGAGCAAAGTGGTTCTCCACTCACCCGTAAACTAATTCCAGACAAAGGACTGTTGGAATACATATGAGAGTTTGCACATCTAACCCCCCTTTTTGTGTGTCTTCCCCCTTGATGTGTCTAAGACAACGGTGCCATTTGGGTGCCCCAGTCCTTGGCCCCAGTTTAGCTCCCCTCCCTCCCCCAGGTGTAATCTCCTGTCTCATGTGAGTTTGCACTCAATCTAACCCCCCTTTTTGTGTGTCTTACCCCCTGATGTGTCTAAAGACAATGGTGCCATTTGGTGGCCTCCCCCCCACTCCAGTTCCCCTCTCCTTCCCCAGGTGTGATCTCCTGTCATTGAGGCCTCATCTTGTTTGAGTATGTGATTGGCATCAGAAGGAGGGGTGTGGGAAATCCATTGCAAAGTATAAAGCATCATCATTCTGTTTACATCTTTGGTTTTTTGTCAATCTGTACTTGAGAGGACAAACCCAGTATGTTCTCTACTCTATTAAAGAAATACATTTTGAAACACGGAAACAAAGACTTCAGCCTGCATTAATTGTTCTACTAACAAAGGTACGAAGGAACAACTTTAACTCTTTTTAAAGGAAATTCCACATCATTTGGCGAGCCAGCCCACGACCGTCGTTCTCGTTGCGTTTTTAACAAAAACCGGGAGGTTGAAACCGGAGTACGCTGCAAATTGCAATACCGAAGGCTGGGAAACTAAACTTTTTGAACTCTGAGCATTGATGCGCGTTTGAGAAGGACAGAATCCAGGAGCCTGCGGCCGATCCAGTTATCAACCCGAAGTAAAGAAACGGACTTGAAGGCACGGAAAACGGACCCCGTACATTTGTGAGTATAACATATTAATGTGTGTAATATTGTAGAGAAGTACTTACGAAAATTGTGTAGTGTTTTAAAATACAAGTGACTAGAATTGATTGTACAAGTGTACAGTGTTCTCAGTAGGGGCTTGTATAAAATTACACAGACCTTGGGCAAAAATTTCAAGTACCAAAAGTGTGTTTGTCCATTGTATCAGGGGTTTAAGAATGGCAGTGAATTGTTGGAAACTGTGGGCCGCTAGCTGGTTGGCTAAACATTGCAAGGAGGGTCCATTTAATGTACCAGAAAAAGCGGATGATTTTCAATACCTCCTAACTGCTTGTGAAGCTCGTAATGAAACGGAGAAAAATAAGAAAAGGAGACAGGCTAATTGTGTGATGGCCATGGCCCAAACAATAAAGTTATTAAAAGATAAAGTTGTGGAAGTTCCCAAATTAAAATGTAACATTGAAAGTTTGGAGAATAAACTTAGGGTCAATTCAAAGGAGTTGGAAGCATCTGTAGCAGAGCGGATGGTACATGCTACAACTCACTTAGAATTTAGAAAGGAGATCAGTCATTTGAGGGAGAAATTGGGTTCCACGGTTACGGAATTGCGTCAAACGCAGAAACAACTGCGCGATGCGCAGATAGCATATAAAGGGTTATGGGATGTGTCTGGTGAAAATGAGGATAGGGCCATTGTACAGAAGTTGAGACAGGTCAAAGAAAAAAATGGCAAAGCAGAAAATTACAAATACAGTAATGAAACGGCGTAGCAGCGCTAGGTTTAGGACAGTTAAAGGACCAGAGCGAGTCAGAATACAGTTCAAATGATGATGATGAATGGGAAGTCAGACAAGCAAATTCTGCGGCTCCTTGGTTAGGTGGTGTTGAGGATGGGAGTGGTGACGGAAGTTCAGATGAGGAGCAGGAATTGCATGCTACTAGGGCGGAATGTACTAAATCTGTAGCCGATTCACTTCGATCTAATGTCCGAAGGGCGTCTAGAAGTAGCTACTACTTCTAGATAGATCTACTAGTAGATCGCAGACAGATAAACATGCCAAAATAGCACCGGTAGTTACACGCAGGGTTCGCACAAGCGGAACACATAATCCTGTTAATGGGGCCATCACGTATGCATATGAGGATCAGCAGGCTGAACGCGACCTCACTCTGTCACAACTGGCCACACTACAACAGCAGCTACCGAAATGGGACGGGGTTGAGGACCCGACTGCAGTTGTTGATAAGGTGGAGGCGCTACAGCGAATGCACTCATTAACGGACAGGGATTGTTGTAAACTATTACAGTCTGTGCTTCCTACATCAGTAACAATTCCTTTAGAATTCGTGCAGGGCCATGGAAATCCCGTTGTTTTCCCCAACCATGACACCAGGTTAAGGCTAATGAGTGAGGCGGTAGGGTATCGCGTTATGGCAGATATTAATAAGATTCTTGAATCCATGCCTAATGAAGGGCAGCACCCTACCGATTTCCTCAGAACGTTTATAGGAGTGTATAATAGAAACAGAGGTGGAGGGACCAGGGTGCTATTGACAGGTGACGATCCTATGTTCTGGAGTTTGGTCGTTAGTAAATACAAAGATCGCGTCTCTCCAACCTGCCAACATTTACTGCTACAACTGAATAGGGAATTGAGCGCACAGCCCATCAGACAACACATAGGGAGAGAGATTCAGGAATGTTTAACAGCATGGAATGAGTCTGAACTAAATTCTTCCCCAAGCAGAGCTCTAAGAAAAGGATTGCTCTGTTAGCATCTAACAAGGGACAGGTTGCATTTGAGTGTTTTAATTGTGGAAAGCCAGGACACATTCAGAATGAGTGTAGGAACCCCCGTGTGTGTGCCAATTGCAAGCGTGTTGGACACTCCAAGCGACGATGCTGGTCAAAAGGAGGGGGGATGGAAGGAAAAGGACCAAAACAGTCAGTTGCACAGCAACTTCCAGACAGTACAGGCACAGACTGAAAGCACTCAGAATGTACCTACATATACAGAGTTCATGTGTCCTCACATGATGAGTTTCTTACCCAAGTGCAGCAGGCACTTCAGAGTAAGCTTCTAGATGCTGCTAACACAATGGGAACAGCACATCATCACCCAGCAAGGGCCTATGCCCCCACACAGAGTGTATTTCCAAATTGGGGATCAAGTAATGCTTAAAAACTTTTTAAAAGGGGGGGGCTGGGAAGCAAACTGGGAAGGTCCATATGATATTATGGACAAACTGGGAGAAACCAATGTGAAATTGGCAATACAAAAGCGAGGTAGACCAATACAGTATTTCTGGTATCATGGTGATCAGTGCAAATTGTACAACAAAGCTGAGCTTAATACCAATATCAATGTGAATCATGACTAACTGCATAAGAATATACACTCACACTTGGTCTTTTTCTCTCCTACAGAAATAAATTAGGACGATGCTCCTGTTATTTTTGAGCAGATTCTGGTTGGGAACCACTATTAAATGGGATGCTCCTGTCATCTTCATAAACAAGACACAATGTGTCAAACAAGGACAATATGCCCAGTTGCAGTTTGATTCCCCGCTTGGACTTCAGACCTGGTGGAAAGATGGTAAAGCATATGGAACAGGTTTGGGTGTGTCAAATTAGATTGATGCACAACAATTGAAAACAAATGAACTGAAACTGAAGGAGATGATCGCTACCCAGATTCTCAAAATGGATGCTTTCTTACAGGAAGGAGTGTATTTGTATGTTTAATTCTTGTCTTGGTTCAGTGTGTTCTTATTTATTGTATGTGTTCCATTCTGAAACGGGAAAACATCTAATTTACAAACGACCTTGTCAAACTGGTACCTTGGTTTAGGGCAGTGTTTCTCAAATAGTGGGGCGCGCCCCCTTGGGGGGGCGCGGTGCGATGCCAGGGGGGGCGCGTGTGACCAGAGGCGTAGCGTGGGGGTGCAAGAGGGCGCAAAATTGAAGAAAACGTTAAAAAAAAAAACCTTTTAGCACCGTGGACCGGTTCCGAGGCGTAGCACCCAGTCCGAAAATAAACGAATTGGTCTCAGCTTTTTTTGCGTAGCACCCCCCCGGTCCGCGAAATAAACGAATTGTTCTCAGCTTTTTTTCGCGTAGCACCCCCGGTCCGCGAAATAATTTCTTCTTCCTAGGGGGGGCGTAACAGAAAATAATTGAGAAGCACTGGTTTAGGGGGTCCTCACTCTCTCCCGGTCCCAATCCCTAGTGGGTAGATTGATTGAACAAAAGAGCACCCCATTGTAATTGTGATAAGATCAGTCAGAGCCGGACAGTATCCAGCATGATGCCAGTGTAAAGATGTTGATCCAAGACGGGTAAGATCCTTCGCTAGGAGAAGGACAACCTAAGGCAGGATAACATCGCCTCGGATGCACAGAATATTCATGCCAGTGGAAGAGGTGTTGCTCCCATGACGGGTAAGACTCTTCAGGATCTGAAAGAGCAACCTAAGACAGGACAACATCGCCACTGATATGTGATGCTTCTATGTTAAGACAAGCATCAAAGGGGGACTGTAAGATATTGAACTGTAGGCAGACGGGTAAATCATATCACAATTACAAAGGATCTGTGCGGCCAAATGGAGACAGTCATTGACCTATGAATAGGTGATTGAGAGGAAGAGACAGAGGAACTCCTGAAACCGGAATGGCCAGTGGAATACATGGATAGGTGATCAACTGGCTTCCTAAATCAATCACATTATTTCCAAATACTCATTTCTGTTTTGCCCCAGCCTACACTGTTCAAATGGGGAACATTCATTTTCAACTTAAGTTTACCTTTGATTAATTTTGTGTTTGTTTGCTTGATATGGTTTTGTTTTCTTAAACATATATATGTATATATATACATTTTTTCATTATAATTTATTTTGCTTTACAACAAAAAAGTGGGGAATGTTGGAATACATATGAGAGTTTGCACATCTAACCCCCTTTTTTGTGTGTCTTCCCCCTTGATGTGTCTAAGACAACGGTGCCATTTGGGTGCCCCAGTCCTTGGCCCCAGTTTAGCTCCCCTCCCTCCCCAGGTGTAATCTCCTGTCTCATGTGAGTTTGCACTCAATCTAACCCCCTTTTTGTGTGTCTTACCCCCTGATGTGTCTAAAGACAATGGTGCCATTTGGTGGCCTCCCCCACTCCAGTTCCCTCTCCTTCCCCAGGTGTGATCTCCTGTCATTGAGGCCTCATCTTGTTTGAGTATGTGATTGGCATCAGAAGGAGGGGTGTGGAAATCCATTACAAAGTATAAAGCATCATCATTCTGTTTACATCTTTGGTTTTTGTCAATCTGTACTTGAGAGGACAAACCCAGTATGTTCTCTACTCTATTAAAGAAATACATTTTGAAACACGGAAACAAAGACTTCAGCCTGCATTAATTGTTCTACTAACAAAGGTACGAAGGAACAACTTTAACTCTTTTTAAAGGAAATTCCACATCAAGGACATGCAGGCCAGTTGCAATTGTTTGCTCAAACATTCTACGTGGGCCAGGTGCAGTTCTTGGAATACGTTTGTAGAACAATGGGATAGGAGTGAGAAGCCGTTTGCAAGATAGGAGATCAGGGACACGTGGTGTTGAGCACATGTCCAGTGGTTAGAGGGACTCAGCCCGTAAGATAATTCCAAATAAAGGACGTGCAGGCCGGTTGAAAATGTTTACTCAAACATTCTACGTGGGCCAGGTGCAGTTCTTGGAATAAGTTTGTAGAACAATGGGACGGGAGTGAGAATCCGTTCGCAGAAGGTTGCGTATCGGAGTGGCGGAATCAGGACTCGTAGCTGAATCACAGTTCTGCTAGCTATTGTATACTATAGAGTAATAATAATAGCTATAATAATTATAATAAATATTGTATTATAATAAAATATGTGTATGTATACGCACTATGATCCGCAACATGCTATCAATTAAAGAGCAGGAATAAATATACGCACAAGAATCCTGATCTCCGATTCCCGGATAATGGATCTCTTGATTTGGCTAAAATAGTATATTTGGGGAGTGCGTTAGGACGGGGCAGATGTACTAGCATTCCTTTGTTGGCATGATTAAGCCTTAAGGCGCTGGAATGAATCGCGCAGGCGCCGTTATAAAGATACAGAGGGAAATGAAGGAAAACAATGAGAGAGATGACCCCTATCTTTATTAATTGTGAGGAAGCCAAAGAATAAAAAGGAGAAGAATAGTCATCGGCATATTATAAGGTATAGGCCTAAAGTAATAATAAATAATAACTAGAGAATAGAAATAAGAGAAAAATAGTTAATTCCCAGGATAGATTTAACACATGCTGTGGGGTGAACACGTGGTGTTCAATTAGACGGAATATGTTATTTTTGCTTACACCTACATTTCAAAGGCAAATGGGGTTAAATGTAGGACGTTTTTATCATCTACTGGAGTGAGCAACTGTATTTTATTCAAACCAGGATTTGTGTAAAATATTAAATTAGTAGCGTTGTGGTGGTGATCGGGAAATAGCTTTTGGCGGAGCTTCAAAGGAAACTCCAACAAAAGGATTCCCTTCCCCAGATCAGCCAGGGCAATCAGAGTGACTCGCCAAGAAACTGGTTTTGCGACATACCACCGTCCAGACACCCCTGTCTTCCTGTAAGCAGAGCCGTAAGACCCCCCCTGGGGGCTCTATTGTCTCCCAAATGTAGTCCACTAGAGAACACGTTAGGGGCGGGGGCCGCTAGGGAAGAAAAGGGAGGGTTGGGAAGTGGGCACAATCCGGTTTTGGGTGGGGACATTAAGATTTTGCATGCTAATGTACCTGTATAGCAAAGGTTATCAGGCTGAAGGTGAGTTAAATGGGAAGCTAGTCTGGGCTGTATTTTCTGCATCAATGCATTTATATGTGGCTCAGGTCGCAATAAATCAGTAGCACAATTACCTCCATTTGGTGTTACGAATAGGGTTGGAATAACTTTTGTGGCAATGCCGTGTCGTTGTCACGTTTAGAAGTATTTGAATGAAAAGAAGAACCGAGCGAAGAGGGTCACGGACGGCTCAGGTAAATGTCGGCTTGGAGCGGTCCGGAAAACCGCGCGTGCGTGTTGTGAACCCGAATGGCGGAAGGGTCCTATTCAAAGTTTGTGCTACTGATCAGTAAAGATGTAGACAGTATTGATAATTCTCGCTAACCTGTAGTCAGCTAACCTAATATTCGCTGAGGTAAAACATATTTCCGTAGGTAGATTTAACTGTGTGCTCCGAGTGAACTCTCATAGTACCATCCATCGTGATTTAAGATGCGTACAATGGATGAGGACGGAAGTGCGGTTTTGACGCGCACACTATGGTAAAGCAGAACTCGAGTATCACCTTCAATCTACAAAGCATGCTGTGTTTAATGATGGTTAAGTTAAGCTAGCAGTAATATTTTGAAGCATCATTATAGTGACTGCGAAGCTGATTTAATATCGAGGGTATAACTGACAGATCGCGTGGTAGCATCCTGGATTATGTGTATATTATGTACCCAATTTTATTGTTGATTAGAGATAGAAACCACAGGCGTTTAATGACCAGTGTTAACCTCCAGTTAAGATGGGGAAGCCTCTGTTTGCCGCAGGGAAGGGTGAACCAAAGAAGGGTGATCCAGGGATTCCGACCACTTTGAAAGGGGGTCGAGGTACATCGTTTACAAATGGCTACAGTCACGCATAGATGATTTGATAGCCGATTACAAGGGCAGACTAGCTGTCCAATCACAGGCACGCACAAAGCGTGACCTATTCGCTGACGTAGTCGGCCTATTCGGTGCTGGTAACTCAATATCGAACACATACCAATTTACTGCTTAGCCATATGATGTTCAACCAGACCAACATGGCAGGTCATGAAGTAGCATGTAGAATGTACGCCTAAGATATGTTACAAAAATGTTTAACCTACAACGGAAAATTAGGGTAAATAATAGTATTCATAAAGGAGGCTATATCCCATTAGAATTGGGCCTGGGTCGTGTCAGAAACTCCTGGGAAAACTATAGTAATAATAATTACGTATATACCTAAAAACAAGGAACTCCAAGATTAAATAAATCTTGGAAATTAGTAGGATTGACCCCATTTAATCGGTTGTTTGATCGATGGGCTGTTGGGCGACCAAGATTTATTTAGGTCACGCAGAAAAATAAAAACTTATATAAGACAAAAGGGTTTCGAACAATCGAAAAAAACGGACGGCAGTTAGTCGACCGAAATTTGTTTTGGTCAGGAACAGCCCTAGAAATTAGGGTATGCATACCAGTGTAAATGTGTAAATAGGACTGAGTGAATGTGCGCATTTGTATGTCTATGTATGTATATGTGTGTGTACACGTGCGTGTCCGTCCAGTTAGATGGGGAGATCTTGATGATTAATGATTGCACATCTGACTCTGTTAAGCCACTAACTCACTTTTGCTGTTGACCCCGTTGTTTTCCAGATGGAGGTAGAGCATTCCGAAACGGTGTACCGTTTACGGAGAAGGGATGACTGACAAAGAGTGTTTTACGTTGTGCTGTTCCACGCAATATGTTGTACCATGTGTGCATACCGATTTGTATGTTTTTGGTTTTATTTCTAAGGTTTCCATCATTGCCAATGCTTGTCTCACAAGTAGATGTAGCAAGCCCAAAGATATATATATATATTAGACGCAATAAAAAAATTGGAAATGGGCCGGCAATGATTGCTACCTTTACTTAGATGGCTTATGGCGCTGCCGGACTGGCCATCCGGTTGCGCCAATCAGCCTATTGCTGTACTGTGCTCGCATGTATCACAGTGTGACGCATGTGAGCAAAGGGGGAATGATGGCAGCCTGTAACAAAAACTGGGACTGGAACAATTTTTTAAACCAAAATTACCGTGCTAGCACAGCAGACATGGGAAAATTGTATCACATGTCAACAATTCGATGTAGAAAATCCAGCACCAGCAACACAGGCCTCATATCCTCCCCCCTTAAGGTATAAGGTAAATCAAAGATTTTATTACAAACTGCAGCATAACCAGGTTCCACCACCAGAGTTCCACTTGGCACCCACGGCACCAGCACGCATCACCACTTTTATCCGGTCGGAGACATGGGCATGCATCTGATGGATGATGCAAGGAAGGTATTGTGTGATGCTAACAAATTGCGTAGGGGTTCTACAGTAACAGGTGGAGGAGATCCAGATGGCCAGGATGAATCCAGACGGCCAGGATGACTTCACCCGGCACTCCCCGAAGCCAAGCGACTGGGACCCAGCAGTAAAGTGCAAAAGCCAGCCCACCTGGAACCACTACATGACGAAGGGAAGCCCCTCCAGATGCAGCACCTCTTGTTCCTTCTCCACCAGGATGGGTGGCCCATCCCTTCCCAGACAAAAGGGAAGTGAGATGGGTACTGAGTACTGAGGAGGGCACGTGCTGCTTCAACCTCTCCCTCCTAGGACCAGGAAAAAAGTACGAAGCCGCTGAATCTGGACCTAGAGGTTCCAGTGAAGATCGCAAGAAAAGAAGTAACAAAGAATACACACACCATAACACACTGTGAATGTTATAGATGTATCATTTATGTTGTTAATGTTAGCCATGAAGGTAAAACAGGCTGTAAATGGATCAGGTTGTTGTGTATGTTTGTTAGGCAAACATACAATTGGAAAAAATGGGTAGACCTGTGAGGGCCAAGCTGTTTAGAACAGCAAACTAATTCAGCCCCATGTGAGAGGTGTAGCAATCTCCCATGATAACGGGTAACCTCACACTGAGTTGTAAGTGTCTCCCTCAAATAGGTGGATAAAATAAAAATAAAAAGAGCTCTCCCACAAAAGCTATTGGCTATTTCCAGCTCTATATACAAAACCATATCCCCCAGAGATGAGGGTCAAAAGCTCTAGGCACCAATGGAGTGTCTAACAAGTTGGAAGAATTTCTGAGGGTCAAAAGCTCTAAACCAATGTAAGGAAGTGTCTATACAAATGTTTTGTGCAGATTGTAAAAAATAGCACAAAAGGGGGATTGTGGAGGAAGAAATTGTATAGAGATGGGATACCAGACCATATCCACAGGGGGGACGGTAGACACTAATTAATTCAGTGTGACGCTGCAGTTTGGACCACTTGGCCACAGCGCCAACAGACAAAGGGCTTTTCGCGCCACAACTTCAAAGGAACAGTTGTTCGTTCCCACGGCAGGAAACCTCCTTCCCATTGGTTTAAGACCCTGGGAGGGCTGTTCTAACAACCTGTTATATCTTCATGTTAGCCCATAGCTCCATTTACCTGTACGTTAACGCCTTGTTACTTCCCCCTTGTGATTGTTCCCTCCCCTTCCATTTGAATTTGAAGGCGGGAGATTCGCCGTCCTGCGTGACATGGGTCTCCGTGCAGCTGCTCGTAATTAAAGCTTTAATACTGTTTAAAGGAATTCTCTCTGATCCTGCTGAGTTATTTTTTCCACGACACAGGCATGATGATTGGAAATTGCCATCATAAATTGAGCCTATTTGCAGATGATCTCATGTGTTATATTACTGACATTAAAACTTCAATTCCACAACTATTATTAACTATACAACAGTATTCCGAAATATCGGGTTATAAAATAAATTTTGAAAAAACTGACATTTTAACAACTACTAGAATGCAAAACATACCAATCGAGTTAGAAAAATTGAAGTGGATAGATGTAGATGTCGCGTAGATGTTGCACAGCATTGATTGGTTGGTTAGAGAATGTCATAGTCATAGTTCATCGAGCTAGTACATCATTTTTTTACATCTTACCTTTTAAGCATTTAGCAGATGCTCTTAAACAGAGCTACATCCAGATTAGGAGAAAAAGATAAAAACAGCGATTTGAAAAATTCAGTGAAAAGACAGAAAAAGACCATCCTTCATTTCCCTTAATACATTAACATTATTTTCAAGAGTCGTCTGCTGGTTCCTTTGTTCCACGTGAATTTACTCTATTATTTTAATGCTATTAAGGTGAGTTGCTTGCACACAAGCTGCTTTCATGACATGCGTACTTACTTTTTCGTAAAGGTTTTAAAGCCCATTGTACTGAGTACATTCAACTCAGAGATTCTGCAAACAACGAAAGATCAACTGTGGTCTTCACATCATTCTAAATTATATATTTAAGGTTGCAAATATCCAGCTGTTTTGTGTTGTGCTTTAGATTGCATATACATGTAACATGTCACTACAATACCTTAATGCAAATAATTAACTAACAAAACAAAGAAAAAGCATATACATTTTTTAAGCATATAGCAGGCGCATATAAGCATATAGCAAACGCTCTTATCCAGAGCCACTTACAAGATGTGCATTAATACATGGTAAGAACAATCATAGTTCGCACAAGAGATCAGTGCAGTAATACAGTGATAGACATCGTTGTTGGCAGCTGCATACCATACCTGTACATATCTATGTTAACATTAGCTAAGCAAAACTATCGATATCTATCTATCTAGCTAGCTAGCAACCTGGTATCATGGCCAAATAAAGCTTGCTAACAATAGCTAATGATATAGATAGCTAGCATCATTTGTTCGACACAGTATAAAATGAACCAGCCTCAGGAAAGATTGGCTGAAGAAGTTTGAAGGTACAGGAGTTTCCCTGTTTTCATGAAAAATGTTACTGACCTTGTTCAATACATTGATGCCTACTAGTGTACAGAAGTGTAAGGACACCATGTCGCATAGGCTGTGCAGAAGTATAAATCGCCGAGTGCTTGCGACATGTTGCATTGCACGAATCGCAAAGATGTCACACAAGTTATGCCTGGACAAAGAAGACTTTGCAATGCTCAAACTTCCTCTGGCAACGCTGGATTCTTATGCTGGAACAGGCCCTCTCATCTCAACTTCCCCCACACATGGAAAACTTGCACATACCGCACTTCTGAACTGTGTGAGTGAACATCGCGTACGCTGCCATTTTCCAGAATTCGGGATTGAACATTCGCGCACGCTGCTATTTTCCTGAACTGCGTGAGTAAGTGTTTTTTTCCTTTGGCTCGCAAGAGTGAAACTAACCTTTTTTTGGACATTTGAAATCAGGCCTGCAACGGGGGGTTTGAGTACTCATTTCTTCATGCTTTTTTAAAAAACATGCTGGTTTTAGCATGCCCTCGACAGCTATGGGGTAAAAAGGGTTACATAAAATGGAGGCACCGCTGGGATCATTTGGATTTCCAACTAAATAGTACCAGTTAAAAACTGAAAATGAAAGTTGCAAATAGGGAAAAATCTAATTGGAGAAAATGGAAAGCAAAGCTGAGCTAGTGACGGAGCTTAAGGTCTGGTGCCGAGGTAAGGCTTTAGAAGAGGCTCATGCACTTATGGTCCTCATTCCAGAAACTGAAGACACACTGCAGACAGTGAAATGTCTGGGTCACGTGCGTGTCACAGGTATGATTTTCAACATGCGACGCGACAGGTATATATATGATCCTGTGTGAATGTCAGGAAAAGTTGAAGAAAGAGAATGTTCCTCTTGAAGTGCTGCCTACTGGCATGGCCTCTAGTCATAGTAGATGAAGCCCAACCTGCACCTGTGGATGATTTCAGTGAGAAGTTAGCAGGACTGCTGCAAGCCGAGATGGGGATGCACCTCCAGGGCATATTCTCTACTCCAGACTCTCCCGCTAGCCCAACAGAGTCCATCCTGTGCATGGTAGTTATCGCTGCCTATGTCTTTTCTCCAGAACCCTGCCCACTCCAGCAGGTGAGGAACAATTTCAACACTGGTTAGAGCAAGCACAGCTTATGGTTGAAGAGTGTGACTGCTCTCTTAAGGAGAAAAGGTGGAGACTGATGGAAAGACTCAAAGGCTCAGCGCTGGAAATAGTTAAAGCAGCACAAGCCAGAAATCCTGATGTTAGCCCTGAAAAGTGTCTGGAAGCACTTGAGCATGCTTTTGGGACTGCAGAGTCTGGAAATGACCTGTACTTCACATTCTGCTTAATGGAGCAGCAGTCAGGTGAGAAGCTCTCCGACTTCCTGAGACGTCTGGAGCGGTCGCTAGATAAAGTGGTTCAGCGAGGTGGTCTCCTGCCTGGGCATGTGGATAAAGTGTGTGCAGAGCAATTGTTGAGAGGTGCTGTACCCTCTGACTTGATGCTGGTTAATCTCTGCCTAAGAGAGAGGAAAGAAGAGCCGCCAACCTTTCTTCAGCTGTTGAAGGAGATATGCACAGAGGAGGAATATGAGGCCTCAAGGAAAAAGTTCAGTCCCATTGTGCAGTGTGTACATGCGAAGCAGGAGGTTGACTTAAAACAAGCTGAAATTCTAATCTTTAAATCTGAAATAAAAGAGCTCAAGTCCTTAGTTGCTGCTGTGGTGACTAAGCCATGCAGGGATGTGCTGAGAAAACACCCATAAGATAAGATAAGATAAGATAGTCTTTATTAATCCCCGGGGTGGGAATTTGGTTTGTCCCAGCAGCAAAGATACAGAAGGCAGTGAAAGAACAGACAAGTCATACAGAACATCACAGCATACTGAAATAATAAATACAAAAAAATACTAAGATACAAGAGTAAAACCTAGCAGCTATACAGACATACAGATCATCACATTATACTGAAATACCAAATGCTAAAATACAAGGATAAAAACCTAGCAGCGATCATACTGGAGGTAGTGCAAATCCACCAGATACGCAGCGCATACCAGTGTACTGAAGTATAAAAAAAATTATACTGAGGGACAAGAATAAGCATAGCAGCAATCAGGGCAACAGTGAGATGTACAAAGAATGTAGGGTAGGCACAGCTGTAGAGAGTGAGAGCAAAAATACAATGTTCAATTTTTGTACAGTTTGATGGCTGCTGGTACAAAAGGAGCGATTGAACCGCTCCGTTCTGCACGTGAATTGGATGAGCCTGTGGCTGAAGGTGCTCTCCATCTGTCTCAGCAAATCATAGAGGGGGTGGGAGGGGTTATACAGGATGGTCAACAGTTTGTCTCTCGTCCTCCTCTCCACCATTGCCTCCAGACTGCATCAATGCATCTCCACACAGTGAGACCCATCCTGACTCCGAGCTGACGGCATTGAAGAAGCAAATTAAGCAACTACACCAGAAATTCACCAGAAAGGTGACTGATCTAGGGACTTCGGCTACAGTCTCAACAGTGGAAGCTTCAAAACCTGTCTCCAGTTTTCCCTGAAGATCACCAAGAGGTGCAGAGGAGAACTTATGCTATTGTTGTGGGGAGAGTGGCCATTTTGCAAGGAAGTGCCAAAACCCAGAAAATCAGGCTAAGGTTATCAAGAGACTAATTCAGGCCCTGAGAGTTTCAAAGGACAAACAGCAGACAGGTGATGCCACAGCTGGTGACATAAACTGTGGTGTGAAAAAGAGTGCAGTTGTCCTGCAGGAGAGTCCATGTATCCCTGAAGATTTGGTTGGGCCACCTAGCCTTGTGCAATTGAAAGTAAGTGGGCAACCCTGCACTGCCTTGCTTGACTGTGGCTCACAGTTGACCATCATGTTTGAACCCAGGGTACCCTGGTACCACTTGTCTGATATCCCCATTCAACCTGTCTCCAGGCTAGCTCTTTGGGGTTTAAGTGAATCTAGTCTTAGCTACCCCTACCATGGTTATGTAATAGTAGACATTGAATATCCCACAGAGGTTGTGAGTACCAGTCAGACTGTGACAGTCCTTGCCCTCATATACCCGAGCCCCAAGACTGCAGATCAAACGTCTGTTGTTGTAGGGATCAACAATAGTCATGTCAGATGCTTGTTGGCTGTGTGAGGTGGCAAGACCCCGGTCCTTTAACTCTATCCCCTGGTGGTGATGTGCAGGCTGTTTGCAAAGTTGAGCTAAAGCACACTGTTGACTAATAAATCCTGAAGGTAGATTTCTCATCACTAGCCTCACTAGCCTCACTAATTGTTTCAATAAAAGGGCCGTGAAAAGGGTTATAGTCGTCAGGAGTAAGCGACAGGTAAATTTGTGTGTCATCCGCATAGCTGTGGTATGACATTTGGTGCCTTTGGAAGATTTGACCGAGGGGGAGCATATATAAGTTGAACAACAAAGGACCAAGGATAGAGCCTTGGGGAACCCCGGAGGTCAGAGTAATCCATTCTGATTGGTAGTTGTTAATGGTTACAAAGTAATCTCTATCTTGTAGGTAAGATTTGAACCAATTTAAAGCTGTGCCAGAGAGCCCGATCCAATGGTGTAGTTTGTCAATGAGTATTTTATGGTCTATAGCAGGGGTCGGCAACCCATAACACTCAAAGAGCCATTTGGACCCGGTTTCCACGGAAAAGAAAACACTGGGAGCCGCACCATTTTCTGTCGACAGGGGGGTGCAAATGAATCGGTCGCAGCAAAAAAAAGCTGCGACCAGTTCATTTATTTCGCGGACCGGGGGGTTCAACGTGAAAATAATTCTTGCGCCCCTCGGATTTGAACAGAGATTTTACCTGAGTCACTGTTTACGCGAATGTCATTTAAAACTTTAATGAGTGCCGTCTCTGTGCTGTGATGGGATCTAAAACCAGACTGAAAAGTATCAAAAAGGAAATTTTGGTAATTGTTAAGTTGATTAGAAACGGCCTTCTCAAGGATCTTACTAATGAAGGGAAGGTTAGAAATAGGGCGATAGTTAAGGCTACTGGATTCAGGGAATAGACCATTTTTATTCTAACTTCACTGTTCCGACAATGGTGCATCTAATTAAACTGTGTTCAGTCCTCAGTCCAGCAGCCAAAATGTAGCATCAGTTTTCATTTTTATTGAATTGCATCAGTTATTTACTGAAAGTAATTTAAATTGCTGAAGGGACTTTATGTAATTGATTGAATGTTTATTTTCCATTTGGCTGCCACACATTGAAATTATAATTACACATCTGCTAAACGTGTTAACATTCTCAAACAGGTCAAATAAAAGTTGAAGTGAGATAATTGTTTGAAGGCTTTTTATTGTGAGAGGTAATGGATTTCTGTCTTGTTTCTGGCCTTAGGTGTATGATATCGACTTTTTAGTGGGAAAGGTTCAAATAAGAATAATGAATTGCAATATATCGCTGTTTCGAATCACAATACTTAGTGTATCGCAAAACCTAAAGTTCTCCTCACCTAAAGTGAGTTAAGACTCACTTTTATCTACTCTACTTATGTCTGTAAAAGTGATTTATGTGCATGCATACATTATTATATAGACATGTTTCAATGTATCAAAAAATCCAATAATGGAGGTCTGGATATTGCCCTGCATTGTGATTATTAGTCTCCAAGCCTCCTACCTAAAGTGGGCCAGACTCATACAAAAGGAAAGAAAATGGACTTACCTTGTGATTCACCTTTGTCGGCCCATCATGGCCTACATTGTTCTCTAAAAGGAAATGGAAAAGATTGTTGTATTGAGTTATTTGAAATAAAGATGATGGTGGAGCTAGACATTGTTTTTACTATTAATATGAAACATTGAGACACGTAAATGTCTGTCTTGTTACTGTCTAACCAACAAAGTGGTTAAGTCAAGTGATTAAGTTGAAAATAAGTATAGAAAATTAGCTTAGAATTAAGTCAACTGAGTAAACTGATTAGCTACTACATTAAGTAAAAACAGTAGCTCATGAAGAATGTGGACCTCGCAGATGAATGGCTTAATTAATTAAAAGAAGAAAGAAACAGAAGAAAACGACGGGGTTTCTTCAACAAGATGACTTCCATCACTTCTGTGAATAAGTACTATGCACTTGCATGAATGAGAATAAAGATATAAATCTTACCTAGCATGCAAGCCACGTAATATGAAGGGCTGTGGTCTGTGCTAAATGGAATGTAACTGCATAGCTAAAAGTAGCTAATGAACAAGTGGCTACGTCGCCGATAGATGTGTGAAACCAAAACCACATTATATTCTGCTTGTTCTCCCTTTACAAAAGCCTTGGTTACAACTACTACCTCCTCAACGTTGAGAAAGCAACAGTTTTCAACAAGATAGCACTTTTTTTGAAAGCTAGATATGCTTTGGTGTTAAAGTTGTTGTTGTTAAAGCTGTTAAGTTATAAATACTTTCTCAAGCCTTTGTTTCTTTTAGTAGTCTACTTAAGCACTCAATTTCCTAAATTAGCTAATCACGATGGCAGATGAGCTACAGAAAGAGCCACTGCAACATGATGGCAGTACCCGGTGAAGGCCACATGAGGGTAGTAAAATACATTGCAATGGCCATGGAAGAAAAATGGAATCAACTGATAAATGCAAGAAGCAGGTACGTGCACAAATATGGCCCATGGGAGGCTTGAGCCCCTGCCCTTTTGCCCTCAAAGTCAAAAAGTGCCCTTTTTTGGCTGGTGTTAATTGTATTTAATTTTTTCTTTATTTGTTGAAATTGTTTGAAATTCTATCAAATATAAAGAGAGAAATGTATAGTAGTAAAAACTAAAATATAAAATAAAAAAATACACATTTGTTAATGTACAATAAACATTTATCAATTTAAAAAGTACTCCGCTCTCCAACCACCACCCCCCCTTCCAAATGGTTTTGTCTCAATCAATCAATCAACGTCACATCTTCTGATATTCTGAATACAACTTGTCATGAAAAGCATCGCATCCCCAGCCCCAGTTTGGTTACAGTGAATCATGAAACCACAATTAAACAACACTTACTTACTTTTTATGATATATCCATTAAATAAACTATGAAGTAGGTCAGTAGGATTTTTCACCTTCACCCTGTAATTTTGTCATTATTAGCCTCAGTACTCCCGAGCAAGTAAGCTAGTCTAATTATCATTAAAACGATGTTATCTCCATCATGCAGGACAACTTACAAATATGCAATTCATTTCTGAAGCGGATAGTTACATTTTGCATAGTTTTGGTAGTTTAGTGTAGTCACCTCCTTTTCTTTATAGCCCATTTTCCAGTGGTGGTCCGTCAGGGCCTTCAAGGTATTCTCTGAATACCCTGGTAGATTAGAGAAGTCAATGCAATTTTAATAATAAAAATAGTTATGATTATTGTAAACAATATTCCTTATATAAATTATTTTTCACTAGATTTTTTGAACTGTTTGACTAAACTATGCCTCCCTCCTTTGGTGGATGATGGTAATTATAGCAGTTACAGTGATCTCATTCAGCCCAGGGGATTCTTTGACCATAGCAGAAGACCCTTGCTGTACAGTATAATGCAGAGTGACAATAAAACCAACCAATCAAAATGCATTATATGGTGGGCGGGAATGCCGTGGGGTATTCAGGATGTTCTATGGAAGGTCCTGTGATATTAGCCAATTATAAACGTTAGCCCATTAAATGTGATGTTTCGTCAGCAAGGGTTGGCTAATTTGGAAAATGGCAACTGGTGGCGGAGATATCGAGATAGAGATCGATCTGGTTAGTGACTTGTTAAGCATGCCATTTAGTCGACGAAATTTCACTGAAAAAAGTGAAATAGTTGACAGGGGTTGACCGAAACCAACGCTTGGACTTCAGCAGCCAGGCAAAGGCTGCACAAGACACTTTAGTGAGGCAAATTATAGCTGCTACAAATGGCTAACAGCTAGCACACAGTTGAACAGGTTGTTTTGCTGGGACTGTTTGCTATTCAATTCAGACAAGGGGCCATGGAATAGCACTGGCTACAGCAACTTGAGCTCTCTCGCCAAAGCTGCAAATAAGCATCAGGAATCTGAACGGCACATCATTGCTGCTGTTAATTTGAAAACCTTCGGCAGCACACGGGTGGATTTACAGTTGGATGAACAGAGGAGGAGAGCGACAATTTTTCACAATGAAAATGTGCGCAAGAACAGAGAAATACTCAAGCGCCTCATTGATTGTGTCGTTTTTTGGGGGCAACAAGAACTGCCATTTAGAGGCCACGACGAAGGCACGGATTCATTAAATCGGGGCAATTACTTGGAACTGCTTTCCCTGATATCGGAATATGACGCCGAACTGTGCCATCATCTGGCCACAGCCACTGTTTTCACTGGGACCTCTGGAAAGATTCAAAACGATCTCATTAACGCAATTGGAAATGTACTGAATGATGCCATTAAAGAGGAGATCAAGAAAACGAAGTATGTTGCAATCATGGTGGCCACTCAGATGTCATTCGTCCTAAGGTACGTGAGTGACAGTGGTCTGAAAGAAAGTTTTTTGAAATTTGAGGATGTCACAGAAAAAAACGTGCACAAGACCATGCACCATGTATTATAGATTTTTTAGATAGCTACGAATGCAAGTCAAAAGTAGTTGCTCAGTGCTATGACGGTGCTGCCGTTATGGCTTCGGGAATAAATGGAGTTCAAGCACGAATTAAAGAATCAGTTCCACAGGCACTGTTTGTGCATTGTTATGCACACACCTTGAATCTTGTATTGTCTCAGGGAGCAGCAAAAATCAAGGAGTGCAAAATCTTTTTCGCTCACATTAGTGGATTGGCGGCTTTTTTCTCACGTTCACCGAAGCATACAAAATTATTAAACGATTTATGTGCCAAACGGCTTCCGCACGTTGCCCCGACAAGATGGAATTTCAGTTCAAGGTTAGTGGGTACTGTTTTTGAGCAACGGGCAGAGCTGGTTGAGGTCTTCGATCACATTATAGATCACACAAATTATTTTGATGCAGATTCCATCCACTGTGCAGCGAAACACGTCTCACAACTAGGAAGCTTTGATTTTTTTTCTTCTGCTGTTTACTTTCAATGGCATTTTTTCCTATACTGATGTACTTTTCGGAATTCTACAAAATAAATCTTTAGATGTACAATTTTGCCTCACGAGGATTGAAGAATTCCAACAGAGCATTGAACAGGAGCGCACAAAATTTGACAGCTTCTACGAGGATACTGTGAAGGCCAAGGTGAGCCACCCAATTTGAGGGGAGAGGGAGCAGAGATGTCCGTTGTCACTACAGAAATCTGCACAGTACAGTGATCGGAAACATTCTCACTCAAATAACCAACCAGTTCAAAGACCACGAAAGACTGTCCTTTGTTGCACTGCTCGAACCTCAGCTGTTCTCTGATTACAAGACTTCTTTCCCAGAAACTGCACTGGTAAGCCTGGGCCAAAGCTACGGACACTTTGACTTGACAAGGCTCAAGACTGAACTGCGTGTGATGTATGCGATGTCTGATTTCCAAGGGAAATAGAGAAGGAGCTTATTGTACAACTAAAACGGGAGAATAAACTGCACGATGAGGTAATTAATCAGTTCATCAAGAAGGAGAGGAGGATGGACTACTACAATTATTTGCTGGCAGGCCTACCAGCCTGTGCCATCAAGCCACTTTAACTGGTCCAGAATCAACCTAAGTCCACGCATGTCACCCTCTACTCTCCCTACCACTGGCTCCCCATCGCAGCACGCATCAGATTCAAATCACTGGTGCTTGCTTTTCAAGCAGATAGAGGAACTGCTCCCCCTTATCTCCAGACACTCATCACACCCTATACCCCAGCCAGACCCCTCCGCTTCGCCTCCTCTGGCAAACTGACTGTCCCTTCCCTCCAGGCACCCGGCAGCCGCTCCTCACGGTCTTGCCTCTTCCCTGTCCTGACCTCTCGGTGGTGAAATTATCTTCTGCACTTGCCAACAAAGCCAACAGCAATGTCTATTGCTATATTACTGCACTGATCTCTAGCGTGAACAATGATTGATCATACCATGTATTAATGCACATCCTGTAAGTCGCTCTGGATAAGAGGGTCTGCTAAATTCTTAAAATGTCAAATGTAAATGGATGCCCTCTAGCATCCCCTCCAGTACATCATCTACCTTGAGCCTTTTCTCCAGGCCATCTGGCAGAACAATAACATACAGGGCCGTGGGGAGCGGCTCGGGGTGATGGTGTACATGGACGACATCACCATCGTTGGTCAAAATAGTCATTCTATCACCACCGCTACAAAGGTGGTGGACAATTTCTGTGTGACCACGGGCACCCTGATCAACCGGGACAAGAGCGAACTGTACCTGTCGCTGTCATGGAGTAAGCCGCTAACCTGTTCTTTCCCTGTACGCATAGAAAGCATAAAGCTTCTTGGAGTCACCTTCCAGAACAACGGGAGAGGGAACTGGAGCTGGGATTTGGCCCTCCGCCACAGCCCCTGACAATGATGGCTAAAATCCTGGTCCTGAAGGAAATAGTGCTTCCCAGCCTTCTTTATATTAGCCGAGTGTTTCCCCCAGACAGATTGTCTGTTTTTGTGTCTCGAATTCCATTAATTCAATACCGCATTTAACATTCAAACCACATTTACAATAATAACATCACATATTATAACAATTAGCTTGTGGTCTGAAATCATTTATTTTGGATTGCAATACAAAACCAGTTTCAGTAAAATCAGCATTCGGTATTACATAAATCCAATAGTCAAATTCAAACACCCATTACTGAATAAATTGATCAAACTTTATTCTGCAGAGAATACCCCTGTAAATACATTACTACATGAGCACATTTTTTGTATTTTGACTTTAAATTTTCACTCAATAATCTTCTGTTAATGTGTCTGTCCAATTCAGTTAAAACATGGAGTTGGGTTCATTATCACCATGTTTTAGTATTCTGGGGAATCACATTTAGAACCTTCCACATGCCATACTTTATTCACATGAAACATGCATGTCGTGAAAAATGAAGGTCATTATTTAATATTTGGGTATATGGATGATTTATATCTTGAAGTATCAAAATATCTGCTATGTACCACTGGAAAATAAACCTAACAGATAGACCACATATGAACTTGAATTGTCTGCTGTGTTCAAGTGGTTTCCTGTAATAGCCCTTCTCTAACCATTTGCACCTGTCTTCATATATATTTTAAGGTTCTGGAAGAGGTTTACATATTTATTGAAATATCAGATCTATGACCCACAGTTTTGTGATAAATGTGATGTGCAAATTTCCATTTGGGAAATATAATTTCCTTAATATATAGATAACAAAGACTGGGTTTCTAATACAATAACTTATAGCATAGCAAAAGAAAGCTTAAATGCATAACATATGAAACACAAGAAAGTGATCCCCTCCACAAAAAAAACCACATCCCAAACATAGCTATCATGGGGGTTGCAGTCTCTTGGTCGCATGATTCTGAGTAAACCAGCTCCCGTCAGACCTCGGGAGATTTGGGGGTGCGGCTGAAGTTTTATGAGCTCCAACAGCACCGTCTTCTGCCCAGAGGTGAGGTTAGCTTACTGGGATAGACTAGATGTTTTCTAGTCTGTAGTTCACAGGGGAATACTAATGTGGGTCCTGTAAACTTTTCACGACTTCCCTAGTCCCTAGTGTTTGAATATACAAAACATTTTGTATGGTTCCTACCCATTAATTCAGTATATTTTTACTAATGTTTAATAAAAGAGGCCTGGGGAGTGGACTCCAGAGCTCTGAGACCACACAATCTCCTTGGGAGTGCCTGGAGTGTAGCACAGGGATGGAGCACTTGGTAAGGATGCTGCAGATAGCCTCTCTCAGAGTGCAGGTCCCAGACTCACACAATGGGATCAGGCTTCCTGAGCACAGGACAGACCACATTAATGCAGAGCTCTGAACATGCAAAACCTGTTCTCTTGGTGACAATGTTAAGACACACGATCTTCCGCAAGAGACTAAAAACCCACCTGTTCAGATTCCACTACCACTGAACTCTGTACATCTAGCTAATTGTAATCACCACTGCCTACTTGTTCAACACTATATACCCCTGCTTACTCCATTTAATTAAAAAATTAAAAAAATTATTATAATAATTACTAACCTTTTCCTTCCTATTGTTACAGGTATGGTACACAGGTGCCTGCAATGATGTATATTGCTGTATTACTGCACTGATCTCTTGGGCGTACTATGATTGTTCCTACTATGTATTTATGCACATCTTGTAAGTTGCTCTGGATAAGAGTGTCTGCTAAATGCTGTGTTAGCAAGTGAGAGAGAGATACATACAGTTGCAGTGTGGTTCAACACTAGCCTGGAATCTTTCATGATAAACTCAAACTCCTGGCCTGTGTAACTAGTTAACTGAGTAGATTGTGAGTGAAGCAGCACAAATCCTAGCACCCTTTTCGCTCCCTGAACAGTAACCTCCCTTCTCTCACCTTTAAACCACGCTCCAGGTTTAAAAAGTGCTTTCTTTAGAGCACTGTAAAGATGACAGTTGAGACGTGTGTTCTCTGTGATGCCATCCCATATCCTTTGAAGGAGGATCAGGTTGTAAAAGCGCTGGGCCATGCGTTCCTTCAGATTTGAGGAGAAGATACTATTCAGGAGGAGGGAACAGCAGCTACTGCTTAATTATTCCGGTCAGTACAGCTTCCCTTTTTTCCCCATCATATTCTTACTAGCACTAGTAAACAACTGTAGAAGCAGCCTTGCAGAGGACTGTAGAACACATTTAGCAAACATTTATTAAACAATCGTATACACATTTTTCTTTTTTTCAAAATACAGCAGATTTGACAGATATAGGGTTTCTCTCAAAGCATTACCCATCTTCACAGAGCAAAGGATCTGCCAGCCAGCGAACTTTAGAAAATGTTTAGTTTTTTCAATGTGAGTGGAGTGTATAGATGTGTTATGCAATGAATTGCACCCTTTTCAATTTGCTGCATATTCCTTAAGGGCAAATTCATCAGAATGTTATAGAAGTGCAATTGCTCATTGCTCTGTTTCACCATTGACCAATGAGCTGGACAGATATTCTGTATGGAGTACCTCCCCACCACACACACCAATCCACCCACCCACCTGTAGAATCCTGTAAGATTCCACTTATTTAACTCCAACTAATCTATCTGGCTACAATTTATGTTAGCTTTCTCTCTTTTAACTGTTACTTCTAGAATCGTATATGCAAATTAGAGACTATAGTCTCTCAGCTCGCGTGGTGTGGCTCTAAACGTATTGCTTTCTCTATATGAGATGCCAAGGATACTATTGCGTATCTTAAAACAGCACTAATGTATAAGGGAGTGACTACGGAATGCAACGTTCTATGTGTGTGTGTGTGTGTGTGTGTGTGTGTGTGTGTGTGTGTGTGTGTGTGTTAACTTTAATCTTAAAACCACAATGTTTAACTGCAGTTTAGATTCATGAGAGATGCTGAGGTATGAAAATGTTTATTAGCCAGACTTGCAGAAATGTATACAGAAACATCAAACAGAATTTGAGTAATGTATGCATACAAAAACGGCTATACGTGAATGTTGCGCAGGAGGTCGTAGTAACAGATCTCCTTGAAGTATGCCACTTTTACCCCTATATACCCACACATCAAAGGGAACCATAAAACACCAAATAAGGACACAATCACTGAAAAACGGAGACCACTCCCTGCGCTGTTTCTGTACGCGCATCACACTACGTTAGTTTCACAGATGGCCGCTGATGTGTAGATCATTTGAATTTCCACCATTCACTTTTGAACAGTGTTCTGAGATCTTTAGTAAGCGCCACCTGTGCCACATCATCAATGACACCAACCCACTGCTCATGACATCAGCTCTCCAACAACACCAAACATGATTATACTGTATATGTAAATGATGAGGTTGAGATGACTGTGTGGTTCTGTGTGGCTCAGTAGGTAGAGCACAGTGTTGGCCACTTTTAGGTTGTGGGTTCAATCCCCACTGGAACCACATATACTGAAAAATGTATGCATTTATTACTGTAAGTCGCTTTGGATAAAAGCATCTGCTAAATGGCATATATTATATTACATATATATTGATGAAGTTACAGTATACCACATTAAACTCAGTGATGTGGTCAACAGTCCTGAGAACAGCCCCCAATGTGTCCTGTTTTGCTTAGAGACAGCAGGACTGCTTTTATTAGTGTGGGGGTTGTACGGCATTTGGGGCAATACCATTGCTTATGCAACTTGCCTGTTGGCTCTCTGCTAGCAACATAAACACAGTTCACATTCTTTTAGGTTACTTCAGGGCATAGTTCTGTGAACTGCCCTCCACACCCACCTATGCCCAGTTTAAAACAAAACAGTTTATACCGATGTGCTATTTGACTTGAATAAAACAATTTGTTTTAAATTCCAAGCTCTTGTAAATGCCATTTTGCATTATGTAAAATGTAAACTGTGAGTGTGATGAAAACAAACAACAATATTCAGGTAATTTTTAGCCCTCAAATCTGTACATTTCAATTTCATGACTTATGGCATCTTTGAATGCAATGTTTTTAAACATATAGCTAGTACTAATTTGTGTATATTTATATTATATAAGAAACTCCTTTCTTTTTACATTCTTTTTAAACACAGCCAATGCTGAACAGTAGTGATCTTCTGCTAATGATCTTTATCTTTTGCCATCATGCCACATCAGTTGTCAACAATCATAATAAGGTTTTCATAGTGAATATTCCACACATTTACTTATTAGGGAAATGGCCATTTTCAGTGCTTTACATATCCATTGCAGTAAAAGTAATTTTTAAACTAATGAAATGGCCTAAATTTGGCCCAATATCCCTCATAGTTGATCTTATTTCATATCTCCCATTTTATTCTTAAACAGACTTCCAAAATGTATTTTTCATGTACATATTTACAGGCAATACTCCTGACAATTCTGGTTTAGAGCTGCATTACTTATACTTACCAGTATAAGTATAAGTATTGCAGTCTCAGACTCCACCAAGAAGTGAAAATGTTTGAATCTTGAAGCCAGGTTCCTATCCATATACTAGAAAAAGCATGACTTTCCTGACCATAAAAGGCATACTGCAATGGTTTAGTGCCTAATCAATGGAGCAAGTGAACAATTACATCTTACTGTACTTTATGCACTCCTTTGTAGACCTCAATTATTCTGGGATCCAGCTGGGAAAGGGGGCCTCCCGAAATCTCTGAGATTACCATTCCCACCTCTGTCTGCTTCGCAGTTGTTTTCCTCATGATGTCAGCGAGTTTGCTTGCAGGCAGACTGATATCCTTGATTCTGACACCACAAAGACTCACAAGATGATGGAAAATTACTTATTCTGTGTCATTCATTTGATGAGGGAAATACTTTAAAACCAGCAAAAACATCTACCATTTCTACCATGGTACATTTCCCTTTTCGACAGTTAGTATACACTGACAGCGTTAAATGGCACATTTTGCCTAACTGTATTGAGATCTTTCAACACCTGTTATAGGTTACTTCAGTATACAGCTTATTCAATCTAATAGTCAACCATACTGCAGAAAGATAAAATACATCCTAAATAGTCTCATTACTGTTCTAGATGTAGAATGACTTTATTACATGTACTTTTGCCACATTGACACAAGACCTTTCTCAGTGTCCAACTACTTCTTACTCTATCCCATATAACTGGTACTAATACCCCTCTCGAACCATGTATAATACTATTAGTTTATGATTCTGTATTTATAGTACGTTAAAGCTTGAATATCATTAGTGTGCATTTTACTGTGTAGGTAACCATTTCGTTGCGTGCTAGAATCTGTTCATTAAGCCGGGGTTAGATTTCCAGCTTAGTGGTTGTGCTATGTACCCCTTTCACTGGGGTTAGTGTTAGTTAATACTGCACAGTCATTATAATTATAATTATTAAGCTGTTTGGTGTCCCTGTGTCTTAGTGGTAATCGCTGCTTAGAAGTTTTTCTGTCAGAAGTTGATTAGCAGCAGGGCCGTCTTTGTGGGGTGGCAACTGGTGCAACCGCCCCAGGCCCCGCCCTCCACAGGGCCCCGAGGTGAGAGGCTAATTATTCATTAATAATAATTTCCCAAAAAAAAAAATCCAAAACAATGTATATAAAAGAATATATATTAAACATATAGGCTAGGCATATATATACAGCTCTGGAAAAAATGAAGAGACACTCTTAAATCACCATCTCTACATGTATGGCAGCCATTCCATTCCAGTGTCTGTTGAATTCCAAAACAAGCACACCTCATTCTACTTAATGAAGTACTGATTAGGTGATCACCTGAACCAAATCTTATTTAACGAGGAAAGGTATAAAAACCACTGCTGTGGTCATCACTATCCTCTTGCAATAGGACCAGCTGGATGGCAAAAAACAGTGCTAGTAGTACCTCAAAAGTAATTGGAATCAAAAAATAACTATTGACCATGCCAACAGAGTTGAAAAGAAAAGGTTTGGGTGAGGAAAAGAAGGGTTCAATTCTGGCTTTACTGGCAGAGGGATACAGCGAGCGTAAGGTTGCTTCTATCCTTCAAATGTCAAAGACGGCGGTTCATAAGAACAAGGTCAACCAGCAGACATTGGGGACAACAAACCTACAGACTGGCAGAGGGTGAAAACGACTCTCTATTGACAGGGATGACCGCCAACTCATTCGAATGTCACTCAACAACCATAGGATGACATCAAGTGGCCTACAAAAAGAATGGCAAACAGCAGCTGGGGTGAAGTGCACGGCGAGGACGTTTCGAAACAGGCTCCTAGGGGCAGGGCTGAAGTCATGCAAAGCTAGAAAAAAGCCCTTCATCAATGAGAAGCAAAGAAGAGCCAGGCTAAGGTTTGCAAAAGACCACAAGGATTGTATTGTAGAGGACTGGAGTAAGGTAATCTTCTCTTATGAGTCCAATTTTCAGCTTTGCCCAACACCTGGTTGTCTAATGGTTAGACGGAGATCTGGAGAGGCCTATAAGTCACAGTGTCAAGTTGTCTTTGTGAAGGACGCATGAATCAAGCCACGTACAAGGTTATCCTGGAACAAAACTTGCTTCCTTCTGCTCTGACAATGTTCCCCAACTCTGAGGATTGGTTTTTCCAGCAGGACAATGCTCCATGCCACACAGCCAGGTCAATGAAGGTGTGGATGGAGGACCACCAGATCAAGACCCTGTCATGGCCAGCCCAATCTCCAGACCTGAACCCCATTGAAAACCTCTGGAATGTGATCAAGAGGAAGATGGATGGTCATAAGCCATCAAACAAAGCTGAGCTGCTTACATTTTTGTGCCAGGAGTGGCATAATGTCACCCAACAGCAATGTGAAAGACTTAGAATGTAGAATGTTCATAGTTAAATTATTGTTAAAACTGGTGCAACTACGCCTTCCGGTGTTAGTTTGGTATGGTGTGACGTAGTGGGTCTCGCGTGAACTTGCCCAGACTTGCCAGAAAGTTTTGAATGCTGAACGGGTAGGTCACGTTTGTAACAGGTCCGGGATAAACTAGGATTTGCTAGGATTAAAAGTGCAGATATGTCTTATTTTGCCATGCAGTGTATTTACAATGACTTACGTTAACTATTTGAGTCCACTCGACAATTTATGTTGCCCTTAAGATTGTTTTAGAAACATTTCCATGTCGAACTTGCATGCTGACTGCCTTCTGTGTCACGCTATCTAGAAGAGCATGTTATGTCCCGAGACCTGGCCAGCTGTAACACCACTGACCCACTATACCACTTTATGTTCCAGGTAATATTTCTAGGTTTTCCTTGTGTTTTCTATGTTTCCGTGAAACGGGAATGTTGTGTGTGTGAATGAGCTGCGTTCGGATAAGCAGCCAGCTAGCTAGTGTAGCCAGCTCGCCGCGAGCATGGTCGCCTGTACTAGCCATAGCTAGGTGCGCGTGTGTCTGCGCGTTTGCAACACTCGTGTAGAGTTTATAATGTATGTGTTCTTGATTTTATATTTTATATCTTCTATTCTAAAATGGATCACATGGTTTCCTTAGTGTAACAGATGCTGAAATGTTTAGTTATGTTATGCAAATATGATTCAGTTGTAGCCTCGGGTATTGTGCTTCAGAATACAGTATCACACAGTCTAATATTTAACCACTATACGATCACAAAAGCTAAAGTAGGTCTTATGTTTTTGTTTTATAGGCATAGCCTACCATGTATTTTTGTTTAATTATGTTTGAGTTTGACTTGGTACTGCTTGTCCATACTAGCCTACAAGTAGGCAACACAAGTGTTTGTATTACCAAAAAGGAAAGTTTTGAATGCTGAACGGAAGAGCATGTTATGTCCCGAGACCTGGCCAGCTGTAACACCACTGACCCACTATACCACTTTATGTTCCAGCAATAAAGGGAACCTGTGATTCATCTGGCTGTCCTGTTCAATGTGTGGAAGCAGTAGAGTGCAGCAGTAAAAAGTGACCCGTCACATATATGTGATGTCATAACCTGTAAAACTTTAGCTCATAGTTACCTGTCAGATAGGTATCAATTTGTGCAGTTAAATGAGCCCTCTGCTCTCATCAAGGTCTTATATGGTGTCCCTCAAGGTTCTGTTTTGGGGCCATTATTGTTCTCCCTTTACATGTTGCCACTTGGTGATGTCATTCGTAAACATTTTCACTGCTACGCAGATGACACACAATTATACCTATCAATGAAACCTGGTGAAGGACAATTCGAACAGTTGGAGGCCTGTTTTAAAGACATAAAAGACTGGATGTCAGATAATTTTCTATTGTTGAATACTGATAAAACAGAGATGTTGGTCTTGGGGCCCAAAAACCTCAGAAGAGGGTTATCTGATTTATCTCTTAATCTGGATGGTTGCTCTGTTGCTGCAAGTTTGGTGGTAAAAGACCTTGGTGTTACTATAGATCCTGGAATCTCATTTGATAGTCACATCAAAAACATTTCCAGAGTAGCCTTTTTTCACCTGAGGAATATTGCCAAAATTAGGGGCTTCCTGTCATTAATAGATGCAGAAAAATTGGTACATGCCTTTGATACATCTAGATTAGATTATCGCAATGCATTACTGTCTGGCTGTTCCAATGCCTCACTCAGGAGCCTACAACTCGTACAGAATGCTGCTGCAAGGATCCTGACTAGAACAAAGAAATATGAGCACATTAGTCCTGTGTTAGCGTCACTTCACTGGCTTCCTATAAACTATCGTGTAGACTATAAGGTACTCCTCTTAATTTATAAGGGGTTGCATGGACTTGCACCCTCTTACTTGACGGATCTACTTCATCCGTACAATCCCCCACGTTCGCTTCACTCACAAGATGCAGGCAACTTGGTAGTCCCTAGAATATAAAAAAATACAGCAGGTGGCAGAGCTTTCTCCTATAGAGCTCCTTTACTGTGGAACAGTCTACCCGTCTCTGTGAAGGAGTCAGACACGGTCTCAATTTTCAAGTCTAGGTTAAAAACACATCTCTTTAGTCTCTCTTATAGTCATTAGGTGCAGATGTGGAGGGGGCGTAGCAATAGAGCCTTCTGGTGCAATGAGATATCCTTACTGTCACCAATCATAAGTGATGATCCGCCCCTATCAGGACTGCTGATGATGTGGTGGGATGGTCTCTGAGTGCCCTCATGGCTGCGTGCTCCCTGTGCCACTCACCTAATTAGTTATGCTGCCCTAGATTACTTCTGCTGGTGCAAAAGTGTTATCACTACTCTTTCTCCTGATCCGGTGTGATATTTATCATAGTCATAATTGCACCTTTCCTCTTTTCTCCCCGGCTTCATGGCACCTGGCCAGAGCTCACCTGCCCCAGAGTCAAACCCCCACCCTTGCTATACGTTAGCCGGATGCCACTGGCCCAGACCCTAGCTGCTGGTTCCATCCCCCGCCCTGCCCTGGTATCTGGAGGGATGAGGTCCACCCCACCCCTACACTTAGAATGCCCTTTCGGTGGTCTGTTAAGCCTCATGAGCCTCAAGGACTATTTGTTTTGTTTTTCTCTGTATCCCACCATTTTCCAGGAGTTCATCTCAACCACCTGTTAAGGGGTCAGGGAATAATTTTCCAGTCTCCCACTTTGGCTCCAATGGTTTTCTGGGTTTTTGATTCCCTCTGGAAAATGCCAATTGTGAAGCGCTGTGTGACAACCTGTTTGTAAATGGCGCTATACAAAAATAAAGATGATTGATTGATTGATAGTTACCAGAGCCTATATGATAGCCACTACGACGGGTTGGCTATTATAAACAATGGTTGCTAAGCAGTTGCTAAGTCTATGATGTCATCGTGTTAACAGCTATGCCCCGTGTAGTTTGACTCGCCCCAGGCCACGCTCACCCCTTGAGACTGCCCTGATTAGCAGTTAGTTACTTAGTAGCCATAGTTGAGGAAAGTGGCAGCTTTTCGCGGCAGCCTCCCCATCCTAGCCGCCGCATATGAAGACTCGGTGGACAAAGACAAAGGAGTCTACTTGCAGGAGTCCACCGAGGGAGGCCAGCTAGGGAGTGCTTGCTGCACAGTAAGTATCATAATTTTGTCTCTCCCTGTTTTACATCCTCTGCATCTAACACTACATGCTACCTCCCTATCCCAGTCTGTGTCTCTTGTTCTAGATTTCCTAGAAGAAGAGATTCTACTCACACTCGCAACCTCTCCAATCTCATCCACCCTCCTAGATCTTCCGGTGTCGACGTCGTGGTGCTGCCAGTCCGCTGTCCGGAAGGTCGATTTCATCTCGGCCCAGGCCTCACTACTCTCCCTGCAGTTCCTGGCGCTCACGGAGACATGGATCACTCGGCAGGACACAGCCACCCTTGCTGCTCTCTCCGCTGCCTACACCTTCTCACACACTCCAGGACCCACAGGTAGAGGCAGAAAGGAAATGAGAAAATCCAAATCCCCTGTAGCTCTGTCTGATATCCACACACTCCTGGCTTCCTTCTCCTCTAACCTCTCCTCTGCTAAGTCTGCATTTTGCCTTTCTAAGATTCAATCTTCTGTTTCCAACCCATGTAAACTCTACTCTACGTTTTCCTCTCTCTTCAACCCTCCTTCTCCCCCACCCCCCTCCTCTCTAACCACGGATGACTTCGCATCCTTCTTTCACGAGAAAGTCGATGACATTCGCAACTCCTTCCCCCCAACGTCTCCGTCACCTAACTCTCCCTCACCCATCTCGCTATCATCTCGCTACCTAAACCCCCCACCCCTCTGTCCTCCTTCTCGCCCCTTCCTGACTCCTTCCGACATCCTTCAAATTGTTCTCTCCCACCGTCACACCACCTGCCCTCTCGATCCCATTCCTTCCCCCCTCTTCCAGTCCATTGCTATGGACATCCTCCCCTTTGTCTCCAATGTTATTAACTCCTCTCTTTCCTCTGGCTCTGTCCCCTCTTCCCTCAAATGCACTCATGTTGTCCCCCTCCTCAAAAAACCCTCTCTGAATCCTGCTGTCATTTCAAACTACCAATCTGTCTCTCTCCTCCCATTCCTTTCCAAAACATTAGAGTGGGCTGTCTATAACCAACTGTATGCTCATCTCCTACAGAATGACCTGCTTGATCCTAACAAATCAGGGTTCAAGGCAGGCAACTCCACAGAGACTGCTCTCCTTGTGGTCACTGAGGCTCTTCACGTGGCTAAGTCTCAATCCCTTATCTCCATCCTCCTCGACCTGTCAGCTGCATTCGACACCATGGACCACCAGATCCTCCTCTCATCTCTTATCGAGATGGGAATCTCTGGATCTGCATTGACATGTTTTGAGTCCTACCTGGCTGACCCGTCCTACCAGATGGTCTGGAGAGGATCCCTCTTCTCTCCCCACACCCTCTCCACAGTCCCACAGGGCTCGGTGCTAGGCCCCGTCATATTCTCTCTGTACACCAAGTCACTTGGTTTTGTTATCTCTGGTCACAGTTGTCCTTATCACTGTTATGCTAATGACACTCAACTCTTTCTCTCCTTCTTGCCATCTGAGACCCAGGTCCCGGCATGGATCTCTGCATACCTGGCTGACATCTCTGCATTAATGTCCACCCACCACCTGAAGCTGAACCTGGGGAAGACAGAGCTGCTCTTCCTCCCAGCGAAGGGCTCCCCGATGATTGATGCATCAATCACCATTGAAGGCTCCATAGTGTCTCCATCCCAGTCTGCCAGGAGTCTTGAGAGTAACCCTGGACAACCAGCTGTGCTTCTCGGGCCACATTGCAGCGATCACTCAGACCTGCCAATTCTCCCTCCACAACATCCGGAGGATCTGACTGTTCCTCACCCAAGAGGCCACACAACTCCTGGTCCAGGCCCTGCTGATCTCACGTCTGGACTACTGCAATTCCTTGCTAGCAGACCTACTGGCCTGTGCCATCAAGCCAATGCACATTACACTGTGATAATGAAGCAGATTACTTTGTATGCAATGCTTCCTGGGTTACTTTCCACAAAGGTGCATGTTCTCAAAACCCCTAGTAACAGCTGATTATTTACAGGCGACTCAATTCACTAATATCATGAAGGTAAAACTGCTATGCACTGTGAGACCCATTTCCAGCATGTTCCAGAAATGTTGGATATTTCCTCTTCACTATGAACATGTCCATCAGTTCCTACCTCTGGTACACTTTAGCTCCCAACTGTAATTTTGTTTCAATCAAAATGTATGTTGGCAAACAAACAAAATATTTTGAGAGCACAAAGTTAAGCTGCTCAGTATGCAGTCTTGAAACATATTATATTTTAAGAAATAATAATAAAAACAAATCACTAGCTCGCTCAGTGAAATGTGATCTATGAACTATGACTATGACGGCTCCAGCTCAATTCATTAACCAACCAATCAAGGATGCGCAACATCTATGTGGACGGTTGCGCTGCGGTCGCAAGTTTGATTTTTGTGCTCAGTACGCGACGCTCTGCAACCCTTCGAGCACGTAGAGCCCTTAAACAAATGCATGTGTATTTAGAGACGCAGACTTGCCCTGAGAACAATTACTGTTTTTTTTTGCTTAATTCTCAACCACTTTTTGTGAAATATGGCTTGTTATAAACATGAGAAAGTTCTACATAACATGAAGGTTACTTGATTTCCAAATTTCACAATTGTTTAGTTTCCTCAACGATTTTTCTCAGAACCTGTTAAAAAGGCCGTCCTGTTCCTTTAAGGTTGTGGAAACGGATTAGCCAATCACTGGCTAGGAGAGGGAGCACCTTCTGAATCGCGCAAGAATTACAATAAAGGAGGGAAACAGAAAATGCTCCGGTACAGCATAGCCGAACGCCAGTTCACAATACCTTTTAGTTTCACGGTTTAATGCCACAGTTCTCTGTTCTGTTTGCTGAAATATGCCTAGTTAAGGCGTTTTACGTGCATTCATGAAACCATAAGTTGCCTTCCTGTTGATCTGTTGCATTTGCTGTTTAGATCAGTAATGAAGTATTGTGCCATTGTAGCCGGTACGAGCTTGTTTACCTTGTGCATTGAGTAATGCTAGACGGCATAAAGATTGTTAATAATGCTTAGGATGTTTATAGAGTAAACAGATCGCCTTTCTGTGAGGTATTTATGTTTATGGATGCATAATGAAAGCGAAGTTAGTATTGTTTATTGCTAGTGTTTTTAAGTTACGTTACTTTAGGTCACCTGCCTGTGCGCATTTAGCACCCATGGCGCATGCTGTAGTCTCGTGGTCTGTATACGAATAGCGCTTATTAGGCAGAGAGTGATCTGTGGAGTGTATTCTATAGGTTATCCTACAGACTGCAGGTTAAGTAGGTTAATAGTGAATGCACATGTTATGTTTAGGTAGATATTATTGGCAACATCTATATTTGAAAAGGTATATTATATTTATATTCAGAGACCACACACACATTGCACCTTGATGAATGTCAATAAAACCTTTCATTCCAACCACGGCCTGGTCATTGGAACCCCACCAATAAGCAAAGCCAGAGTTCTGACCGACTCTCCACAGTGGTTTGAACCATCCCATCACCAGCACAGTACACTATTTTTCAGAACCTCAGAACTCTTTCTCTCCTTCTCTCCATCTGAGACACAGGTCTCCATCCGGCACAGATCTCTGTGTGCCTGGCTGACATCTCTGCCTGGATGTCCACCCACCACCTGAAGCTGAACCTGGGGAAGACTGAGCTGCTCTTCCTCCCAGCGAAGGGCTCCCTGATGATTGATGCGTCAATCACCATGGAAGGCTCCATAGTGTCCCCATCCCAGTCTGCTAGGAGTCTTAGTGTGACCCTGGATGACCAGCTGTGCTTCTCGGGCCACATAGCAGTGATCACCCGGACCTGCCGATTCTCCCTCCACAACATCCGGAGAATCCGACCGTTCCTCACCCAAGAGGCCACACAACTCCTGGTCCAGGCCCTGGTGATCTCGTGTCTGGACTACTGCAATTCCTTGCTATTAAACACTTGCCATCAAGCCGTTGCAACTAGTCCAGAGTGCTGCCGCACATCTGGTGTTGAATCAGCCCAAGTTCACCCACGTCACCCCTCTGCACTGGCTCCCCTTCACAGCACACATCAGATTCAAATCACTGGTGCTTGCCTTTCAGACAGCTAGAGGAACTGCTCCCCCAGACACTCATCACACCCTACAACCCAGCCAGACCCCTCCGCTCAGCCTCCTCTGGCAAACTGACTGTCCCATCCCTCCGGGCGCCTGGCAGCCGCTCCTCGCGGTCTTGCCTCTTCTCTGTCCTGACCCTTCGACGGTGGAACGAGCTGCCGCAATCGGTCAGGACCGCCGAATAACTTGCGATCTTCTGCAAGAGACTCAAAACCCACCTTTTCAGACTCCACTACCACTGAATTCTGTACATCTAGCCTATTATCATCACCACTGCCAACTTGCTCAACACTTCTTGTACATGTATCCCTGCCTTCTCATTTCATAAAACATTTAAATAACCTTTTCCTTCCCAGTGTTACAGGTATGGTATGCAGCGGTCTACAACTATGTCTATCGCTGTATTACTGCACTAACTATGATTGTTCCTACCATGTATTAATGCACATCTTGTAAGTCACTCTGGATAAGAGCATCTGCTAAATGCCTAAAATGTCAATGTAAATGTAAAATGTAGAACCTGGCTATGGTACACGGTATGAAGAGGAATTAGCCTATGCAAAAATACCACAACGTTGTGCAGCATTTGGCTGTACAAATAGAAGGAATCATAGAAGCAAGGCTCGTGGGATAACTTTTCACAGGTAAGTGGCTATTTCACTCTTTCACTGTCACTGAAAGCTGCTCCAGCTCAGATCAATTTATTTAATTGGTCAATTATTTACATGTTTTGACAATAGCAAAACATGTATAAAAAAAAAGATATTGTAAGTCAAATAAAACACCTATAAAATAATTTTACTGACAGTCTTATAAACGTGCATGTCTTTGTTGGGGGGGCGGGGGCATTGCCTGTTTACCTCATTTCCTCTTCTCACAGGAAGCAGTAGTATTGTTGAAATGTATTACAGGAAGCCGTATTAAGTAACTTGATAGCTAACGTTAGCTCAGCAGGGTTTGAACTTCAGTAAAGAAACGTCATTGTGACTCAGTTGAAGTACAGTATAGGGGTTAACTGGTAAGGAATTGTTATGCAAAATTCAAAATATAAGAATCCCACTTAATATACTTTATTATTTAAGTAGGTCAATAAACGTTGCATGTATAGAACTAGAGCTATTATACTTGCGTAGAAGCATAGGCACCCTTACCATTACCCCAGTCAGAAGCTGTGCTAGCTATTAGAAATATGAATAACTAGCCTCCTTTCCAACTCCAAAAACAGCCACTCACTGCTAATAATAAGCCACTCACTGAAATTGATCATTATTTTCCTTTTCAAAAGCCCAGTAAATGAAGTTTTGCCCATTTGTAAATGCTGTTTTGTTTACAAACTGGTGCACATGAATGGGACACACGGGTTCTTGTGATTTGGCTCTGGATGCACTGCAATTTAAAGGTTGTAAATGGCTTAAAATACTTAAAATCAAGTAACTTTACATTTCTCTCTCACACCTCTCCTCGTTTATCTATCTCATTGTATCCCCCCAAGTCTATATCAGGTGCCAGTCACTGAGGGGAAGAATATGCAACAGACAGTGGCTATTCTGCACAGGAAACTGGAACAGCTGGGTGCAGTAAAGCAGAGCAACTTCTGTGTGAATTGTGAGATGTACCATGCTGCCGGCAACAACAGCAGTATGAGGAATGGTGCCAGCATGCATTCTTAAAAAAAGCTGACATGCTGTTCTTACATAGACTGAAGTCTTTGCTCCTGTTTTCAGGTCTGCTCTAATGCACAATTATCTAATTTCATTTGAAATTGTCTCCATTTTGTCATAAAACTGCAGACATATACGTATATTTTATTTGAGGTTACAACCAGATCATATTTTCACATTTTGACCTTCATTTAAAACATGTTTACTGAAGTACCATTTTGAGCCAGATAGAGCTAAGTTGTATAACATTACACAATCTGTTGTATATCAATCTTTGGGGGTTGTTGACAATTTGTCAGGACGATCACCGGTGAAGACAGCGACATGGAAGAAGCAGCACCAGCATTTCAGGTCCACCCAGCGCCTTGGCGCCAGTCTTCACCATCCCGAAGGCGTCGACCCGGGCTTGCTAGCCGATGCTATCACTGCAACGAACCAGGGCACATCGCACAGGACTGCCCAGTGCCGGCTCCTAGGCCTCGCCCCACCACCACGGAGGGAAATTAAAGTGGGGCGGCTCAGTGAGGGAAGAGCCGCTCCGAGCTCCAGTCCCTCTCCAGGTCACTGCTCGCTGGCTGGATGAGTCAGCTGCATCCGAGGCCTCTACGCAGCATGCCTGCTCGAAGGCCAGCCCTCCCTTGCGCTAGTAGACACGGGGTCTACAATGTCTCTGGTCCGACCGGGGACCCTACCTGGCACCACCGGTGCATTACCTGCGGCGTGGACCCCCACTGACGAGCTGATGCAGACCATGACGGGAGAGCGAGCTAGCATGCGGGGAAAGAAGAAGGTGCACGTCTGCCTCGGTGATCAGGAAGCGACGCATGAGTTCTGGATGGCTGACATTGACGACCCATGTATCATCGGTGGAATGCGTGCGTGGATGTCCCCCAAGCAGCGCTCCAGTTCGGAGACCAGGCCGTAGCCCTCCAGTCCAGCCGCCGTCAGAAGCAAGCTCACTGCCAGACCGTGGCCTCACCCAGCGCCGCCCCACCTGCACCGCACGCCGCCACTCCCCAGCCACAGGCCCACAGCATCACACCGACAGCCCCCGCTCCCCAGCCACAGGCCCACAGCATCACACCGACAGCCCCCGCTCCCCAGCCACAGGCCCACAGCATCACACCGACAGCCCCCGCTCCCCAGCCACAGGCCCACAGCATCACACCGACAGCCCCCGCTCCCCAGCCACAGGCCCACAGCATCACACCGACCGCCGCCACTCCCCAGCCACAGGCCCACAGCATCACACCGACAGCCCCCGCTCCCCAGCCACAGGCCCACAGCATCACACCGACCGCCGCCACTCCCCAGCCACAGGCCCACAGCATCACACTGCCCGAATGTGATTTCCCACCAAACTCCAGAATATGCTACTCCTAAACCTCCATCATGCATTTGGTCTATTAACAAATTATCTTTACCTTCTAGTCCTTGTTGAGCTTTAATGATGTGTTTGTCCTTCCTCTGCATTAAAGCCATTATAATGTTATCTAACTGAGGAAGTTCAAAGTCAAATTCCGGTATGTTCTCTACAAAGCCTAACTCATCCTCTGGTCTAACAAATAATACTTGTTGTGTTGTGTTTACATAGGGAAAGTGATACGACTCAATCAACCAGGATGTCTGAAGAGTCATGCAAAAAGAAGTGTGGTTAATTGGACATGCTTTATAGCTATTATTTAGTGACAAGTATAAGTAACTGTAGACATCTTTGCCTTGTGTGATTACCCTTGTGAAGTTGGTATGTATGTGCATAAAACGTATATCACACATCTCACTGTGAAGCTCTCCGATACCACATCGTGGTTGTTTGTCTACGGTATCATAGTTACAAAAGTATCCAAATGGGGTTTTGTTACAGCATTGAGTGTTTGAAGTGCTCCATTCACCTGCCTTAAGTTGAGTTATTAGTTTGGGATGGTCCTTTCTCTCTTTAAGCACATTACCCTGTAAGATACCCAAACTCTCAACCTCAAAAACCTTATCAAATACCTGTTCTTTCTGGAAGATGGGAATGGAAACAGTTAATAACATGGCATACATTTGTCTCATGAAGCATCCAAACTGTTGGAAAGAATTTCCTGCTGAACATACCCAAGTCTTATCATGCAAGTTATTAATCACAGTCTCATTCCACCATTTCAACATTTGTATGGGAGGAGTTTTTTTGCTTGGGTTTGATGGTTTCCCTCCATGTTTGGTGAAAGGGAAGTTGATGCCCTCCATCAAGGGACCATAGTCAAATGGGCTATAAAATCCTGGAGGAATGGGATGGGAGGTAACCTTAGCCATATGGATGATGTAGCTATATGGGATGGGCAGTTTGCATTTGCCTAGTCTTTCCATGTAATCCTTGAGGTTCTCAGATGAAGTTGAAAAACAGTCCTTTAGTCCAAACCATTTCATGACCATCTCTTCTGGAAATAGGAATGCTGGTACCCTGCCTGCAAGAACTTCCTGGATCACACTGGAAATGTCATTGTACTTCACAGAGGAGAACTGTGCACAATATATTTCCTTCTGGAGGGTTGTGGGGGCTTTCTTGGTACTCTGAGTGAGGATGGAGAGAGCAGATGCAATTGTGTGACCATTATTCACTGTATTCCCCTCCTCTCTTAATCCTTCCTATAAGAAAGCATCCGTCTTGAGAATCTGGGTAGTGATCATCTCCTTTAGTTTCAGTTCATTCGTTTTTAATTGTTGTGCATCAATCCAATTTGACACACCCAAACCTGTTCCAGTGGCTCCCAGAACACCTTCCAGTGAGCCCAATAGTTTTCGGCCTGTTGACGCAGGTTTTGGGCCGTCAGTGTGATAATATGTAGCCACCGTGTCCTGATATCTCAGGAACGCAGTCATCAGGAGGTCCTTGTACATCCCCGTCACAATCTCCCCTTTGCAGTTCCCGTCCAGATCTGGAGACCATGCTGTCATGTTGATCAGAACTGGCACATGGACCCACTGGATGTTGTTCATCAGGACCCCTGGGTGTGGCCTGGTAATCATTCCGGATGGTGGTGCTGGCCCGCTGCTCTGGACATTCTTGGAACTCCTGGGACAGGAACAACTTCCGCTTCACAGTTATGAGGTGTGCCCTCATACAAGAGCATGCGTGGCAGCATTGAATTGGGCCTGTACACAGTTTTTAGGTTTTTGGAACCTAAATCTAACATCCATCTAGCAAGCCGGGCGTTTGATACGCCTTTCACTTTACCGTTTAGCAATAGCTGTAGGGGTGTGTGAGGGGTGTGAAGCACAACTTCATTAAAGCCATATATGTATTCAAGTGGGACATGGCCCAATGAACTGCTGAAAGGTGCCATGTACAAGAGTCATATGCCTTTTCCACAGGAGAGAGAACACGTGAGGCATATGCAATGGGTCGCAGGGCGTCCTGGACTTCTTGGAGTAATACAACTGATAGAGCTTCCTCTGTTGCAGCAGTCTAAAACAAATGGCTGCAAACGATCTGGATTTCTCAATGCAGGAGCTTGAATTAAAGCTGCCTTCAACTTTTCAAATGCTTTCTGATGCTCTGGACCCCAATCCAAGGAGTCCTTTCTTTTTTCCTTACCCATGAGCAATGCGTTCAATGGTTTAGCAATGTCAGCAAACCTTCAATATATTCCAGACAAAATTCGGCTAACAGTGTTATGTGTTCCTCTCTAGTAGCGGTCTGTAGAAGCAGATTATCAACATATTGAATGAGACATTCTGGTTTTGAAAAAGCAGATATCACTTTGGCTAAGCACTGATGGAATAAGGTGGGAGAATTGGCAAACCCCTGGGGTAGCACATCCTATGTGGATTGTGTGTTCTTGAATTTAAATGCAAATTTGTACTGACAGTCAGGATGTAATGGGATGGACCAAAAACCATTGGAAATGTCTAAAGCAGAATAGTAGTTTGCTTCTGGTATCAAAGAGGCTAGAACATCAGGAGTGGAAGCTACTACTGGAGCACAGGTGGGGGTGCATTTGTTAAGTTCTCTGTAGTCAATACACAATCTCCAAGAATGATCTGGTTTCCGAACTGGCCATATTGGTGCCATTGAGGTAAGAGACATGGTCGTGTGACGCCTTGTTCAAGAAGAGACTCAATGGTACTCTGAATGTATGGACTGGCCTCTTCTGGATAATTGTACTGAGGAAGGGGTGCAGGGTCACGTCCTTGTATATTCACTTTCATAATCATTGGATCAATGCAACCACAATCATGTTTACTTCTAGCAAAAGCTCCTCTATGTTTGACTAACAAGTCTGGTACCTGAAAATCATCAATGTGTAATAATCGATCCAAATCATATTCTTCTGTTTTGTTAATGGCATATCACTTCGATCCTTTGAGCCTCCCTCTCTCTAGGACCCAGCTCCAGGCTGGATACCTTTCCGCTGAGTTCCTTCCCTCCGACTCCTCTGAGTGAAGGACCATCAGCCTCTCTGCTTCCCAGTATTTTCTTTTCAGAAAGCACTACTCGCTTACTAACGCATTCGGTTTCAGCTTATAGTGGCCTGACCGTACATTGAGCCGGACATGGCGGCCATCTCTTATGGTCTTAATGCCATCTGCGATCCGACCAGCTGGTGACCCAGTCGATAGTGATCCCCAGTCCCCGTAGTAGCTGTTAACCACCTGGTTAGGAACCGATGGTCTGATCCCTATCTCACCTTGCTATGGGTATAGAAACTTTGACCGTTTTCACCAGCCTTGCCTGTTCACAGAGGTCGTCTCTTACGCCCCTTTGCTAGGTGTGGACTGTCATCCATGTACCACATACTGCCTGCATACTTACATGCGACAGCCATGCCGACTAGACGGTACCACGGCAGTATGTCCATTCATACTTCATCAGACACGGGGGCTTTCCGTCTTCTCCCCTTCACTATAGTTAATCTTTATCGTACCCTCGGAATTGTGCAATTCCGCCGCCTATTGTCGGCTAGGTTCAGGGTGCCTAATCCCCTGCCTAACCGCATGAACATCAGAAATTTCCACTAAATCACCTTTACTCTCAGTGTTACGCCACAAACAGTTATTACCGTAATCAGTTATGTAGCCTCGCTTCTTCATGATATCCGAACCCAAAATATTGCGACCGTCTCTAGTTGAATTAAGCCAGGGGTCGGCAACCTGCGGCTCCGGAGCCGCATGCGGCTCTTTCAGCCTTATGTTGCGGCTCCGCGTATCCAATTGAATCGGGCGCAAAATTGGGCGTAGCAACCCCCCGTGACAGAAAATCCAAGGGGCGCAAGAATTATTTTCGCGCTGCGACCGATTCATTTACCCCCGTCGACAGAAAATGGTGCGGCTCCCAGTGTTTTCTTTTAGGTGGAAACCGGGTCCAAATGGCTCTTTGAGTGTTATGGGTTGCCGACCCCTGAACTAAGCCAAGCTTTATCTCTAAAACTGTCTTTACCAATTTCAAATCTCAGATTGTCTGATTGTGAAGCAAGAGACATTGTACCATCAAAACCTTCTATAGTAATTGTGTTTTTACTGTTACCAGAGGATGAATCAGAATGAATGATAGACAGGGAAGCACCAGTATCAACTAACCAATTATCGCATCGGCCTCCAACAGCGACTTCTACAACTGGTCTACCCCATTTATCACGTGACAGAGGTGCCACGCATAATATAGAGGCCTGTGAATCCTATGCTAAATGTGAAGGCCTCTGGCCTTTCTCTATTTAGTTAGTTTTTTCATTGCTGAGTGTATATCATTGTTCTCTGTGCTTAGTTTTGTAATGGCTGACTGTATGTCACTGAGAGTTTTATTCAAATCTATGTAGCTGGGTCCTTTGCTGTGAGAGGATTTACATTCCCTTGCTATGTGTCCATTCTTCCCACATGAAAAACAAACAATAACCCTGTCCAAATTAAATGGTGGGGGCCTATCCTCCCTTTGTTGCCTAATATCATTGGCACATAACCTTCATTTTTCCATGATACCTTTTTCTTGGTTTCAGTGTTGTGGAATGGTTTGCTCCCAATTGCTGCTACAGGATGTTTTTTCTTAGTTTCTCTAGCAGTATCATTAGTGGAGTTGTAAAACTGGGTCATCTTAATGAGAATGTTTGAATATGTTGTAGTGGATTCTATAAGGGCCAAAGCCTTACGTGTGTTGGTGTCACTCTGTGCAATCAGTGCTGACTTGAACATGCGACAGCCATGCCGACTAGACGGTACCATGGCAGTATGTCCATTCATACTTCATCAGACACGAGGGCCTTCAGTCTTCCCCCCGCACTATATGCTTCTTTAACGTGCCATCGGAATTTTGAAATCGCAGCTTAACAATGTCCCGACATTATATCGCATCTTGTCTGTGTTTACGGTTGCGATCTGCCAGCAACAGACGGTGTATGCTGATATTTATTTTATTTCCAAATATATGAATTCTTGTGACGCTATGCGGAAACAATCAGAATCATTGCGAACTACTGCGAATAATTAACAGGAGGATATTTAACCAGCTGGCATTCTCTGTTTCGGCGCTTGGACATTATCTAGCTTAGCTTGATAGTACCCAGGGGCGTAGCACACAATTCTGGGCCCTATACATATGCAGTCTTGTGGGCCCCCTTCCCCTCTTGATCCATGACTCTCACGCATCTTTAGAATTGTTTTTGATTGAATCAACAACTATACACATGAATCTGTACTGGTTATTAGGGTAATCGCTAATTAACTGCTTATACCACATTTAAACAAATAATTAGTAAGCTTAGTAAGATTCTCTGGGTCCTCTGGCAAATACCCTTCTGCATTCCCCTCACTTTTTTCCACTTCCTCCTCTGTCTTCTCCTCATCCTTCTCACTACCCTCAGAGCAACCTTCATTTTCCTTGCTCTCTTCACCTCCATCATCCTCTTCACTAGCCCTACTGCTACTCTCTGCCTCTTCTCCCTGCTCACTCTCTGCCTCGATCACATCTTCTTCCTGCTCACTCTCTGCTACAAGGACAGGCCCTTCTACAAGCATGAAGCATACAGGATTGCTATTAGCCTCTTAACCTGCTTATAATAAACAATGAAAGGCTAGATTCTGTTTAATTTACCAGCTAACTATCATAATGTAGCTAGCTACGTTAGCTTGTCTTGTTATAGAACTGGATCAAATGGGTCTTCAAAAACAAAGTTTCAATACATTTCACCATCACCAGTAGTATGTTTGACCGCATTTGCGATTGCTTTCAGCCAGTAGCGAGATTGAAACTGAAATGAGATTAATCGCAATAAAAAAAAAATGAACGCGTTATCCATTTGAAATTAATCGCATGCGTTAATGTGTTAACGTTGACAGTCCTAGTTCAATCGAAACAATGTACCAATATTAGCTTAAACCACTCTTAAACAGTGTTAGCAAGTTGCTTACCTTTCTTTTGAAAGAAATTAGTGAGCAGTTGTTTTCCCTCAGTTTGCCTTTTTTCTCTTTCTTTAATTTTTTGATACCCTGACTTCACTTTCTTCTGGAAAGACATGATTGACTGAAACTTGCGGGCTCCATCATCAGCACCAGTCAGTGTGATTAGCCGTGTTTGGTGACGAGATTTGAGATGTTATAAATCTAGCCTGAATTTGATACCTTATTCAATCTCATATATTAAGTTTTAAGGAAGTTATGGTAATCTTTACACTCGGAAATTTCCATATTGACCCCTATTGTTTTTCAATGATCTTGAAACAAAAGCTGTGATTCAATAACATAAATGCCCATAACTTTCTTTAAAATAAAGATGATTGCATGACATTTTCAATAATTACAGATTGAAGCATTCTAAAAAAGATATATCTTAATTTGAATGATCTGAAATTACATTACATAATCAATTAATCACATAATTACATGTTGCGCACAGACCGCGACACGGCAAAAACCATGGCAGGCAGTGAGCATTTGGGCAAAGATATCTCACATTCCGGGTCAAAAATATCACATTTTGCATCGACAGATTTCAATGAAATTTCACCAGAAACAAGATAAAATGTTAAATTAACATCCTGGATACATTTTACTTAGTCCTGAACTTGCGATATGTCATTTTGAAAGCACCGAACACGAGTCTATCTCTGAAGTGTAGCGTATGACCAAACCGAGCAATGTTTAATGAAACTCTTCTGCATGGCTCACTATTGCTTACTCTGATGGCTTTTCTCTTTCTCTGATGGCCTTTGAGAGAGAGATGGCCCATCTGACAGATCTTACAGGTGTGGACAAGCCTCAGTTGTGGATCATGAATATTCAGGAAATTAGCATATAGCCCTCCCACAGCCTGAAATAAATGTGACCAGTTCTGATAAAAACAGGTTTTTAGCTATTTAGATCTCAGATGTGCTAAACTATTTTCACACCCTTACATAACCAAGACCTTGATGAACAAACGCAAATTTGCAAAACAATTCGTCACTATAGTTTAGTGTGTGCTTTCACAACTTTTGTGACGGCAGAAAAATGTACTCTTTATAACTTGTGTGTTTGTAGATCTATTTACAAGCTGCATATGATACTGACCAAACTATTGATGGCATATAAATGTAGCTGTGATTGTCCTTCAAATAAAAATATCAAACACTTTGGAGTAAGTGTGTGTTAAGTTGATGAAATTGAGATCAATATCAGACCACGCCAAAATCACAAACCTTCTCTAAGCTTAGCACGGACCTCAGAGGGTTAAGATATTTCGACACCCACTACCCAGTTACTTTAGGATATGATGGGCACAACTTTACCCAGTTACTTTAGGATAACAAATTACTGTACTGAGTTGCGGTCCAGTACTTCGGACCCCGCAACCCCTATTATTCCAGTTACGTTAGGAATGAACAACTCTACAGAGTTTCTTCCCCAGTACTTCGGGCTCAGCAAACTCCAGTATTACAGTTACTTTAGGAATTACACACAGTAAACTGTAGTTGCTGTTCCAGTGCTTTGGACACAGCCAACTCAAACTATTCCAATTACTTTAGGAATTATGCATCAATTTTAGAATAAACTTCCCAGTACTTCGGATCCAGTTAATTCTACAGACTGGTTACTTTCGGTCTATAAACAACAAACTTGAAATCACTGTCCCAGTGCTTCGGGCCCAGCAAATTCCTACGGTCCAACGGCCATTCTCTTTAGCATCACCCTGCCTCTACGCATAACTATAGAACACTACCTCAGTACGTCGAGCACAGTATTCCTAAGATCCAGCTGCTTTAGGATCCACAAATTCCAGTAGCCTACTTCAGAATTACAACTCCTCCTGCCAGTTACTAAATAAAGTTCTCAAACAGAGTGTCCTTTTAATGCTTAGATTCTTTCAAAGAGGGGATACTTCCTATTTTAAAACCAGAGCTTTAAAGAAAGAAACCAATTTCTTACCTTTATCCACGGTTTTCTTCGGAAAATCCCTCCTTGGGTGACTCGCCAATTGTAAGAAATACGGCAGCACTCTGATCTTGATGAGGAAGGTTTTATTTCGGTAGCGACAGTAACAAAGTAAATGACAAGTAATACAAGAATACCAGCAAGCACTCTGGACTCAGTGTAGTTTGTCTGAAATAGCCTTCTCCCAAATTAATGACTCTAAATACTATTTTTTCTGCTTTTTTCTGAGGCAGGAAACAGAAATGTTTATTTGGAAATAATGTGATTGATTTAAGGAAGCCAGTGTCTGGCCTCCCTAAATCAATCAGTCTGCTCATCACTAGGGGATGTGTGATTTATTCAGTTCCCGGGGGCCTAGCCAGGAAACAGTCTATTGTATTGTTAATCAAGTCTAAATGGTTGACCTGAGTAGCCGTTTGATCACCTATCCATGTATTCTACTGACCATTCTTGGTTTCAGGAGTTTCTCTCTCTTCTCTTTCTTTCTCTTCCTCTCAATCACCTATTCATATGTCAATGACTGCCTCCATTTGGCCGCACAGATCCTTTGTAATTGTGATATGATTTACCCGTCTGCTTACAGTTTAATATCTTACATTGCATTGAGATCCCTTGGTTCGAAACTCACTGCGGCCAGAACCAACTCCGTTACATTAGTGCCATGACTCGGATGCTACGACTGATGGCAATCGGTCAGGCCATGGTTGCTGTCGCAGGAGTTTTGAGGGGGAGAATATAGCGGATGTGCTCTGGTACGTGAGCGTCCACTATAGAAATTGACGTGGATAAGAGAGTGATTAGTTCCCAGAGTTAAGAGACTTGAGTCTTTAGCTCAGCGAGCTAAATCGAGATCCTCGGTTTGAAACTTGCTGTGGGCAGAACTAACTCCATTAGACCACGTCCGATTCCCAGTCACCTTTCTTGTCAAAATGGACCACCCCAATCCTCAGCGGAGTATTCTCCCATCACCCATGGTGGCATTCGGGACCTCAACCGGACTGCCCAAAGGTTGCGACTGTTTGACTGTCCGATCCAAGTACACCAGCCGCAGGTGCAACCATATTGCTAGCTGTGAGAAGGTCCTCTGCCTCGCACGCGCTTTCTATGGTTGCGGTCAGAGTGTTACCACCACTGCCCCCAGCATAAACTTCAATGGGCAGGAGAGTGATGACTGTCAGGCGGGTAGTAGTGGGCGACCGCTCGGCCAGGGCTCACTACTCGTAGCTGTTTGACTAGCAGTTGAGCGGCCTCCTGCTACGAGCTTGCTAGTTGCCACCACAGTTTTAGCTTCCCAGCCAAGATCCCCCATCTCTGGCAGAAACTCCCTCAGCGAACACAGGAATCTTCCAGTGCGTGCTCTTCTCATCCGGACGCCTCGCTTCTTCAAACCTCTTGATTGCAGGGTTGATTCGTTCCGCTTCTGACACCAATGTAGTGGTGAGTGCTACTGAATCAAGACTCAGGAAGTGTGGGAGATTTTTTTGGAGAAGTACAGGGCAATAGGTGGTGGGGAACAGGACTTGTGACTCAGAGTCCAATTCCCAGGTGGAGCACTGCTATTGTACCCTTGTGTAATGCGAATGGGACCACATATGCTGGGGGATGCATGTATTCGCTACTGTAAGATAGAAGCGTCTGCTGAAGGGTATAAGATTATTATTAGTATTGAGGCTGAGCCCGTACTCTGTCTCTGTAATTCTAGTGGGCCAATTTGTGTGGCCTGGTGCCTGCAGCTGGCCAACTTCCTGCACGGTTCGCTAATCGGGGGCCATCCACAGCCCAGGCTGCACATAAAGATAACGATCCGCATGTTGTTGGAGTGTCGGGCAACACATAAAAATGGCCTACAGATGGGGCTGAGAGTGGCACGCTGAAGACGTGCAGATCACACACCTTAAAACAATGGACACAGAGATGGGACCAAACGTAAATCTGACTTGGTGATCCAAGGGTCCATTAGCGCAGCAGTAAATTGTTCCTGTCTGACAAAGCAGCGGGGGGAAGAATTTGAACCCCAGGACCTGAAGCCAGACCAGGCCCCACGCTCACAGCCTAACCAATCAGGACCCTCACCCCACCAGACGGGACGGCTAAAGATCTGGAGCCGGGGCCCCTGTCATTGAGATTTATGGGCTCCGCAGCACAGGATGAGAGGAGAGCTAACAATTAAGCAAACGAATCCCACTATACCTTAGACTTCTAACTTTCCCGTAAGTGCAGCATTTTTAGGCCACTGGCATTAGACTACCCGCATAAGTTGTGGGGCAATGATGTAACCCCGCATTAAATAAAACTATTACTAAGCGACACAATCCAGGTAAATACATAGTACACAGTTGGGTTAGTTGAAGTGTCTGTTTATGTCTGTTTAAGTCTGTGTACGTCCGCTCAGGTCTGGTTGGGTTTGTTTATCTCGTTTCCTTAATCTTCTAGTTAAATGGGGAAGGTTTGAATAAAAGAATAATCTGAAGTGGTCTGGGCAGGATGGAACGCCATGAGGTCATGGGGAGGGAGTGAGCTAAGTGGGAGTGGTTATGACGTCAAGCTCCAAGGCAGGAGGAGTTATGACAGGTTAAAAGGTTGATGCACGAAAAAGGAGGCCAGAGCTGCTTCGCGAACAGCCTGGTTTCCTTGTAGGTGATTTCGCATTGCATATGTAACGGAGTTGGTTCTGCCCGCAGCAAGTTTCGAACCGAGGGATCTCGACGCGACAAGAGAGCGATTAAGCTCGCCGAGCTAAAGACTCAAGTCTCTAACTCTGGGAACTAATCACACTCTTATACACGTCACTTTCTGTAGCGGACGCCACGTACCAGAGCACACCCGCTACATTCTCCTCCCTCGAAACTCCTGCGGCAGCAACCACGGCCCAACCGATTGCCATCAGTTGTCTTATCCGAGTCACGGCACCAATGTAACGGAGTTGGTTCTGCCCACAGCGAGTTTCGAACCGAGGGATCTCGACGCGACAAGAGAGCGATTAAGCTCGCCGAGCTAAAGACTCAAGTCTCTAACTCTGGGAACTAATCACACTCTTATACACGTCACTTTCTGTAGCGGACGCTCACGTACCAGAGCACACCCGCTACACATACAATAAAACCCGATTACATCTGACTCGAAATGTGTTGTTTTAAGAAGTATTAAATATGGCGTCGGATCACTCAGTCCATCTGGCCCTGGCTGAGACCCGATCCGAACTCCGACAGAAGATTTCGCTTTTCCATTTTAACGCTACCAGCTTTATTAAAACAAAGCTTAGTAACACAGGGAAGCACCAAGAACACAACAAAATCATGGAAAATTAATGGGGGTCACTTATTAAACAGACAGACACAGTCATGGTTACCACATTAATCCAATGAATTGGACACAAGGTGATGGGAACTGACACACAAGGAATCATGGGAGACTGAACAGAACAACATAGCATCGCAGCCCCCATACATATAGCATTTGCAGTGGCTAAGCTAACAGGTAACCATTCAAATACATTTGCATATATTTAAAAACTGAACATCTAGATATTGGATAAAGCCAGACTTAATCGATTTGGCATGTTCCTCCACACTAAGGCACATGCTCTCAAAACAGTTAACACAGCCATCTAAACAGACTTGCATTTTGAAAAACAGCCCAATCCCACTGCTTTAATTTCAGATATCTTAATGAAAATGAAATATTGTCATTACAACTATACAAGTGTCATCTGTTATACACCATAGCTATATCTACACAGGAGTGCTAATGGTAAAATGTGTTTATCAGAAAGTTCACCAAACAATTTTCTTGTGAACTGATTTATTTACATTTTTTAACCATAATTTTATAGTTTTACTTTATGCAAAATATCTTTTCATCACAATTTTGGAAATACTGTATATATTTGCCATTTTAACATGTGGAAAGTGTCAATTTTGGTAATGTACTTTCTGACATTTTTGCATGTTTTTCAATTAGGATACACTAAGAAGGTAGATGTATTGATGATTTACACATTAAATCATAAGCTCTGCCTCTTTCAGGGAAAGACCATGATTGATGACTAAGTTAAATAGAGTTGCTCTCAAGTTTGAGAACCTTCTTTTCACTTGCCCTCTACCTCTCTCCATCTTCCTCTATCTCGTCTTCCTCCCCCATCCCCTCTTACTCCTCCACCTTCTCTCATTTGTACTCTTCTTCTTGCAACTCTCTCCATTCTTTGGTCAGCTTTCACAAAAAATGTTACTTCAGATATCTCCTTTTATACATAACAAAGTGGTGACTATTGAGTGAACAATTTAGCAATTAGCACTTTCTGTGTTGTGTGCTTTACTAACCCACCTGAGGTCAATATGGTGGAAATTGAGCACATTTTGATACATTGTGTATGTGCAGTTTGACCTAGTTTATGACATTATTAAAGAAGACATGTTATAGATGCAAAATAACCAAAAATCTGAAAATTGACGAGTGGAAGCAAAAATGGCATGCCTACCGTATCTCGCCTTAAAATATGCAAGACAAAGATGCAAAATCCTGGTTTCCCATCTAGTCGTTTAAAATTGAATATCTATCAAAGAATAATCAAAGCTTAAATGTATTTGATGGATCAACTTATAAAAGTAAAACTAAAAGTATACCATAATATTGCGTAACCTTGTTAGCTATCCAGCAAAATATGATAAGGGGAAAACATTGTATGTATATCGTACAGTAGTATCAAAGATGCTAAAAAATGTATTTAAATTGACCATTACATTATTACTACATTGATATCATTATATCAATGCAAGCCAAGCATTTTATGATGATTAATTTTAGATAGCCGAGGCATGATACTATGATGCATAAGGGCAGTAGTGGCAGGAACTCATCAGAGATCAATTTATGATGACAAATTGTATGTCTCTAGGTACTAGGCAGCATTGATTAACATCAGCGATATTAGCTACCAACCAAAACAAATTACAATGCACATACATTCATTATGACATTGTTATCATGATTTAACATTACTACAATGCTTGCCAAGCAATTTATTATGATAGATTTCAGCCCCCCAGAGGCTTCTTAAATACCATGGGGGGCTGGGTTTGCACTACACTAGTTTTTCCTTGTACCAGTGATATTCACTTTCGGTGGTGATGCCATCTCAAATGAGTAATCAAGTTCAACATACTGCCAGCGACATACCCGATCTCAGTTGAATAATGTCCATCTGTCTTTGTCCCAGTACTGTACTGAGCTACTGCTTACTGGGAAGCCGTAATGTTCTTGAAACAGGAGACTTGAACGATATGGGAGCATTTGCGTTCGCCATACTGACTACGAGACTGGGCTGTGCTAAATTAATTGATCTGGTTCAGTACGTGGGCTGAAAGAACAACATCCGGCCCTTTGAGCAAGTTATATCTTTGGGGGGTTTGAATTAAGCTCTGCATACAAAAACAAGCTCTGCACGTGTGTTAGTGGTTAAAGCAAGATTTCATTTGTTTGGTTCATAGCACGTTCCGAACCGAAAGTCCTGTACCGAACTGTTCAGTACGAGTACGTGTACCGTTACACACCTAATAGTTATACCATTGTTATATATAGTTACATTCTGAACGTTTCTGTTCATATTTCCAGATTAACCACATGTATCTGGTGCAGGTCTGAGACCTGAGAAACTTGGATTGATTTAGAGTTACTGAGGCTTGTGCTCCCCCACGTCTGGCCACATGCATTTAATTTCAGGGGTGAGTTTGGGACAGGTCTTTTTTGTTATTGTTTAAAACGTCTGAAAGTTTCTTTAGCAGGCTGCACTAATTTTCTTCCTTCCTTCCTTAATCCAGCACCCCATTGTCTTTACTTTCTCTCTAACTTTCTGTCTGCTCTCCTTTTATGTTGTAGTGTAAACATTTTCCTGCACAGTTGGATGGACCTGAGTGATGCAGCAGTGTGTCCAGAGGCTTACTGAGGTTGCAATGTTGACACTGTTCACTGGTGTCAAAGTATAGACAAGGCTTTATTCACTGTAAGTGCAGGACCTCTCATATGGTATTGACCTATGCAAATATACTTTCTTTGTCTTGATGTCAATACACAAATACATAGTATTGTTTCATTGCAGATAGTCCCATAGACAGTAAAATGTCATACAATTATTTATATTGTCTTGTGCCATACCTTTGCTGTGGATGATGCATGGTACCCCTGTTATGGTAAAGAAGTGGGATAAAAGGTGGCTTTTACCGTAAATAGCATGGCTACTCAGTAGAAGTTGTGTGGCCATTTACTGATTCTGTAAAGGCAAACCTGGTCGTCATCACTGTCAACAAGCTTGTAGAGAGATGGATCGATGTAAGCATGTGATACGCCTCCGCCTGGCGCAGGATCACTCCATCCTGTGGTTGCTACATGGAGAAGCACACCCTCAAGCACTTCCAGAAGACCCACCACCCACTGGCCATGGAGGTGAGGGAACTGGATGTCTTCTGCTATGCCTGCGGGGACTACGTGCTGAACGACAATGTGCAAGGGGACCTCAAACTCCAACGCTCCATGCATTTTACATTTTTACATTTTTACATTTTAAGCATTTAGCAGACGCTCTTATCCAGAGCGACTTACAAGATGTGCATTAATACATGGTAGGAACAATCATAGTTAGCGCACAAGATCAGTGCAGTAATACAGCAATAGACATCATTGCAGGCATCTGCGTACCATACCTGTAACACTGGGAAGGAAAAGGTTAGTGTATTTAAAATTTGTATTTTATTTTGGAGTATAGTGTTGAACAAGTAAACAGTGGTGAAGACAGTTTAGCTAGATGGACAGAGTTCAGTGGTAGTGGAGTCTGAAGAGGTGGGTTTTGAGTCTCTTGCAGAAGATTGCAAGTGATTCCGTGGTCCTGATCTGGACTAGCATTGCTCCCCAGGGACTTAATTGATCTGTCAGCCATCCTGAAAATGTGGTGCCTGCACTTTTAGAAGGTCCAAATGCATCTCTAAATTTCTCAAGGGCAGTGATTACATTAGTCATGTTATCTGAACTGTCTGGGATTAGGGTTACACAGGCAAATTCAGAGCGGCACAAGGTCCTCCTTGTTTTGCTAGTATATAATCAATTTCATGCTATAATAGGGTAATTCGGTGGCTTTTCTGAGCTGCCAATAGCAGTTTAAATCCCTTTATGGTGTCATTGGCAAAGGTGGACATAGTGTATGTTACAGTATCTATGTGGTTGGCTAAGAAGACTACTCCATACCATGGGAATAATCCTATCCCCTATTTTTCTCCTAAGGATATTCCCCAATGGTTGGAATCTAAAGTCTCAAATTGAGCTAATTCTCCTGACCTGGTTATCCCTTCTTGTAGTTTTTTTTCCTTTGGTCTTACTGTTTTTTAGTGGGAAGATTTCTGCATTAGTTACTTTCATATTTATTAGGGCACAGCAACCTGACCATCTCATGGGTAGGTACAAATATTCGTTCGCACCACATACCCACAATCTTGATCCGTCAGTTGGCAGTCCCCAGTTTGGGTATGCTCCTATCTGGTACGTTCGGTTTACCTCTATGAACTCGTCTCCTATCTGCACCATTATTACCTCTCCCCATGTGGTTCCTCATCCTATCACGAAGTGTCTCTTTTTTGCAGGGTGAACTCCCCATGTATTAGCTGGTGCCAATATGACAGATGCACTGGCCCATTCCTTCTTTCTTCATCATTTTACTATATCCTCAGTTCTGACTCCATATATCAGAGGCTTGTGCGGAAGTTTCGTCAGGGGACCACGCCATTGTAGCTTTATGTAACTCACTGGGATCCATACTGCTAGTCCAGTATCCTTTTTTACTCATTGTTTTGTTAGATGACAATCGCCTACTGTGATGATACATTAATATGCTTGAGTTTAGCTCCTCCCTTATCTTCATCTGTTCTTCTGCATTAAAACCCCATGGTTTCCATTTAGTTCCTTAAATAATTCTCTTTTCTGTCTTTTAATTTCTAATTCAGTTGCTCTATTTGTGTGTATTATGCACATTAAGAGTATGCCTACACCTTTCCATTTTCCTAATATTCCCACTGCTATTTCTATCAGGCCACAGCCTGATAATTTTCAGGTACTTTTGCTTGTTAGATTCTGGATCTCATATTGTTGCATTCTGGTTTTGATTTGAGTTCTGTTCTGGTCCTCATACTCTGGGTCTTAAAATTCCCTTCTTTCTCTTGGAACTAGGAGTTTGGTAAGCTTTCTCTTTCCTTGGTCATTTGGTAGATCTGCTGTCTAGTAATGTTGTTAAATCTTAACATGCTATTCAACATCCCTAACTGCTGTTATAATTAGACAGGATCCTCCCCATAATATCACAGTCATTACTACTATGGTCAGTATGACTATGTGACATGTGTCTCTCTCTTTTCCTCTTTTTCTGTTTTTGTCCATTTCACTTTCTCCTGTTTCAATTCCCTTGCTCTTTTGCAGTGGTATCAGTGCACCCATGGTCCTATTTCCTTGACTTTCACTGCTGTGGGTGTTGATAAGATTACCTGATAGGGTCCAACTCCTGCTGGTTCTCCTTGTGCTTCTTTAGTCTGTGAAAATACAGATCTTACAGCATGGGTTAGGCCTTTCAGGTACTTTCCTAGTTCTGCTTCTAGGACTTCCAGTCCTGGTACTGATGTTTCTGGTCAGGGTCACCATGACCCTTCCTGTCACCATTTTGTGTGGTGTTAAATGTGTAAATCTGTTTCTACTATTTCTCATAGTCATGAGAGCTAGTGGTAGGCACTGTACCCAATTTAACTTAGTTTCTCTGCATGCCTTTGCTATCTTTTGTTTTAGTGTGCCATTACATCTTTCTACTATTCCTGCTGATTGGGGATGGTAGACACATGACACACTTTCTGTCTAATTCCTAACATTTTACAGACTGTCTACAATTTCTGCGTTAAAGTGTGAACCATTATCACTGCTAAGGGTTTGGCAAACTCAGAATCTTGGAAATATTTTCATAGCTAAGCTCTTAGCTACTGTTTTGGCATCTGCATGAGCTGTTGCGAATGCCTCTACCCATCTAGAAAATCTACAATTATTACCGGGCAATATCTTTTGTTTTCTTTTCACTCAATCATGTCAGTAGTTATTAGAGGGCACTCCTTATCTCTAAAACTGGTTTGATTACGTTTTGATATCCTGTTTAATTACTTTTTTGATAACCTTTATGGCCGGGGTGACCTTTAGGTCAGCAGGTGTCCCTTGACCCCTGACACCATATTTTAATAGTGTTTATGTTTACGATAAGCATTTCTGTGTGTGTGTGTGAACCAGTATGTCCCTTGAAGAAATAATATCTGAACCAGCCGGCAATTGTAAAATACGAGAAAGGTTTGTCTCTGGCTCCAGAGAAAGACGAAAGATGTCCTTTGACCCCTGACACCATATTTTAAGAGTTGTATATGTTTTAGAATGAGCTTTTTCTGTGCAGGTGTGAGAAAGACGAAAGATGTCCTTTGACCCCTGAAACCATATTTTAAGAGTTGTATATGTTTTAGAATGAGCTTTTTCTGTGCAGGTGTGAAACCGCCGTATTAGCTGCTGTAGTAGTGTGTGTTGTGTGTGTGTGTGACGCGCGCGGGTATTAAACTATATCACAATCAGCCAAAGTCATCCCAGTGTCATAATGTGTCTGCGATACATCACAGGTGATCTGTTCTCATCACCCGAGACCGACGCTCTGGCACATTGCATAAGCGCCGACTGCCGCATGGGTGCCGTGAACTCCAAATGGCGAGGTTCTCGCCTGGCGGTGTGGGAGTTCTGGAACGTGGACCGCGGACCATTTTCTATCTGGTCACGAAGTCGATCGCCACCAATAAACCAACATACGCCACACTCTGCGCAAGCCTGAAAGCTATGAAGGTGGAATGCATCTCTCGTAACATCACCAAAGTGTCCATTCCACGCATTGGCTGTGGGTTGGATCGGTTGCGTTGGGGAAGGGTGGCGGTGCTGATCGAAAGCGTGTTTCTACATTCTGGGATACAAATAACAGTTTATACCATGTAATCTGCGCGCCCGCCGCGGCTTGACCCCTGTCACCATATTTTAAGAGTTGTATGTTTTAGAATGAGCTTTTTCTGTGCAGGTGTGAGAAAGACGAAAGACATCCTTTGACCCCTGACACCATATTTTAAGAGTTGTATATGTTTTAGAATGAGCTTTTTCTGTGCAGGTGTGGTTTGTGATTGTAACCATGTAATTAAAGACTGCTTTGGAAAAGTTCCAAAGGGGAAAGGGCATGTTTATAGTTTGAGATAAGCAGTTTGTAGCCATGTAATTTAAGACTGCTTTGGAAAAATTCCAATCTAATCAAGATGTAGCCGGCGAGAGGGGGTCCACAGAAAATAAACAGAGCAAGGGGGATGGTGTCTCTATAGCAGGCGGTGTACAGATTAAAATATGCAGATTATTGCAACTGCAAAATGCTTTTTTCCTTCGAGTTCAACATGTCTGGACATGTGTCAGAAAAGTTTCAATATGTAAACCAAATGTTGAGCCTTTAAAGCTTTCTCGGGGGCCCAATAAGAGAAAAGAAGAGAAAAGATTTCATAATGTTTTGCGTAATATAAAACATAAAATGTTTTTCCCACACCAGGAATCGAACCCGGGCCTCCCTGATGAAAGCAGGGTATCCTAAACCACTGGACCATATGGGATTTTATAGTTCTGGAGTGAAGAATATGTTATTCAAAGACTAAAAAGATTAAAATAAGACCTTATTCGTGACTGGGGGACGTGTGTGTGTGTGTGTCTGTGGGTGGCGTGTGTGTGTGTGTGTGTGTCTTTGTGCGCATGTGGGTGTGACCCCCCGAGCGTCATGAGGGGGCGGGCGTCGTGACATATCGACACTCCTTAAATTAATCCTACAAACTCCAGAAGTCACGGACCGAAAGACAGAGACATCACGTTTTACTACATAGCTAGAACTCTTATTAATATCTACAGACATGGGTGAGTGTTTTACCAGATTAATATTTTAAATGTTGTGTTACAAATATGTTTCTATTTGTCTGTGTATGAATCTATCATTCTGATACATTTTCAATACCTTAACAGGTCCTGTTTCTTAACAGATACACAAGATAACGAGCTATTAAGGACCATTCACACGGAGATAACAACATTGTCGGGGGGAGTGTTATTTGGTAATTGTTTTATTTTACAAGTTATGTGTTTTATTTTTTAATTATTTAATGTCATTTATGTGAGGTATTACGCACAGTGACTGGTGGTAATATTTGTTTTACAGACGAGTCTAAATACCGCACGGATGAACAGACACAGAGAGGGGGAAAGAAGACTAATAAACGTAATAATATAGAAGCTGTTCCAAATGTTTCGGTTAAACGCAGATTCTGTGATGATTTAACCATAGGTATGTGATCTACTCTATTAATATATCCTGTGAGGGGTGTGCATGCCGTTTATGTACTGGGGGTGGGTTGACGCATGCGCCTAAGGTTGTAATATGTTTATCCTAAAACAGAAGACATGCTAGGCTGCCAATCCATGGAGGCTGTGTCCCCCTTTGACGATTTCTGGAGCTTGGATTATATTGATCATTTGCAGCTACAGCAAGTGGAAGAAGCGCCGTGCATGCCGTTGGCTTCTACGGCATCTCTTGAGCAGAACATCCCCGCAGAGACTTTGTTTGTGAAGGGACCCTCCGGACCGGTAACAACACCAATTTTGATTTTGTCCGATGATGACGGTTGTAGTGGCGAATCTGTCTTTAACAGGCTAGTACATCCCGCCGCTGTTGCTAATGTACATGGCGCTGCCGAAGAACAGCTTGTATGTACGGTTACTGCCGATGTTATCAAATCTATTGTTAGCAGAGCCGTCAGCGCTGTATTAGCCGGTGTACAGACCATAGTGGCGGCTAGCGTAGACAGAGCGGTCATACAATTGGAGCGTATGCATCAGGAGTTGGTTACTAAGGTTGCCAATCTGGGTAAAAAGTACACGAGACTCGCACCCATTCTGCACAACGTTGCCAAAGTAGCAGATATTAACTGGAGTGATTTAGGCTCTGTTTTGACATCATTGGCCATAGAAAAACAGGCTGGTGAACAGATGAATTTACCATCTGTGCACAGACCACCGTTCGCACAGCGCTCTGATCAACAAACTGTTCCTAATAGTGTCAGGAGGTATTACACTCCCATCAGACAGGCAGGCGGTCAGGAAAATAGGTATCCTTTACCCCAGCAATCGTTGTTCGCTCTGAGAGCTGACGAGCATCCTGGTCCTAGTGGTGTTAGGAATAATTACGCCCCCGTCAGAAACCCGGGGAAGCCTGGTCAGCAGACCAACTTCAACAGGCCTAACACGGGTAGAATGCGTTATTAAAGTCATTTTTATTTAGTTAATATCATTTTATTTTATCAACATACTTGTATTGCTTATTATTATTTTTAATTTTATTTTAATTTTATTTTATAGCTAATAATGGAGTCATCTAACAATCGGTGTAGGCATGATAGTATAGAGCCTAGTAACAGCGTGACACATTTTAATACTTTATTAGCTGACCTAAAAGGCACGTTTAGTGATAACCCCATTAGTAGCTTCAATAGGACATTAAACGATATTAAAATAATTGCGGGTGGTGGTCGTAGGATTGATGAACCGGTGGTCATTGATGAGACGGATACATTAGATGCGGAAAATATTTCAAGACTTAGACTTGAGGGCGGTGTTGTAGGGGATTACACTGTTGCTGGAAGGCCACGGTTTAATAGCATGGTATTACAGGCGCCATTTAATTTCAGGTCTGCAGCAAGCACTGACATGGCCACGTATATAGAAGGGGTTCATAACTTATTAGACAATGTAGTCAATGTTTCTAGAACATTGGCTGGTGAGGGCGGGGTTCTTAATGTAGCCATTAGAGGCGAAAGCCTAAACAGGAATGTCGACGCTATGTTAAATATGTCTAATGGTTATGACACAGAACTCCTGATGCGTTCGTTTGAGAGAGTGTTACAGAGTAACGAACAGGTCATGATCGATGAAGGTCTCGAACTGCAGGTGTCAATAGCACGGTGCGTGACAGGTGGCGGTCGTAGAAGGTTAGCAACACTAGCCGATGACGAAATAATTAGGAAAAAGCATTTAGATCTGTACTGCCCCACCAACACATCAAACAAATTGTGTTTTTCGATCTGTCTGGCACGTCATCTATACCAGCAAACACCCGAGAACATGTTAGAGCCTTTAGCGGCTGCCATACAAGATCAGGCGGGGTTTACGGTAGATCAGGAAATAGGATTTGCCCACGTTTCGTCATTCGAGAAGGTCACAGGTCTGAAAATTGTAGTTTTTTACAGGACCCCAAACCAACTGTCAGAGACATTTTTTACGCATGACACACCAGCCAATAACACAGTCTTTCTATACTTGCATGATTCGCACTATTATTTAATTAGTAAAATGAATGCTTTCCTAGGCACCAGCTATTTTTGTGCGTTTTGTTATAGCGGTTATAACGACGATAGAATTCACAAGTGTACATATTGCTGTAATGTTTGTAATGACCCCATTTGCCATAAACACCCCAAAAAGGTTATGTATTGCACAGATTGCAGGCGATTTTGTCAATCAAACTACTGCTTTACTAAACACAAAATGCTTAAACCTACACAGGCAGGCGTGTTTACACCGTCCCCCTGTGATACCATAAAATTTTGTAAGGTGTGTAACAGACGCTACCAAGCTACAGCAAAGAAACACAAATGTATTACAGGCAGATGTGTGCACTGTTGTGAGGTTTTAACCCCAGACGCAAATCACACATGCTTTATACAACCTACAAAACCGAAAGACCATAGCGAAAAACTAATATTCTATGACTTTGAAACCAGGTTTGAGAACGGCAAGCACATGGCCAATTTCGTTTATGCCATCACCTATGCGGGTGAGGAGTTTTATGCTGAAGGGGTTAATTGTGTTGAAAGCCTCGTAAAACGTTTCAGAAACTCAAACTATGAAAATTTCACATGGATGGCTCACAACGCATCGGGGTTTGACCACCACATACTCGCAGAGTATCTGACCAGTATAGGTCTCTCTCATAAAATGACTATGACAGGCGCGCGTATTATCTCCATGTATGATGAAATATTCAAACAGCGATTTATTGATAGCTTCAGTTTTATTCCCATGGCTTTAGCTAAAACACCCGCAGCATTTAATCTGTCAACAGCCGATAAAGGTTTTTTCCCACACCGCTTCAACACCACCGAAAACAACGCATATGTCGGTCCATACCCTTCTAAATATTACTACGGTTACGAATACATGACAGACAAAACCAGGAAAGAATTTGACCTATGGTACGCAGATGTTAAAAACGAGGAGTTCAACTTCCAAAAAGAGCTATTTGATTATGGCAGAAATTATGTGGTTCTCCTGAAAGAGGAGTGTTTAAAATACCGTGCAGAGTTCATAACATGTACCGGTGTGGACCCATTCACACAAACCACCCTAGCAGCGTGTTGTATGGCTGTATACAAATCAAAATTTATGCCAAAAGACACTATAGCCCACACATATGACGGTGCTTACATTAATCAACACAAAGCATTTTCAAACGTGTCGATTGAATGGCTGGAGTTTGTTAAAACAACACAGGGGGTTGCTGTAGAGCAGTGTTTCTCAAATCATGCCAGGGGGCGTGTGACCAGAGGCGTAAAGTGGTGCATCGCACCAAAATTTAAGAAAACGTTAAATGTTTTTGGACCGTGGACCGGTTCCGAGAATTTTTCGGTTGGTCCGCGAAATAAACGAACTGGTCTTAGCTTTTTTCGTAAACCCCGGTCCGCGAAATACATAAATTGGTCTCAGCTTTTTCGCGAAACGTTTTCTTCTTCCTAGGGGGGGCGTAACAGAAAATAATTGAGAAGCACTGCTGTAGAGCATGCATTAAACACAGGCGAGAAAGCGGTCGGTCATTTCTTCCTTGATGGCTATCATGAGGTTGACAATGTCCGGGTTGCGTTGGAGTTTAATGGGTGCATGCATCACGGTCACGACTGTTCATTCAACCCCCAGGACACACACCCTTTGTCCGGAACCCCATACGAGGTCCTAAGACAGCGTTTCGATGACAAGGTAGACAGACTCAAAAAATTTTATGGTCTCGATGTAGTTGTTATGTGGGAGTGTCAGTGGAAGGATGAAAAACGCAGCAATCAGCAGGTTATCGATTTTATGGCTTCATATGTTAAGCCCGAACGTTTAAACCCTAGGGATGCTCTCTTTGGTGGACGTACAAATGCATACAAGCTGAACCACTAGATCAGTGGTGGTGAGAAAATTTGCTACCTTGATTTTACTAGTTTATATCCCTACTGTCAGTCACATAAATCATACCCTGTTGGACATCCGCAGGTTATATCGCAAAATTTTGGACCCTTGTAAAATTATTATGGGTTCGTCAAAGCAACAGTACTGCCCCCTAGGGGATTGTTGCATCCTGTGTTGCCCTTCAGATGCCATGGCAAGTTGATGTTTCCTTTATGCGGCACATGTGCACAACAGGAGAATTAGTCAGGAGTGTGCGCAACACTGACTCCGATAGGTCCGTCTCAGGTACATGGGTGAGTCTCGAATTGTTAAAAGCTTTAGAATTCGGGTACGTTGTAACTAGGGTGGATGAGATTTGGCATTTTCCAGACAGATCTGACACTCTGTTTTCAGAGTATGTCAAAACATTCTTACGGCATAAACAGGAAGCTAGTGGCTATCCCGCACATGTTGTAACAGATGCCGACAAACGGGGATATATCGCAGACTATTTTGAACATGAAGGTATTACCCTTGACCCATCAAACATTTCTTTTAATCCAGCGCGAAGGTCCATTAATAAACTTCTTTTAAATTCTTTGTGGGGTAGATTTTCAATGAGGGAGAATTTACCCAGCACAGCATTGGTGTCAGACCCCGGGGATTTTGCTCGATACATTTTTTCGGCCGATATAGACGTGACACGCTTCTCTTTTGTGTCAGACACAGTTGCTATGGTTCAGTGGTGCCACCCCGATGGTGTTGTAGGTACTACACGCGACATAAACATATTCATAGGGGCCTTCACAACAGCGCATGCGCGTCTCGAGCTATATGCTCTGATGAACACATTAGGAAGCCACTTGTTGTATAGCGATACAGACAGCGTTGTGTTCGTGACAGCAGAGGGTGACGAGGAGCCAGAACTTGGCCCATATTTGGGGGACCTCACCAGTGAGGTCTCTCATGACGATTACATAACCGAATTCTGTTCCGGGGGCCCCAAGACTTACGGGTATAGGACATTCAAGGGAACCTGTTGTATGAAAGCTAAAGGGATCACTTTAAACGCCGAAGCGTCTAAAGTGATCAATTTGAAATCATTAATTGAGCTGGTTGATCATTTTGTGGTACACTGGGACTCCACACGTCATGTTATCGCTCGATCAGAGACCATAATGTGACATAGTGTTATGTCGGCATCAGAACAAGCATCCCGACGCGGCTATGGTGGTGGCTGGGGACTTTAATAGGGCGAACCTAAAGAAAGTCATGCCGAACTTTCACCAGCACATTACGTGTGCTACCAGAGGGGAAAGAACATTGGACCACTGCTATACGCCGTTCAAGAGAGGCTACAAGGCTGTCTCTCTACCTCCGTTCGGCAAATCAGACCATGCCGCCATTTTCCTGCTGCCGGAATATAAACAAGGATAGCACGAGAAGAGGTAGTGACGAGGGACGTAAAGCGGTGGTCTGACCATTCAGAGGCTGAGCTACAGGACGCTCTGTGTGACGTCGACTGGGACATGTTCCAATCCAGTTCCAGGGACGCCAGCGAGTTTACGGAAGTAGTAACAAGCTTCATAGCAACGCTAGTGGACACCATCGTCCCCACGGTAAAAGTTAGGTATTTTCCTAACCAAAAACCGTGGGTTGATAAATCCATCCGCGACGCTTTGAATGCCCGCACTGCTGCCTATAACTCTGGTCTTGTATCCGGCAACATGGATGAGCACAAGGCAGCGTCCTATGGACTGAGAAGGGCGGTGAAGGAGGCTAAGAGGAGGTACAGAGACAGAGTGGAGTCGCAGATGGAGCAGCGCGACACCAGACACCTATGGCAGGGGCTACGGACTATAACAGACTACCAGGCAGACCCCCGCAATGGTGAGTGCCGACGCATCCCTAGCGGACGACCTGAACTCATTTTATGCACGGTTTGAGGCTAGCAACAACAGCGCTAGCTCGCCGGCTAACAACAACACTGCTAGCATAGCCGAAGTGAGTTCTACCGCTGGGGACGTGCACACGCTCTCGGTGACCGAGCACAGTGTGAGGAGGGCTCTAACGAGGGTGAACACCAGGAAAGCTGCTGGTCCAGATGGCATATCTGGGCGAGTACTGAAGACCTGTGCTAACCAGCTAGCTCCAGTGTTCACCACTATATTCAACATCTCCCTGGCTGAGTCTGTGGTCCCCGCCTGCTTCAAGAGATCCACTATTGTCCCTGTGCCCAAGAATGCTTCTCCAGCATGCCTGAATAACTACCGACCGGTGGCCCTCACCTCGGTGGTCATGAAATGCTTCGAGAGGCTGATTAAGGAATACATCTGCGCCTTCCTCCCTTGCTCCATGGACCCGCTGCAGTTTGCTTATCGTCCAAACAGATCCACGGATGATGCTGTCTCCCAGGTACTGCACACCACACTCTCTCATCTGGACAGCCGGAAGGGGGGCTACGTGAGACTGCTGTTCATTGATTATAGTTCAGCTTTCAACACCATAGTCCCCACCAGACTGGCTGGCAAGTTGATTGAGCTGGGACTGAACACCCCCCTGTGTGCCTGGATCCTGGACTTCCTGACCGCCAGGCCCCAGGTGGTCAGGGTGGGCAGACACACCTCCAACCCCCTCACCCTGAACACAGGATCCCCCCAGGGTTGCGTCCTCAGCCCCTACTGTACTCCCTGTACACACATGACTGTGTGGCTAGGTCCAGCTCCAACTCCATCATTAAGTTTGCGGATGACACAGTGGTAGTGGGCCTGATCTCCAACAACGACGAGAAGGCCTACCTGGAGGAAGTTGCTGATCTGTCACTCTGGTGCCAAGACAACAGCCTCCCTGAATGTCACCAAAACTAAGGAGCTGATTGTGGACTTTAGGAGGACACAACAACAGAGGACGTACTCACCATTGGGGATTAATGGGACCACTGTGGAGAGGGTGAGCAGGTATAAATACCTGGGAGTCCACATCACCGAAGATCTCACATGGACAGCACACACTGACACTCTGGTGAGAAAGGCGAGGCAGCGCCTTTACCACCTCAGGCAGCTGAGGAAATGTAAAGTCTCCCGGAGGATCCTTCAGTCCTTCTACTCTGGAGCTGTAGAGAGCATCCTGACCGGAAGCATCACTGCCTGGTTTGGCAACAGCTCTGCTCAGGACAGGAAGGCTGAACGCACTACTGGAACTACACTCCCCACCCTGCAGGACTTATACACCAGGAGGTGCAGAACCAGAGTCTGCAGGATCATGAAGGATCCTCACCACCCCAACAACGGACTGTTTCAGCTGCTGCGGTCAGGCAAGCGCCTCCGTAGTCACGCTGCCAAAACAGAGAGACTGAGACGGAGTTTCTTCCCTCAGGCCATCAGGACTGTGAACTCTGACCTCACCAGGGTCCCCACCAAGACACACACACTGCCCCTCTTATGCACACCCACACACACACACACACTTAATGACTACACATAATTTATAGTAGGTTTCCCTCCATTTCCAAGTGCTCTTACTGTATATATTGTGTTGTTTTTTTATATAAGAGCTCTTATTGTAATAATTATATATATATTATTGTGTTGCTGTAATTATTGTAATTATTGTAATAATTCATTCAATTCTATTGTCTTTTACTGTAGATACTGTGTACTGTTGCCCTTTGTACTTTTTCGTTGAGCATTGCCACTTTTCATTTCACTGCACACCCCGTGTGTGTATGTGACAAATAAAAATCTTGAATCTTGAATCTTGAATCTTGAATAAGTCTCACGCCTAGGGGTGTAAGGAGGCCGTCAGATCCTTTGCTTGTAGCCGGCTCAGAGACTGCCGTATTGGCTGCTGTAGTAACCGTGTTGTCCATGGACCTAGGCTGTTGTGACATCTGTAAAAGTCTCACGCCTAGGGGTATAAGGAGACCGTCAGATCCTTCGCTTGTAGCCGGTTCAGAAACCCCCGTATTAGTTGCTGTAGTCGCCGTGTTGTCCATGGGTCTAGGCTGTTGTGACATCTATAAAACAACGTATGCTTGACTCTTTTATAGCTAGAAGTCCTCAGGGGTGGGGCCCTGAATGCCAGTCATACCGCTACTCGCACCATCAGCATCTTCTGATGTCTGTAACAAGCTCTTTTTGGACGCTACTATAGCCCTCAACCAGCTCCCGCAGTTAAACAGCTTATCAATAGTGCAGAACATGTCATTTACGGCGTTGGTGTCAGCATCGGAAAATGGTTTGTATTTGTCACGAAAGGCACTCCAGGAGTCTTGCTTACCCCAGTTAAACAGTCCCTGAATAGTGTGGAACATGTCATTTACCGTGTTGGTGTCCTTATCGGCGACTGGTTTGTATTTGTCACGAAAGTCCCTCCAGGAGTCTTTAGTGAATGTCACAGTTTCACAACGCACCTCCGCGACCCCAAATCCACAGGGGTTACCACAGGGCACCCCTACAGTATAGTTTTACAGATTGGCTGTCTTTAAGAAACTTGCAACCGACACAAAAATGCGGTGCGGCTAAAGAGCGTTTCGTATTTTACAATTGCCGGCTGGTTCAGGTAATGTTTCAAGACACTCGCTCTGTAATCTTTTTCTTTCTCGAGCCAGAGACAAACCTTTCAGCGTGGAGTTTCCACGTCTTGTTGGTGTCAGAGTCTGTAGATGGACCCGCCGAGACATTGTTGCTATGGTTTGCACATAGGCAACTATGTTTCTGAACCTTTATTACCTGGCGGGGGCCCTCACGTCACACACCCCCCACACATGCTGACGAAGCGCCATTCACACACACTTTTCTCTGAAAGGTCAGTCAAAGGACATACTGGTTCACACACACACAGAAATGCTTATCGTAAACATAAACACTATTAAAATATGGTGTCAGGGGTCAAGGGACACCTGCTGACCTAAAGGTCACCCCGGCCATAAAGGTTATCAAAAAAGTAATTAAACAGGATATCAAAACGTAATCAAACCAGTTTTAGAGATAAGGAGTGCCCTCTAATAACTACTCATGTCTATGTAGTCCATTACCAGATGGGTAAATGGACCCACCAGTGGTGGCATTGATCCTGGTGTAGTTGGAATTATTTTTCTGATATTTGATTCTTGACATATTTGACAAGTGGCCAAGAAAATTGTTACATGCTCTGTGCATTTTGGGATGAACCAGTCTATTTGTAAGACTCTCATCATTTCCCCCCTTGCAGAGTGGCAGACACCGTGTGCCACTCTTCAAAGAAGCAGTGTCAAGCTGCTTGGTGCAACTGTTTGTCCAGTCATAGTCTGTTTCCAGACTCTTTGGGCCTCTATTAGGTCTTGTAAGGGTACGTCTTTTACTTCTATTAATGGTAGGGTTTCTATTGGTTCCTGATATTCTAAATCTATTGCTGTTTTTGCTGCCTCATCTGCTCTGCTATTTCCTTTTGCTATTGGATCTGTACTTTTAGTATGTGCTTCATATTTTACTACTGTTAATTTCTTTGGTGCTTTTACAGCCTGTAGTAGGTTTTGAATTTCCTCTGAATTTTTTATAGGAGATTCTCCTGCAGTAAGAACTCCTCTTTCCCTCCAAATACCTGCCCAATGGCAGACAACTCCACATGCATACATGGAATAACTGTACACATTAATTTCCTGTCCCTTTCCTATCCAACATGCGCTCGCCAGAGCTCTTAATTCTGCTTGTTGGGCACTTGTGCCTGGTTTTAATGCTATTTCTAAAACAACTTGAAAATCGTCTAATCCGTTCTGTTCTATTACAGCACAATCTGCTTTTCTTTTTCCGGTTTTATGGCAAATGAAAGATGATCCATTGATGAAAAATACTCTTTCTGGGTTTGGTAATGGTTCTGAAAATAAGTCTTTCCTTGCTCTTTGGTGTTCTTCAATTACTTCAATGCAATCGTGTTATTTTCCTTCCGTTGGAGTGGTCACTAGTTCTGCAGGGTTGGCTCTCTTGCATCTCACTATGGTTATATTTGGATGTGTCAGTAACACTTCATATCCTGAAACTCTTCTGTGTGTCAGTGATGATTTTCCTCTGCTCAATAATGCTTCTACTGTGTGTGACACATATAGTGTCAATGGGCTATTCATTACTATAGTACCTGCTTTTTCTGCTGCAAATAATCCTGCTGCTAGTCCTCTTTCACAATTGTGTAATCCTGTCTCCACACCATCGAATATGCTTGGGACAGGTGCTTAGCTCCCTATTTTTGAGTCAGTACTGTGTTTGCAAATCCATTTCTCTCTGAACTAAACAGAAAGAATGGTTTACTGTAATCAGGTAGGCCTAATGCTGGGGCCTTTTCAAGAGCTACTTTCAAGCTTTTGAATGCTTCTTCTGTCCCTTGTTCCCAGATTAATCTATCTTTACGTTTTGTCTTTGCACAGGTTTCTGAGTGGTCTAGCAAATTCTGCATTGTCTGCAATATCAAATCAAATCAAATCAAATCAAATGTATTTGTATAGCGCTTTTCACAATTGAATTGTCACAATCTATTACACTATAATACATTGTGCCTGGGGGAATGTTTGACAGTATTGTTAAAGGATCTGGTACCACTAAGTAATCTGCCATTCTCCATTTTCCTCCTTCTGCTTTCTTCACTGGAAGTATTGGGGTGTTGCATGGGCTTGACGTGGAGTAGATTACTCCTGCTTTGAGCAATTATTGCACTGTTTGTCCTATTCCTTGCTCTGCTTTTTGTTCAATGGGTACTGTCTAATCCTTGGTCCCGTCATTCCTGGTTTCAGTTGGATTTTAACTTCCCCTGATGACTTGATTTTTCTTATGTCATGTCCCCATTCTGACCAAAGTTTTGTCAGCTGTTCCTCCTCTTCTTCTGTTAAAACCATGATTGCTTCCACTGGCAGGTTTTCTCTTGTTATGGTTACTGGGACCATCAGGTTGCAGCTTATGAACCATTCATTTCAGTAATGTCCATTATGCAGTCCTGTTACATCAGTTTCCAGAAATTGTTGTCTCACTATTCTTTTAATCATTGGCCACAGGCTTGTGGTCTTGAGCTTGAATGTCAAGATCCATGCTCCTCCCCCTTCTGTCAATCTGGGCAGAGAAGTGGCCATGGTTGCTGGGTAGAGTCCCACATCTCCAGGTGAGAAACGTTCGGTCTCTTTTCTGATGTGGGTGCTTCTTCTGTTTTGCTCAATTTCTTGATAGGTGTCTAGTAGGCTTCTTTGAGCTTCTCTCGCTTGCTCCATTGCTTTGGTCATTAGTTCTTGGGTGTCTTCCATTTGATTCAGGCCCAGTACCTCTCTCGCAGTTTCTTCCATTTCTCCCATGTTTCTTAGGCTGTTTTCCATTTCGGTGGTCCATTAGTTTTCTTCTTCCTCTTCTTCTCGGGAAGAGCTGTCAGAGCTCGAGGCGCTCCTTGCTCATGCTGTGGTGAACTGTAGCTCTCCTTTTATGTTGTACTTCCTTCTTACTACCATTTTCTCAAGGGCAGGCATTCTAATGGTTCTGTCCCTCAGGTTCTTCTTCTTTGTTCTGGTCATTCGTTCTTCTTTATCTTCGGAACAGACTGCGGGAGTCATTCCCTCCAGGTTTTCGCCTGTTACTGCTACTTGCTGGTATCCAGTGTCTCCTTCTTCTCCAGATCTCTCATCTTCTGTTGTGGGCCTTGGGGTGGATCTATCTGGGGTGTTTCAGGGAGCTTGTTGTTCCCTTTTTAATTGACCTTGTAGAATCCTTTAGATTCCACTCGAACACACCAATGGCGGACGTGTCCGAGTGTGGAGGTATAGCGTGTAGCCTTACCTTCGTGTTACCGGAACGGGATTAAACGGAGGTTAATTAACTCCAACTCTATCTGACTCCATGTATGTTAGCTTTTCTCTCTGTTAACTCTTACTTCTAGAATCGTATAAGCAAATGAGAGACTGTAGTCTCTCGTCTCGCGTAGTGTCGCGCTATACGGGTTGCTATCTTCTATACGAGATGCAGACGTGCCTCTGGCCTGTGTAAAACCTAGCAAGGATACAGTTGCATATCTTGCAACGGCACTAATGTATAGGCGAGTGACTATGGAGTTGCAACGTTCTATGTGTGTGTGTTAACTTAATCTTAAAACCACAGCGTGTAACTGCAGTCTAGATTAATGAGAGATGCTTGGGTATGAAAATGTTTATTAACCGGACTTGCATAAAAACATCAAACAGAATTTGGAACGTAAGAATACAAAAACGGCTATACGCAGTTGCGCAGGAGTTCGTACTACGAATCTCCGCGACGTATGCCACTTTTCCTCTTTAAACCCACACATCAAAAGAAGCCATCAAACACCAAATAAGGACACAATCACTGAAAACCACTCCCTGTCTCTGTATGCGCATCACACTGCCAGGCCGCTGACCGAAGATCATTTGCATTTGCACCGTTCACTTTTGAACGGTGTTCTGAGATCCTCAGTAAGCGCCACCCGCACCACTACATCAACGACACCAACCCACTGCTCATTACATCAGCTCTCCAACAACACCAAACATGCTTATACTGTACATGTGAATGATGAAGTTTACAGTATAACACATTAAACTCAGTGATGTGGTCAAGTCTTGAGAACAGTCCCCACTGTGTCCTGTCTTGCTGACAGGATTAGTGTGGGGCCTGAGACGCCTGGGGCAAAACCATTGTTCTCACCCGTTGGCTCCCTGCTGGCAATACACACATAGTTCACACTTTTGGGGTCACTTCAGGGCATAGTTCTTTGACCTGCCCTACAGTTTTCCCCTCTGGTCCCCTGGAACACTGGGAGGTTCAGGGGCCCAAACGCCACAGTTCACACTCTTTGGGGTCACTTCAGGGCATAGTTCTTTGACCTGCCCTACAACCTTATCTTTCTCTGAGATGGGCGTCCTCTGTATTGGGATGATGGTGGCTTCCCTCCTGACTTAATCTAGTCTGGATGTAGGTCGATTTGTGTAGTTCCTGCTCCTCTAGTGAGCTCCATGTCACTTTCAACTGCACCGGGAGACTCGCACCTCTCTTCTTCCTGTTCCTCCTGTCCCACCAGGTCTTCCTCTGTAGGTTTCGCTGTTTTACTTGGTTCTCGACCTATGGACTCTTTGATGTCAATTATCCTGGTCAGATTAATAGTTTTTCTTCCAGGGGGTGGTTCTTTATCTTCTTGTGTCATCAGCATTTGTAATGATGGGTACAAACCTGTAGATGGCACACTTGGGTTGGCGTATGCAGGAGGTGGATCTACAAATTCAGCTGTGGGCAGGGCTTGTTCCAGAGCACATGTCTTCATAATTTCCTCTTCCTTTGTTCTTTTGACATCAGCTGGTTTGAGGCTGCCTGTATCTGTTGGACTAGAACTTTTCATTGATTAAGACAAGCCCGGATCCTCCTTACGTTTTTGTATAATTGAAGCTTCTTTTTCTTTTTTACACAGTATAGTTTGTACTCCATGTAAATAATTCTGATTAAATGTTCCATCTTCCGGCCATGGAGTAGGACAGGTTCATTTCAGGCTCATAGCTTGTTCATATGCTTTAGTGGGGTGACTTTCCATTTTCAAAACTAAAACAGAAAAATAAAATAAAAAATAAAACTTTAAATAAATCAAATTCTAAACTAGGTAAAGGCGAGGCACACAGTAGGTATTTTTATTCTGTCCCTAAATGGGGTTTTTTCTTTACAATTGCTATTTTTTTCCATTCATTCAGATTTTTTTTTGCACAGTTCTGCCTGACAACACCTTAATTTGTAATTTTTTTCAATTGTATTTATTTATTTTTTAAACCAGTTAACTCCCACTTTGTCATACAACTAGCTCCTCCCCCAAGATACCAGCAGGCTGTTTCCTTCTTCTATAGCCACAGTCACATTTTACCTAGCTCAACTTTTCTGTATGATGTAAGACTCCCGTTGTAGCAGTTTCATTCAGCTTTTAAATCATTTAATTTGGGGTAGGTCGCCCCCCCACAAATTATTGTTTATTTTTCTAAATTATCATTATTAAAAATTATTGCTATTGCTTCCTGTGCTCCCCCCCCACTTTCCCTTTTTTGTGTGTGTTTTTTCCTTTTCTATTCCATTCCCCATACATTTTTTCTTTGTAGTCTTTCTTATATTTAACCCATTCAGACCTAAAATGCCTGCTAAAAACGCCTATTAAAACCTAAGCAATTATTCTACACAACCTCTTAAAACCTGAGGGTTTTCTGGAAAACATTTCTAAAAAAAAAAGCCGACACCAACGTGCACTTAATTTCCCCCACGTCTATTTCAGCGAATCACAGCGCATTTCATTAATCGCAAAATCGATGCGACCTAAACGTCACTCCAGGTCTTAATGGGTTAACTTTGCTATCTCTTTTAATTACAGAGCCAGAATGTCCTGGAAACCTCACCCCTCTATGGGCCAAATATTGTTATATGTACATACATTTCCATAATATATAGTTAGATAGACATCCAGTCAAATATACAAATTACCAGAGTACGGCCAGAAAATAAGCACCAACACAAAGTAATAATACAAATAAATAGAAATACAAAAATAAATAAATAAAATAATAATAATAATAATATAAAAAATAGAATTAAGAATAATAAATAAATTATAGAATCAAACTATACATTGTGTGCTATGGTTTCCCATGTTTGGCCATATGAGGTCTGTTTTCCAGAGCAAATAATCATTTTGTAATATAGGACAGGAATGGCTTCCAGACATCATTCTACTCCTTATGTTTGTTTTTAAACTTGGTAGTTGTTTCTTCCATTAAGGCCAGTTCACTCAGAAGATGGAGCCACTGAGTAATGGAGATGTTCACTTTAGATTTCCAATGTAGTAAAATTACCTTTTTCGCTGCTGTAGTTGCTATAAACATACATTTGATTAACTCTTTAGATAGTGAATTATTGACTGCCATGTTCCATATAGTTTAAAATAGTGTGGGAGATGCTGTAACTGAAATACCAAAAATGTCTGAGAGTATACTAAAGGCTTTTTTCCAGTAATTGTCTACAATGGGACAGAACCAAAACACATGAATATGTGTATCTGCGAGACCCGCTTGACAGGAGGTACAACTATGACAATCACTGAAATCCATTGAAAACAACCTTCTATTTGTGTAATGCATCTTATGTTAAATCTTGTATTGTATGCAATTTAGATTTACATTACTGGAAATGGTGTGAACATTTAAAAAAATGTTCTGCCTGATCTCCCTGTCAAGCGATACTCCCAGATCTTCTGTCCAGCTATCTAGGGAGCTTAGGGTATTTTCTTGTTCTACTAGTTTATTATAAATCTTTGAAACTAATCCTTTAGGTTTCCTAATTTCTGTCGACCCAACTCTGAGCCAAACTGTTTCTCTATAATCGACTCCATTCCTGATTTTAGCAGCTGTTTTAACTGTAAATATTGAAAATAGGAGGAGGGGCTTAGACCCTTTTTTTCTTGTAGAGCCTCAAATGAAATAAGATTTCCTTCATCAAGTAGATGGCAGATATGTGTAATCCCTTTTTCCTTCCATGTGTGAAATTTAAAAGGTTTGCCACCAATACAAAAGTCTGGATTTGACCAGATAGGTGAGTTTCTAGAGAGAGTTAATGTGGTATTCATAATTTTGTGTGCTTTAATCCAAGCTTCCACAGTGCTTTTGGTTATAGGGTTACTTAAAGGCAATTTTTTGAGTCTGAAAAGAATGGAACATCTTGAATTCTTAGAGGTTCCAAACAAAGATCTTCAATATCAGTCCAGGATGGTGGGTCTTTGTGTGGGTAATCCAGCCACTCGACCATATGACTGATTTGAAAAGATATTTGATATTTAAGAAAATCTGGTGCACCGAGGCCACCATTCCTCTTACAGCATTGTACCTTAGTGAGCTGTATAAGATGTATACAATTCTACCGGATATCCATCCTGACCGGGTGATTTCCCGGAGGACATAGATAGCAATGCTGCTTGGAATTCACCAGAGTTGTGACCAAGTCACTGTTATGCAAGTCACAAGTAAGTCTCAAGTCTTTACCTTCGAGTCTCAAGTCAAGTCCCAAGTCATGAAGGTCAAGTCTCAAGTCAAGTCCCAAGTCATGAAGGGCAAGTCTCAAGTCAAGTCACAAGTCCCTAATTTGAGGTTTCAAGTCTTCAAGTCCCAAACGTAGGGTGTTTTATACCAATAAAAATAAAAATAAAAATTCAGGTAATATTAAATTGTTTCATTATAATAGTACATAAATAAACTACACAGATAATGTTATAAATAATTGTTATTTTATTGTATTCCATTTTGGACAACAGTTGGATTTTTTTAGATTTAAATTCAAAGTTTGCAGCCCCAAAAACATTGCATGTAGCAACCGCAATGACTGAAAAGGTGAGGAACTGGGTAGAAATTTAAACATTTGAGGCATTCAATTGTATTTTGTGCGCTGTTGTCGTGTGCACCAAAAGTTATTTTTATTGCATCTACCTAGCGAACTAGTTGATCAAGACACGGGCAGATTTAATGTTCAGTTTGCAAATGAAGCCTACCTCTCTTCCATGCTTAAACGTAAAAATGTCCCTAAAATGTCGTGTTCATTAATGTAAAAATTTACAAGACTCTTAACAACAAATAACAATACAAAACATAATATTCCAATACACAATAAACACACTCTTGTCTTGCTTGCAACAGGGACCTACAATGCATTGCATTTGCAAAATATCAAGCTGGCTAAGACTTGATCGCTCATTTGAGCGTGATGAGGCCGCATTATTATCTTCATCATCAACCTCTTCATGTTATTTTGGAAAATACACCGTGAATGCCTTTTTCATATTAGCGGCATTATCACAAAGGATGTAACCTAGCTTACTTTTAATGACATACTCGTCACAGATTGCTTCAAACTCCTCAGATATCCGTTCCCTGTGTGTGATCCTCTGAGACGGTTGCATGCCAGCAAATTGGACCTCAATTGAAGGGCCTCAGTCTCCCTTTCCATCCAATGGACGGTGACCCCCAGGAATCCTCCCATCTTGCGATCGGACCATATGTCCACTGTGACAGAAACATGATCTGCTTGTGCCAACTGATTTTTCAGTTTCGTCTGCCTTTCAGCAACCAGGCTGTCAATCTTAGAATTCATGGTTCTGCGACACACTGGAGCATACTTGCTGTCCACCACCGACAAAAAGTGACAGAAACTTTTATTTTCAACAATGGACACAGGCATGTTGCAATTGATAATTAGGTCTGACATTATGGCATTAGTGATTGCCTTTTGCTGTGGGTGGTTTATATTATATAACTGTACTGACCGCGACTCTATAAATTGTGAGATGTTTGGCTGCTGTGGGTCGCGGCAGATCTGTTTACTCTTCTGGTATTCGTCAAATCTAATAAATAAGATACAACAGATGTTAGCACATTTTTGTTAAATAATAGCATAAGTATTATCCATCTCACAATAATTTCAATTGGAATTAAAATATGAGCTTGTATGGTAATTTGTTAATGTTACCATACCTAGCTGGCTAGCCCAGTGGCTCTCAAACCTCTCCTCGAACCCCCCAGCCTTTCTGTGTCATAGTTGAATTCCACAACCAGCATACCTGATTCATTCAATCAAGGGCTTGTTAATTAGTTGACTCCTTGATTAGTTGAATCAGGGAGCTGGTGGTGGAATTCAATAAATACATAGGCTATGACCAAAGGTGCACCCTACTTGTATACGCTTATTAAGTAAAGATGTACATGATGATGTGTACTTAATAAGCGTACATTAACATATATAAGGTGCGCTTTCGGTCACAGCCATGGAGAGGTTTTAGAACCACTGGGCTAGACACCAGAGAGTATTTCACAAAGCTGGCTAACTGAGTATGCCTGACATCTGGGCAGAGTAAACCTGGAAACCTTTCAAACCTGGAACATGGATTGAAGTAAAAGAGCTGTTTACTCTGCACAGAAGTGAGGTTTACTCAGTTAGCCAGCTTTGTGAAATACCCCCTGGCTTTAATCTAAACCTATGCTTAGTGTGTTTTATGTTGGGTGCAGTGCGCCGTGTGTCATGCTCTGAGCTCCCCTGACTGTCCTCCGAAAGACATTCACCTAAGAAATCAATTGTAATGAAACCGATCCTCTTCAAAAACATTATTTCAATTGCCATTGTGCAATACAAAGAGTTGTAATGTAGGAAATTATAGGTATTTATTTAGATTTCATGAAACAAGTACATTTATTTATAAATCTTTATAATTGAATGGAGAAAAATCTTTCTGAAGACAGTATATAACTAGATTAATTTGAACCATGGAGACTTTAATACCACACGTGAAACCATTAACTATCAGGGGGCAACAGGGGGTAATTCATTCAATTGCCTGCTAATCCCTGCTTCCTAGACGTCGGGGCTAACATCGCCCAGACATCGTTTGGCCACTGGGCCAACATAATTATTGAACATTCACTGTTAGGAGTTCTGAAACAGAACATTCAACGTTCAATTTAATTTGTGAGATTGGGACGATGCTTGGGGGATATAGCCTGGCGTATTAAAAATGGGCAGATCGCGTCTGTGTGTGTGTGTTTGTGTTCACATGCTACCTGTAGCAAACAAACTTACTTCTCTTTGTGGCTTTTCAAATTACGCACAAAGTTCGACGTTGTTGCAATCCCGTCAGATATTTTTGTTGCACATGTTTTGCAAACCGCTGTCCTTTTCCCTCCCAAAACTTCAAATTTACTATAGCCGTAAATAATTACTTTCGGGGTTATTCCTGCAGCTGCCATAATTGCACAAATATCGGCGCTCAAATTGAGTACAACTGTCGTTAGTTTTTGAGTGACATGATGATATCTCCAATGAGAGCTGAGTATTTGTGTTCTCTAGCCCATCTAAACGTTTGATTGGCCCTACGCGATGCTTGGGCGTATGTAATTGTGTGCGCGCTGGAAATGAAGAATAATTACAAAACATTCAAATTAATGTGACCGATATTGCTGTACACCTGTCCTCTAGTATAGGTCTGGTTTTCTCTGTCATCAGCCTACCTAACGTGTTGCAGTACAAAACCGCACGGGTATGCGATAAGACTCCCTATATGTTCTCTGCCTAATAGACCTGGATTCAAGCTGTCTATAACCTATAGGGTCGTGCACACAAGACACCAGCTAAATCACTTAAAAGAAAGAGCTGAACATTTATTTTAATTATGACCAAATCTAGCTAAAGGGAATGCAGCAGTACATGTGACATGTAATATCAAACACACAGGAACCACATAGTCATTATCCGGATAACCTAACTCTCACCGGTGAGTTCTCTAATTTACTCTGCCTGCAAAATCCCAATCTTACCATATGGGGACTGCAAACCCCAAATAAACGGAAAACTGGGGACTGTAAACCCCAAATAAACTGAAAACTGGGGACTGTAAACCCCACAACCAATTAGTGAATGAAAATAAAAGAGTTGAACCTTAAATTACTCCAGCAAGTCGCATGGTAACACATTCCAATTTAACAATGGAATCAGAGTCGGCAAAGAGCGCCTTCTGTAAACATAAATGCAAATTGTCCAAGACTACCAATCCTGAACACGAACAGTTCAATCGGATCGCAGTAGAGATGTCCCACTCGGCTTTCCGTCACCAAAGTCTCGAGTGGCAGGGAAACAGCTTGTTGTCTACTCACGGTATGAATGCTCGCGATTTGGAAAACACAGGCAGCAAAGAGAGATAAACTTGCGATTCACGTGCACCCCCGCGCGCCATCAGCCCTGGGGAAGTGCAACCACGCACATCAAAGGGAGCACCGCCGTCCTGTTCCCGCGTTGAGTCTCCCTTCTTCAACAAACAAAAAATCTAAAAGTCCGACTAAAACACAAAACCGGGAACCCTACATTAAACTATTCACTTTACGTTCCCTAACTATGAGGTAGTGTTTCCTCAACTAAACCGCGCACTATACTTTCGGCATAAACGTTACTTCTTCGCCGTGCATCGTTGCCTCCACACGGCAAACATGTAGCTAGCTGGCTCCCTCCTCTTCAGTTATCCTCCGTGACCGTCTCCAGGCAGAACACGCCTAACTAACTGGCACTTAGAAACACAGCTAACTACAAAAATAACAAAACTGACTGTACATCTGACAGCAAAACCGCAAAAGTAGTTCTTCAATTCAATCTTGGTAGGGCTACGCACACTTCTCAAAAACAGCGCGGACGTCTCTCTTCCGTTCATTCTTCTGCTCACCCGCTGGACGCCGGGAACGCACGCACCTCCCTCTCTCGCGTGACCTAAAGGGCAAGCACCTTGATATCACAGGGTGAGGGGAGGGGCACTTGTGAGTGTCCTTATAACAGTCATCATAAATGTCTGGTTACATTAAAACATACGAGAGGTGCATCCCGCATAAACGTTGAGAAAACACTCAAACAAGTCTCTCGAGTCATCCAGCTCAAGTCCAAGTCCAAGTCATAGATGTCAAGTCTCAAGTCAAGTCTCAAGTACTTTTCTTTTTGGCAAGTCAAGTCTCAAGTCATCAAATTTGTGACTGGAGTCGCACTCGAGTCCAAGTCATGTGACTCGAGTCCACAACTCTGGAATTCACCATCAGTCAAGGGACTGTTCAAATAGTGAGGGCAATTGTAATTTATCGAGAAAATACTTAATTTTAGCAGTATCCGGTTTTGTTTCTGGTGTGTATAACTTGGTGTAGAAATCTTTAAAAACTAAGAAAACTGATTCCTGCTCAGTCACAAGTTTACCCTCTGTGTCTTTAATTGAGTGAATCATTTACTTTTCTTTACTTTGTTTCAGCATGTTTGCCAGGAGCCTACCTGACTTATCTCCAAATTCATAATTGTTTTGGTGGGCATGCATCCTCAGTGCTGCTGTTTCTGAGGAAATATACTCATTGAGCGCAAGTCTGGCTTGTAACATACGTTTATGAGTATCATCAGTTTGCCTTGTTGCATATTGTTTATCGAGGTCTTTTACCTTCCTTTCCAGTTCAGCCTTGTGATTCATTCCCTTCTTTTTCTTGGCTGTGCTGAATGAAATAATCTTCCCTCTCAAAACTATTTTTGCTGTCTCCCAAAGTACAATTGGTGTACAATCTGGAGTGTCATTAAGCTCAATAATTTCTTTCCATTCCTTATCAACATATGCAACAAATTCAGAATCTGATAATAAGGATAAGTAAAATTTCCGTCTTGGCCGTGGTTGTGGTGCTGACCTAATTGATAATGAGAAAGAAATCAAAGCATGGTCTGTTATACTTATTGAATTAATTTTTGGTTTAGAGATTTGAGAAAGCAAAGTAGCATGGCATAGAAAGCAATCAATCTGAGAGTATGTTTTGTGACAGGATGAGTAGTAAGTGTATTCTCTTTCCTGTGGATTGTGTACTCGCCAAATATCTACCAGACCTTGTTCTTCCATATAACCCTTAATTGTTTCTGTGGAGCTTGTCAAAGCTATATGGTGATGTTATTTGATCGATCAGCAATGTTTAAGACAGTCTTGAAATCACCGCCTATCACTATCTTTGAGTTTTGATCATTCTTTAAAAGTGTAAAGATTCCATGGAAAAAATTTGGATCTACAATATTGGGCCCGTATAAATTTAAAATAGTATATGGTTGATCATGAATTGTGCCGTGCACTAAAATAAAACAACATTGAAGTTCTTTTTGAGAGGAGATCAATTTGAACGGTGTCTCTTTGCTGATTATAATAGCTACACCTCTGCTTTTAGAGTTAAAAGATGAATAATATATTTGATCAACTAATTTTTCATGTTCTACATCCGTTAAGTGGGATTCTTGAATTAGACAAATATTTGATCTGGCCCCTTTAAATTCAGATAATATTTTTAGTATTTTTCATTTAGAATTCATTCCTCTCACATTAAGTAAGGTAATAATTATATTATTTCATTCATCCTTAAAATCTATTTGCGTGAGGTTGTAAGCCAGGCATTGATTCTCCATTATATACATTTCCAACAAGGTCAACATTTTTGAAAGAGATTGTGGATTGGAAAACAAAAACAAAAGTAAAAAAATATATATATATTTATATATATATATATATATATATACATACTGAACTGACAAATCAGAAAAGTAGAGGGAACACTGATTACTGTTGACATTATAGAACAGGAATAGAATATCTTGCAAAATTACATAAAAAGTTACCCCAGTGTTCTTCCATCCCACCCTCGTGTTCCCATCCCCCCACCCTGGTTCCCCTTGTATCCATACATTTGAGAACGTGATTTTTCTTTACTTTTTCGTCCCATTTCATCTAGGTATTTAAGATATCTTTGTAATTAATTGTTAAATAACCCGATTGTAAACACGTTTTTCCATGTGGAGGGTAAAGGTGGACAGCATTTCAACATTCTGCTATTACCCACAATGTACCTTCCAGTGGTCTAGACCAGTGGTCCCCAACCTTTTTTGCACCATGGACCGGTTTTCTGTGGGGGGGATGCATGGGAAAAAAAAACTGAGGCAAGTGCGGAAAAGAGGCACACAGACGGAAGTGGTCATTTTTCAAAATAAAACATCCTGCAGACTGCGATAGTCAATCAAATGGAAATAAAATTAAAACGTTTTTATTATTTCTGTGCGGCCCGGTACCAAATTCCTCACGGACCGGTACCGGGCCGCGGCCCGGTGGTTGGGGACCCCTGGTCTAGACAAAAGCATACCGTAATTCAATGTTACTCACGGTTCCGCAGTTTGGTGTTGTGATGCTGCTTTCGGGATGTAGGTAGAAGGTCGAATCTCGGAAATCCTGAGTTTCTTAGAGTGGTAGGCATTCCATTTGGGCCATCTCGTCCGCACTAACGTTAGTCTACTCCAGTGATGTAAACCAGTGTTAATTTAGTCAACGAAAATGATGACTAAATATGGTCGTCAACGAAGCTTTTTTCCATGACGACAACGAGACGAGACGAGACGATAATGGAGATCATGTGACACTAACGTGACGAAATAATTAATGCAATGTCGTTGACTACAAACGATGACACAAAATGTAGTTTACCAAATAAAACCTTGCCGAAATCTCTTTTCACTTTTGTTGACTAAAACAAGACGAGACTAAATAATTATAACTTTTAGAATAATTCGTTTTATTATTATTGCAGCATTTCCGTCAAGTCACGACGGGTTTAACTTAATGGAAAAATGGCAGGGCAACAGGGTCTCGGCGGGCTTGTATGCAGTGGGCTTGGAAGAAAAAGAAGATCAGACCTCTGGGCATACTTTACTTATATAGAGCTCGAAGGAGCTACTGAATGTAACGTTATTGTTGAAAGTGAAACACGAGGAGGAGAAGAAGCGAAGCCCGCTCAGCCCAGGGAGAAATGTGGCCATAGAATCAAGGGTAAAAACACCACGAATCTCAAAAGACACCTGAAGACATTTCACAAGGAAATCCAGGTAAGTGTAACCAGGTTAGATTCGTTTGTGGTGGATTCGCCTGTCTGCTGCTATCCTAGCTAGCTAGCTGGCAAGCAAGCTTTTATAATAAACCGAACATATTTTTATTTCATAATCTCAGAAAATATTCGCTAATTTAGCCACGATGCTAACGCTAGCCGCGATGCTAACGCTAGCCACGGCTCACAGGGGTTGGCTCACGAAGTAGGCTATAAATTAGGCTTAACCTAGCTATCGTACATCCTGTGAGCCAGACGGACACAATTACTGACCAACAGATTGATTAACATTCTTAATAATTTACACCCATGCCAGTCTGCTACTTTGGGTTAAAGCATGGTACATCTAGGCTACAGTTGTAATGAGTCTGTAAAAAGTGCAGTTCTCTAGCGCCAGTGTGAGTTTGGCGTAATGTTAGGCATAAAATATGACTGTGTGTGGGAACTGAAAAACACTGTTTCAGCTAGGTTTATTTGTCCCTCATAGCCATCATCACACTGAATTCATCATCAGCATAGCCTTTCTCAGGACTGCATTCTCTCTGAATCTGGACTTGACTGAATAGAATATGCAGTCCTTTTTAACAAGAGAGATTTGACCATCCAGTGGTCACTCCGCCTGTTAAATAGCTCAAAACAAAACTCAATAAGTGTCGCAGATAAAGTTCAAAGGTACTAACCTCAGCAGTACAGGTGCTGGTCAAATCTGACTAGTAGGAGCCCTTGTTGAGGATGTTCTGAAGTTAGTGCTAGTGTGAATTGAACAAGAGATTTTGGAGGAGTAAGGTTCAGATTGGTTTATCCATTGATTTCAAAATCTGTTCATTAAGAGTTTTCAGTTCAGTTTCACAGACACACACTTTTTTTGTTGTTGTTGTTTTTGTTATTGTAGCATTCATTATTATTATTATTATTTATTATTATTATTATTGTTATTATTTAGGACTAGACCAACTCTTAACCCCTATCCAGACCTAGACCACCTCTAACTCTAACCCCTAACCAGACCTAGACCTCTTACCCTAACCTTAGTTTATTCTAAGTCCATGTGGCACTTTAACACCGACCTCAGAATGTGATTTTATATTTATTTTATATACCGTATATATATATCAAGCAGATTGCAATTAGTGTGTACTGTGTATTTACACCATTCAAATGTCTATTGTTGTTGTTGGTTAAAAAAATAAATATGCACTTTAAATGCAAATATGTTCCATGTTTGACTATTTCTGAATCTATTGACCATTTCAAGGAATGTTTGGTTACTGGGCTCCTACTGGCTCCTACTGAACTTAATTGTGAATCAGCTGGTAGTTTTCTAGCTAGTAGCTAACAGGTGTTGCCTAGTAACCAAACATTCCTTGAAATGATCAATGCCATCAAACCAGACTCTCTCCAGTCTCAAATGCATTCTTAAACATTCAACCTGTATTTCATCAGATAAAGATAAGAAATCTTGTGGGAATTTTGAAATGGGTTTGACTAAAAAAGACAAAATATTTTGGTTTTGGCTAGACTATACTGAAAGAATAAATAGAATTGCGTTACTAAAAAGAGACTAAAATACCTTTTCATTAACGAAAACTAGACTAAAATGTCTTCTGTTTTCCGCGACTAAATTGAGACTAAACAAAAAGACTAAATCGAGACTAAACAAAAAGACTAAGACTAAAATGCTCAGACCTGTAGTTGACTAAAACTCGACTAAACAAAAAATAGATAAAGGTGACTAAATATGATAAAAACGAAAAAGAGCTTTTGACACATGACTAAGACTAAAACTAAAATTAAAAATAGCTGACAAAATTAACACTGATGTAAACAAAGCCCTTCAGCTACAGGTTGCTCCCGGTTTCGTTGTTGCTGTAACTTCTGTAGTTTCTTTTGGGGTGTTTTGCAAACCCTCTTTATAAAGCTGGCTGTTAATGTACAATTTGTCAGCAACTAGGGGAACTTTATTATTACGTTGTTTTTTGTATTCTTTCATTATCGGTATGAGTTTCCGTCGCTTCTCTAAGATCTCCCCTGGGTATTGGTGATTCATTGAGTAGCTCGTGCCTGCCAGTTCTTTACCATGGCCCAAGACATGCATTTTTGTTTTATACCTTGTCAATTTTGCCACGACTGAACGTGGTGTATTGGCATCGGATCTTCATTGACCCAGCTTATGGACCCTTTCGAACTGGATGCGTTCGGTTTCCTCCACGGGAATTTTGAGCTGATTCAACATGAATTCTTTTACAAGTTTTTCATATGTTTTGTACATTTCTTTGTTTCCTTCTTTGATACCCATAAACAGTAGATTATCTCTCATACTTCTACACTGTAGATCTAATACCGAGATTTTAAGCGTAATATTTTCTTGCATTAAATGCATGGTTGTAATTTGCAGCTCCTCCATTTTTCCTTTGAGTGCCGCATTTTCTTTCTTAAGATCTTCTATTAAAGAATTATTGTACTCGACTGATGTTTTGAGGTATGTTACATCTCGTTTTAAATCATACAGCATATCTAGTTTTTTCAATTTTTGGTTTATCGAGGCAAACATTTTGAGGTCCTCTGGAGTTGTAGGTCTATCCTCTTCTAAATCACTGGAACTTAGGTCAACCCTATTATGCTTGAGCTCTGGTTGTTTGGTCATTATTTCATCGAGATTTAGGTGAATAAAAGCACAATACTTATCTCACGGACTCCTCATGTGTTTAATTATTTTTGTATTAGTTTCTAGTAGCTATTATCCGAAGGTTGAGGAGTTATTTCATTATAGATGGGACAATAAAACGTGAGCGGTCTCAGCTCATTGCTGCTCAACCAGAAAGAGCATAACCATTTCTGGCAACACAAAACACTTTTAGATGTTGATATCAGACAAAACACTTCTAAAATTTGACACCAGACAAAACTCTTTTCGACTTTTCATAGCTATATTAAACTAAATCTTGCTACAACTCACGTCCCTAAACCTAGGACATTCCGGTCTCTCTCTCTCACGTGGATTTACGTGGTGTGAACTGCGGATTTACTTGGGGAGATGTCTCTCCTCACCAAATTTCTGCCCGTCCCAAAACCAACACTACTGTTTAATAAATTGACTTGCTAAATTGTGGTGTAACTATGAGTCGGATTGGTTTCCCTCCGAATGTGTGCAGAATTATTTTGGACAATCAACAATTCTCTTCTCTTTTTTTTTGTAACTATAAGTATATTTCTATGAAGCATTTTACTCACCACTGGAACCCGTCACTCGAGCAGAATCACCAGTCAATACCGACGGAGTGTGGGTGACACCTTTCTCAGTTACAGACTTTTTATTAAAACGGTGTCTGCTCACCTTTCTCTTGTGCTGACAATTTCCCTAGCCTGGTGGAACCACACATGCCGTCGATGACATCATGGGTTTCCTGCCAAGATCTTGGGCTCCTGGCTGACTCAGCAATTTTGTGGAGGAAAGGCTTCTGTGCCTTTTTCTGTTCGCTTCTTGGTGTGTGGATATATGTCCTTCAGAGAAATAACTTCAATTAACTCTATATTTAAGATATAAGTGTGTTTCTTATGTAGGCCTACAGGAGAGTTCTTACAAGTAAAAAACCAGGCAGAAGTCTCATCGAACAACATTGGATTACTGCTCTTATACATTTCTGCATTTCTAACATGATTGGTGCAATCCTTCATATCTGATTTCCTCTCAGTGCTTCTCATTGGTTAGTCTTTACGTATGTCTCTGGTTTTCTCATCTGGCAGTGAGCTAATTTCTACTAGGGCGTTTTCTACTTACTTCTGCTACTGTGAAATAACTTTTGCATGATCACATAAAATACCAAATATATTGGCAGCAAAACTTTCAATTTATTCATAACCTACGTCGAATCTGGATGAATTTTATGAATTAAGGGACTCCAAGCCTGTGGTTTTCTGTTCTACCATCAAGAAAACAAATTTACGGTAAAGAATTTGACTATGGATTCCTACATTTACATTTTTACATTTTAAGCATTTAGCAGATGCTCTTATGCAGAGCGACTTACAAGATGTGCATTAATACATGGTAGGAACAATCATAGTTAGCGCACGAGATCAGTGCAGGAATACAGCAATAGACATCATTGCAGGCATCTACGTACCATACCTATAACACCGGGAAGAAAAAGGTTAGTGAATTATTATTATTTATTTTTTATTTTTTTGTGAGTATAGTGTTGAACAAGTAAACAGTGGTGAAGACAATTTACCTAGATGGACAGAGTTCAGTGGTAGTGGAGTCTGAAGAGGTGGGTTTTGAGTCTCTTGCGGAAGATCGCAAGTGACTCCTCGGTGCTGACCCATTGCGGAAGGTCGTTCCACCAGCGAGGGATCAGGACAGAGAAAAGACGAGACTGCGAGGGACGGCTGCCAGGCGCCCGGAGGGAAGGGACAGTCAGTTTACCCGAGGAGGCGGAGCGGAGGGGTCTGGGAGGTGTGTAGGGAGTGATGAGTGACTGGAGGTATGGAGGAGCAGTACCTCTGGCCGCTTGAAAAGCAAGCACCAGTGACTTGAGTCTGATGCGTGCTGCGATGGGGAGCCAGTGCAGAGAGGAGAGTAGAGGGGTGACGTGGGTGAACTTTGGCTGGTTGAACACCAGACGAGCAGCAGCATTCTGGACTAGTTGCAGTGGCTTGATGGTGCAGCTGGTTGTCCAGGGTTACCCCAAGACTCCTGGCCGACTGGGACGGAGACACTATGGAGCCTTCCATGGTGATTGACGCATCAATCATCAAGGAGCCCTTCGCTGGGAGGAAGAGCAGCTCAGTCTTCCCCAGGTTCAGCTTCAGGTGGTGGGCGGACATCCAAGCAGAGATGTCAGCCAGGCATGCAGAGATCCGTGCCGGGACCTGGGTATCAGATGGAGAGAAGGAGAGGAACAGTTGTGTGTCATCAGCATAACAGTGATAGGAAAAACCATGAGCAGAAATAACAGAGCCAAGTGATTTGGTGTACAGAGAAAATAGGACGGGGCCTAGCACCGAGCCCTGCGGGACTCCGGTAGAGAGGGTGTGGGGAGAGGAGAGGGATCATCTCCAGGCCACCTGGTAGGACCAGTCAGCCAGGTAGGACTCAAACCATGTCAACGCAGATCCAGAGATTCCCATCTCGACGAGAGATGAGAGCAGGATCTGGTGGTCCACGGTGTCGAATGCCGCCGACAGGTTGAGGAGGAGTAGGGCGGAGCTAAGGGATTGGGACTTAGCCCCATGAAGAGCCTCAGTGACAGCAAGGAGAGCGGTCTCTGTGGAGTTGCCTGCTCTGAACCCAGATTGGTTGGGATCAATCAGGTCGTTCTGTAAGAGATGAGCAGACAGTTGGTTATAGACAGCCCGCTCTAACGTTTTGGAAAGGAATGGGAGGAGAGAGACAGGTCGGTACTTTGAAATAACAGCAGGATTCAGAGAGGGTTTTTTGAGGAGGGGGACAACATGAGCACATTTAAGGGAAGAGGGGACAGAGCCAGAGGAAAGAGAGAGGTTAATGACATTGGAGACAAAGGGGTGGATGTCCATAGCAATGGACTGGAAGAGGGGGGAAGGAATGGGCTTAAGAGGGCAGGTGGTGGGATGGTGGGAGAGGACAAGTTGAAGGATGTCTGAGTCAGGGAGGGGCGAGAAGGAGGACAGAGGGGTGAGAGGTTTAGGTATCGGGATGGGTGAGGGAGAGGTTGGGGGGAAGGAGTTACGAATGACATCAACCTTCTCGTGAAAGAAGGATGCAAAGTCATCCACGGTTAGAGAGGAGGGAGGTGGGGGAGGAGGAGGGGTGAGGAGAGAGGAAAACGTAGAGTAGAGTTGACGAGGGTTAGCCTCTCTCTTTCCTCTGGCTCTGTCCCCTCTTCCCTTAAATGTGCTCATGTTGTCCCCCTCCTCAAAAAACCCTCTCTGAATCCTGCTGTTATTTCAAAGTACCGACCTGTCTCTCTCCTCCCATTCCTTTCCAAAACGTTAGAGCGGGCTGTCTATAACCAACTGTCTGCTCATCTCTTACAGAACGACCTGATTGATCCCAACCAATCTGGGTTCAGAGCAGGCAACTCCACAGAGACCGCTCTCCTTGCTGTCACTGAGGCTCTTCATGGGGCTAAGTCCCAATCCCTTAGCTCCGCCCTACTCCTCCTCAACCTGTCGGCGGCATTCGACACCGTGGACCACCAGATCCTGCTCTCATCTCTCGTCGAGATGGGAATCTCTGGATCTGCGTTGACATGGTTTGAGTCCTACCTGGCTGACTGGTCCTACCAGGTGGCCTGGAGATGATCCCTCTCCTCTCCCCACACCCTCTCTACCGGAGTCCCGCAGGGCTCGGTGCTAGGCCCCGTCCTATTTTCTCTGTACACCAAATCACTTGGCTCTGTTATTTCTGCTCATGGTTTTTCCTATCACTGTTATGCTGATGACACACAACTGTTCCTCTCCTTCTCTCCATCTGATACCCAGGTCCCGGCACGGATCTCTGCATGCCTGGCTGACATCTCTGCTTGGATGTCTACCCACCACCTGAAGCTGAACCTGGGGAAGACTGAGCTGCTCTTCCTCCCAGCGAAGGGCTACCCGATAATTAATGCATCAATCACCGTGGAAGGCTCCATAGTGTCTCAGTCCCAGTCAGCCAGGAGTCTTGGGGTAACCCTGGACAACCAGCTGTGCTTCTCGAGCCATATTGCAGTGATCACTCGGACCTGCCGATTCTCCCTCCACAACATCCGGAGCATCCGACCGTTCCTCACCCAAGAGGCCACTCAACTCCTGGTCCAGGCCCTGGTGATCTCACTTCTGGACTACTGCAATTCCTTGCTGGCAGGCCTTCCTGCCTGCGCCATCAAGCCACTGCAACTAGTCCAGAACGCTGCCGCTCGTCTGGTGTTCAACCAGCCGAAGTTTACCCACCTCACCCCTCTACTCTCCTCTCTGCACTGGCTCCCCATCGCAGCACGCATCAGACTCAAGTCACTGGTGCTTGCTTTTCAAGCGGCCAGAGGTACTGCTCCCCCATACCTCCAGTCACTCATCACTCCCTACACACCTCCCAGACCCCTCCGCTCCGACTCCTTGGGTAAACTGACTGTCCCTTCCCTCCGGGCGTGGCAGCCACTCCTCGCGGTCTCACTTCTTCTCTGTCCTGATCCCTCGCTGGTGGAACAACCATCCGCAATCGGTCAGGACCGCGGTGTCACTTGCGATCTTCCGCAAGAGACTCAAAACCCACCTCTTCAGACTCCACTACCACTGAACTCTGTCCATCTAGCTAAATTGTCTTCACCACTGTTTACTTGTTCAACACTATACTCCCCAAAAAAATAAAAATAAAAATTAAAAAACAATTCACTAACCTTTTCCTTCCTGGTGTTACAGGTATGGTATGCAGTGATGGCTATTGCTGTATTCCTGCACTGATCTCGTCCGCTAACTATGATTGTTCCTACCATGTATTAATGCACATCTTGTAAGTCGCTCTGGATAAGAGCGTCTGCTAAATGCTTAAAATGTTTTAAAAAGTAAAATGTAATCATTTGATCTGTTAGGCATTTTTATACCACTTTACATATCCACGTGTATGGCAGGATTATCCCATCCCTACCCACCAATATGTTGTGACTGTGCCTGAGCTGTCCTGCTGTAACCCAGTATTTTCTGTGTTATTGTGTCACAGATGGTCAGGGCGGAACCACAGGGAGAAGATAGGGGTTTATGTGGCTTTTGATCAAGTTCTGCACATAGAGCCCTTGCTGCACAGATTCTCTCTCCTGCCTGCAGAGAGAGGGCTTCACCTATGACTTGTCTGCTGTTGTCATGCACCATGGCAAGGGATTTGGCTCAGGGCATTACACTGCCATTTTCTCCCATTTGGAATCACCAATTGCACTGACTCTCTGCTTTGCCCTCATCACTGTGTCACCTGCACTTATTCAGGGACTGTTACGTTCCATGTGTATGTGTGTTTTTGTCTTTCTCTTTGTTTCTCCCTGTTATTCTGCAGGAGTGCCATCCGCCATTCCATTCACCGTCTCCGCTGTCAATCATGTGTATGTCCTGGTCCCACCTCCATCAATCACAGGCCCCTCCATAAAAACCCTGGTTGTGTTCAAAACCGTTCCCTATTCCCTAAATAGTGCACTATATAGTGTGCTGAACAAATTTGTGAACACACTGTATAGTGCACTATTTAGGGAATAGGGAACGGTTTAGAAAACAGCCCCTGTGACTGCTTCCTGCAAGGCCCTGCCTTTTTGTTCTGCTGTGGTGTGGGAGAAGAGTGTGAGAGACTGAAAGTGTATGGTTATTGCTCCCCTACTGAGATTCCCTGGTTGTTCCCCACATAGGCCTTGGGATAGGTAGGGAGGCCTCTATACACTTTCATATGTAGGTGGATTTTGTGTATAGACACATTAGGAAAGGGGTGGTTGCTTTTGTTTTGTGTAAAAGTTTAGATAGTTAGCCTATCCTAGTTTTTGTTTGTAGCTAGCCCTGTTTTGTTTTATTTAGTTCATTTCTTTGGCAATGTCGGTGTCCCTTGGCCTTGTGTCTTTGTGTTTGTATTAATGTTTGTATATATGTAAATGGCCTCACTGCCCTGTCACTATATATATATATTTATATGTATATAAACACCAATTACACCTTCATTCTTGCCTTGTCTTTATTATTTACACCCAAGTACGCTCATCACCCGATCATTATTTAATTTATTTTCTGTTACGAACTCCCCACTACCCCTAAACACCTCGGGGTCGTAACAGGGACCACTGCAGCTTAGCCTGTGCACTCCTCCAAAACACGCACATGTGAGTTAGTGACTATTTTCCTCACTAAAAGCCACAAAGCATACTGCAGGAATGTAAATGCTCATTGAAGGAGAGTCATATCACACTCCCAACCTGCAGGCAGTTGGTGGGTAGCTTGGGTGGTGCTTATAAAGCATTAACCCAAGAAGCCCTGGCCAACTTTAGCCCACCCAGTGATTCAAAGATAGTCACAACTGCCATTTCCTCACTTCACAGAATTTCAGGCACCATGCCCATCATTTGACTCTTGTTCTCACTTTCAATCAATAAAAATAAGTCTGTCTTCACTTGTACTAACTAAACTTTATAGTGGGGTAGAGAATATTTCAAGCGATATTTAACTTCCCTCCACCCCATTAATTGTTGATTTGTTGAAAAAGTTCGATCATTTGGTTTAAATTATACAATATAAAATGCTGGGTAAGAAAGGTTTTTATAGTAAGTCAGATAAGCTATTGCAAAGATTATGATTGTAAAGGTGATGATGGAGACTAATGTAGATGAAAGCAAATATTTTTCTCCATTTTAACCTTTTTTGTGTCTGCACGGACAGGTTTCTGGGTTCACTGTAATGACTCAGAGATGAACGTGTGCAGCGTGGAGGAGGTATGCAGCACTCAGGCCTACATCCTGTTCTACACTCAGAGATCCGCGAAGAACCAATGTGGCCTGACTCCACCCGCTTTACACCCTCAGCTACCCCCACCCTTCTCCCCTCCACACGATGGACCAGGGGTTTGCGCATTGCTACTGTACACAGCTCAGGATGTCCTGGTTGGGGCAGCGTGAACAGTGTGTAGTACAGTTCCTCTGCAGGCCTCTCCACCTGAACAGAGCCCTTCGGCAATGTTGCTCCTACTCACTTTAACTGACTTTTTTGTAGGATCAACAAGATTGAAGAGATTAGGCACCTGGAGCCAACTGACCTTGGGCTATGTGGCTTGCTAATCATGTAAAGGCCCAGGGGTTTGGAAGGAAATTTTGCTATGCCAGTCAGCATGCCCCACCGTTCAACTATAGAAACTCTTAGGTGGGCTGAACAGGGAGACAGTGTGAGCTTTTTAATTGGGGGGGTGGGTTGTCTGGGGGTCATATCACACAGTGGGCATTGGAGCGATATATTAATGGAAAGAGAATTATTCTTCAAAAATTTTACTGGATTATTTTCCAGATTATTTTCCAAATGCGCATGAGTTATCATTGTTTTGTAGACCAGAGATTTAATATTGCTGTCCCTGATATGGAAATTAAAATTGCTTCACGCACTGTAAATTAAAGAAATATTCAATGCCAGTGAATGTCCTTCTTATCTGGAGGAAATGTAACTTTACCTCTGTTTTGCATTGAGACCCAGACAGACTGGCTGGTTGCTGGCTTCTAACCTCTGTCCTCTATTGTAAGAGCAACAGGCATCAGATTGAAGAGTCCCATGGGGCTGCCTAAAAACAAAAAGACAATAAAAAAAGAATACATTTTTCTTGTGATTTTTCTGACTCAACTTTTCTGCCAACTGTTCAAAGCTACACATGCCACTGAACATGTGCATGACTTGGTGTCATTGTATCATCTACCACGTCCCAATGAAAGCACATCACAAATCATAAAAACATCCATTTCAAATCAGTTTTCATTGGGAATGATCTTTAAAAGGGTTTGTGGGAGATTTTTTGAGAAGTTTGAGCCCATACCCTGTCCCTGTGTTTCTGGTGGGTCAATTTGTGTGGCCTAGTGTCTGCACGTGGCCAAATTCCTGCATAGTTTGCTAACCGGGCCAGCAACAGTTCGCATTATATATAAATATAACCACTGTCAGTATATTATCAGAGTATCAAGCAAAACAGAAATATTGCCTACATGCGAGGTTTAGAGTGACACATTTAGGACTTGAAATAGAGCAGGCCATGCAGACTACACACCTCAATATAATGGACACAGAGATGGGACCAAACGTAAATCTGAACTGATGATCCAAGTGTCCATTAGCGCAGCAATAAACTATTCCGGTCCAAGGAAGCAATGGTCACAAGTAGGGGAGAGAGCTGGACTTCAAATCCTGAGGGCCCGCACCAGACCCACACTCATGGTATAAAGCAGCATGAGCTAACAAGACCACAAAGAAAGCCTAGTTCACCTGTCACTAAAATTTACGAGCCCAGTTCGGGACGAGACTCCACAGCGCTGAGAGGACATGAATGAACAATTAAACAAGTGAATCCATGCTTTAGTCCTTTACCTTTGTATCTGGGATTCTGCAAAGCTTGCCGCCAAGCATTCTTGGGTCATGTGGTAGAAGTAAACAAGGGGAGTTTGTCCTCATGTTAACCGTCATGATACGCTTACAAGCTATTATGGAAGGATAACCACTAAAAAGTTGTGGTCAATGGTTCATTCATGATACTCTCACAACAGGTCTGTGTGTGAAGTCCTAGGCAGAATCTGCCTGAGGGGTACACACACATGACAAGCTTAGGAGCCACCAGAATAGACCCAAGTCCGTGGTCTGTCCGTACTCTGTCCTTACAAACATTATTTAATGATGTATCCTAGTGAGTAGACATTATCTGATGGTGTATCTTATTGAATTACTGGTATAGCCATTTAGCAAATAGCCTTATTAACGCATGATTTTATATGTATAGTATGTAGGTGGGTCAGCTTAAGTGACTGTTTATTCTTTGTATTGAAGAGTGAAGGGCAGAGGAGTAATGGGGGAAAGGAGGGGGGAGAACATAAAGATATAAATAGATAGGGGCCGGGGAAGAAACAATGGAGAATAGACAACATGGTGGAAACATAAAAATGTTAATGGATAAGAGCAGAAGGAAAACAATTGGGGTATAGAGAACGTGCTATGAGATCGTGGGGAGGAGCTGAGTCCAAGTGGGTGTGTTAATGACTTTCGGCTTCACATGAAGAGGGGTTTAGGATGGGATAAAATGGGATGTCTCAAGGTACATGGGAGCTGTTCTTTGCGCAAACCAGCCAGGTTGTTGTATCTAATCTTGTGTTGCATACAATAAACCTTATTTACCTCAGACTCTGAAGATTGTGCCGTTTTGAAGAAGTACTAACTGTATGTGGGATCGCTCAGTCAAACTGGCCCTGTCTGAGATCCGATTCTACGACAGGTTGCATCCCTTAGTTTGGGGTTTTATCTATGTATATTAAAAATGATGTATATAGCAGTATTTATTTAATGATGTGCTAGCTGTTCAACATTTTAAAAATCTGTTCATTAGAAAGTAATACTTTGTCGATGTTTAAACGTTAATTTAAAGTGCCTAGTAGCGTAATGGCTTGTCATTATGCAAGGGTTTTTCCTTTTTTACTTTCCTTTTCTGCATACAATAGAAAAATACAAAATATGCATAGCATACAATCATGAAATCACATTTGCCCATCACTCAATCCGAATATTAAATATTTAACTGCCTTTCTGATGTGGTGGAGCTGGAAGGCATAAACATGTATTGACATGTAATTAAATTTTATGAGACATGTACCGTATGACATTTTAGTGAAATGGATTTTATTAATTATCGCTTCCATATTATGAGGTCAATCATACCGTGTTGAACCTCCGCTTTTCTCTGGAGCGATTTGGGGAACGTGATCAGGACAAACAATACAATACAATACATTACGTAAGTACAGACAACATATGCCGCGGACATTGTGTTTGCCCGTGTCCCTGTAAAAGCCATATAGGAGTTGAAGGGCTTAACCTCTAGAACCCACATCATAGACAACTAATTCCATGGCGAGCCTGGTACCCCAAGATTTCAAGACTTAAAGCGATTCACTTCCTGACTACAGTACAGCTACTAGGGACATTCTAGTCCAAGTCTAATCAAAGTTCAGTGGCATCAGAACTTAGAGCATTCGCTGCCGGCATATGCAGCTACTCGACATTCCAAGCCCGCTACCCTAGATCCGATGCAGGACTGAGTTGTCAGCGCAGAGGGACTGAGCCGTACAGTCCATGCAGCCTCGCTCCGTGCGTGTTACAACCTTCCCTTTCTAGCGCTAAGAGGGAAAGAAGAAGACATAGTTTGAAACGATGATTTGCACACTTATTTCAACCTTAGCAAAATGTCACAAAACCGACATTACACAATACATAACAGAAAACATACAAGACAAGGCAGTATAACAGATTCCTAAAACATAGAAAACTAGAACGCAGAGCGCCCGGAGCCTTCGTTAAGTGAATGAACTCCCCGAGCTGGATTTGGATATTCCTTCTATAAACCTCTGACCAACCTTAAACGGTACCCCAGCTGTTGGTTATTTTGACAAAAGACTCTTGTTTGCCTGACGGGCCAGATTGCGGGTTTACAAGGCTAGCAGAACGGTGAGTACCCCCACTCTGAGGGAACGATTGCATCACGTGTTATATGACCGTCCAAATCTTCCTGTTGGTAGTCATAAAGCTATTGTCGGTGGCCAGAAATCGTGTTATTCCAGCCAACCGTTGGTTCCCAGGATGTTGGCTTCTCGGAGTGGGGGATATGGCATGTCCCAGGAAAACACAAACAACTTCTGACTTCTGAACAGTTGCAAAACCCTTAATGGACATAACATGACGCAAGGGAAAAGATACAGTAATTCTGCTCACTAGAACCTATTACATATGTACAGTGTATCACACATACAGTCCCAAAACCTGTGATGGGGGGGTTCACTCCCAGGTCAACCATCTGTTGGAATGTTTGGAATGGACAGGGCAGGCTGCAATCATGTTTATGGTGGCAATTTCCCCATCCCCCCTTTTAACCAATGATGGGTTCACCAGAAAACAGAACTCAGTGCAGGGAGGGAGAGGGGCTGGCTATTCAAATCATAGAGCCAGCGCTTTCCAACCCTACAGACACATTTATTGGATCATATAATGTCCCATTATATGATGAGAGATCACGCACACACACTACATGGGACACCAAACTTACCTCAGTTGATTTTTGATTCTTACTGTGTTTACACTGTTCTATACACGTATATAATTCATGCACACTTGCACATTCCAAATGAATCACATATGCACATATATTAATCATATTCCTACACACTGGCACTTTCACATACACATATAAATTAATTAATCATACATACATGATATATCATATTTTCTGTTTCCTTCTGTTTGATTCCCAGGCTGGGGAGAGGCGCCAGAGAGATGGCATTGGGGCCTGGGCAATATCTATGTTATGTGAACACTGATGTTGAATGTAATCAATGTTTGTAGAGGGGTTTGGGTCATCTTCACCCTGGGGAGTGAAACGGGTCACTCATCATCCTTAGCAAGGACCCATCCAGGTTTCCTCCTTAACTCTTAAAGGTGGGGTTTATCTGGCCTACATGTGCCAATTAGCCGAGCTAAGATGATCATGGCCTGGGGTGTAAGGTGACCATAAGCACATTAAGGAGATATGTGTGTAAATCTAGTCATTCCATGCACAGGTGGGAGGGCATACTAGGGAAGGGGTGGGGAGATCCTACTAATGTTTCTATAATAATGTGTGTTAGAGATTAATCTCTAGAGCAGGGGTGTCCAAGCGTTATTCACTGAGGGCCACATACATAAAAATATACGAAAGGCTGAGCCACTCACTAGAGGTGAGGTATATAGCCTACATCACAACTTTCCATTGATGGATTTTCATTCATTTTGTTTCAAAAAGGGTCGGCAGCTCATTCTCAAAACAGCAGCCTCAGATTGCTTCTTAATCAGGATCGTGATCCCCTTCACAGCCCTGTATAAAAGGGGAAAAATAAGGGGACAAGGGGATGGATATATTTAACCCTCTGAGGTCCGTGCTAAGCTTTGAGATGGTTTTTGATTTTGGCATGGTCTGATATTTATCTCAATTTCATCAACTTAACACACACTTACTCCAAAGTGTTTGATATTTTTATTTGAAGGACAATCACAGCTACATTTGTATGCCATCAATAGTTTGGTCAGTATCATATGCAGCTTGTAAATAGATCTACAAACACACAAGTTAAAAATAGTAAATGTTTCTGCTGTCACAAAAGTTGTGAAAGCACACACTAAACTATAGTGACTAATTGTTTTGCCAATGTGCGTTTGTTCATCAAGGTCTTGGTTATGTAAGGGTGTGAAAATAGTTTAGCACATCTGAGATCTAAATAGCTAAAAACCTGTTTTTATCAGAACTGGTCACATTTATTTCAGGCTGTGGGAGGGCTAAATGCTAAATACCTGAATATTCATTATTCATTGTCCACACCTCTAAGATCTGTCAGATGGGCCATCTCTCTCTCAAAGGCCATCAGAGTAAGCAAGTCAGTAAGCCATGCAGAAGACAGAAAAAAAAAAGCTTTTTTCATTTTGGAAGATTTATTTAAAACAGCACACAAACTACAGTAGGATATACAGGGGAATGCCACATATTACAAATCATACAGCCTAACAATAATGCACATAATATCCTCCTGAGACCCAAGGAAAAAAGGGTCTTCCAATTAAACTTTTTTTGTGATTTTATGCCTCTTTAGAGTTAAAACAACAACTCACAATTTAGATTTTAAATGGCTAAGCAATATTTGAGTTACCATTTCTCCTTTCACGACAAGCGCTTCTTGTGGCAGCAGCCATTTTGGTTCTTCAGGAAGAGGGGGTTTCCCTCATTGTGTGCCTATTGCAAGCGTAAACACAAACAAGATGCTACATAAGAGTTTTTATAACATTTTAGGCTGTTTGAAAAGTATTTTTACATAGATATTGCAATTTGTTACGTTGCAAAAGGCGTAATATGTAGTCACAAGACACGGAACTCATATATTTACACGAGTATTTGAAAACAAGCGAAATAAAATAAATATAAGCATACAGACTGTTGCTGGCAGATTGCAAGCGTAAACACAGACAAGATGCTACATATGATTTTTAATAACATTTTAGGCTGTTTGAAAAGTATTCTTACATAGATCTTGTGTTTCTATTGCAATGTGTTACGTTGCAACACGCGGAATATGTAGTCACAAGACGCGGAATTCATATATTGAATATATATATATATACGAGTATTTGATAACATGGCAAATCAAATATAGTTACTTACTCTTCGTCAGTTGTTGTCCTCGTCGCTTTCCATCAATGCTCTCAAACACTGCAGCGCAGAAAATCTTTCCATCTTGAATAAAATTGTATGTCTGTATAAAATCTTGCTTCAAATTGTCGGGACAGTTTGTTCGGCATTTTCACACATGGCCCCACACCCCTCCCCACGCACCTCCCCGAAATTAGCACCTAGTTACCATGTCAATAGAAGGGGGACGTTACTTCCAGGTAAAAAAGAGAGTAAAAGGCAAGGTTTAGTTTTGGTCTAATTAACCTAATTTAAAAAACCCCATTTGATTTGCCAGTGCTCAAATCGGAAAGTCGCGATTCTAAGGTTTCTGTCAATGTTTTTGTCGCGTGTGTATGATAAAATATAGCTAAGTTAGAAATAGTAATATACTTTTATTGCTGCTGGGAGCGTCACCGCTCCCGTCGACCTCAGGGGGTTAAGCTAGTTATGCAAATAAGTTATTGGGGTTGTTAACACATCAACTAACGTTTGTTAGAAAATGTTATCAACTTTAATTGACTGAATTTATTAAGTAATTGGGCTTTATGTTACATTTGTGACAAGCACAAGCTTTATGTGACATTTGATGTGTTAAGTGTCAAGTGCAAGTTTCATGTGTGGACCATATTCCGTTATATTTTTTAAATTTGCTGCAGGCCAATTAAAAATGGACCACGAGGCCTCCCGCGTGGTCCAGTGGTTACAACGTCCGACGCTGGCCACGGAGACCGGGGTTCAATTCCCCGTCTCGCCAAGTGTCGGCTTTGGCCGGAGTGCCACCAGGGGGCGGCGATTGGCTGTCCGCCCCAGGGAGGGGGAGGGAAGCCGACGTGACGTTCGCTGCGTATAAGAGTGGCCCTGTAAGTACCGGGGTTCGTCGACGGCTTGGCGAGTGACGTCTCGGAAGAGGCGTCGCCGCCACTACTGGTCGCAGGACTACGGCAGCGAACATTAATAGGGGGATTGACGTAAAAATAGCGGGTCTAATTGGCTACCAAATTGGGAGAAAATGGGATAAAATCAGAAACAAATTAAAAAAAGAAAAAAGAAAATGGACCACGGGCCGCAATTGGCCCGCAGTTGGCCCGCAGGCCATAGTTTGGCCTTGACGGCTCTCCCCGTGTGTACACATAATTGGTTCATTAAATGCCTGTGTTCTACTTGCGACTGTCTTGTCTCATCTCTTGTGTTTCAAACCTGTTAGTTCTGATGCCTTTACATCCTTGTTAGGGTACCATGCTAAGTAGGTGAAGAGTGTATAGGGGCAAGTTGGGGATTGAGGTGACAAATTGCCAATAAAATATAATGTTAAGGATAACGTGGTGAATGACCTGCAGCTTCTGAATTCCCTTGAACATGTAGGATTGCAGCTACAATATGCATTGTCCCAAATAAAAAGTGCAGGAATCAACACTTTGACTCCCAGCTCAGAATTGGATCTAAATTTACATTTACATTTTTAAAAATTCTAATTTTAAGAAACTGCTTGTTCACAGACATTAGTTGAAATCAGGTGCTGTGAAAATGTATATATTTTGTATTCTGTCTGTTGATCTATTCATAGGTGTTTAATATTTTTAAAATATTGAACAAGACTGAACAGGCAGCGTGTCTACAGATAAGAACTGACTCTTACACCAACAGTACATACAGTAGCTATTGACCAGTTTTGCAAAGGAATTACACTGATTTCCCATTTGTGTTGCTGCTCAATTTTAAAAACAAAACATGAGCCTAGAAATCAAATGCACATTTCTGGGGAAAATAATCAGTTTGTACTGAAATTGTAAAGCCATGTACGAAATTGTAGTTATTGTAAATGTATAGTATTATTGTTATGCAGCATTTGCTGTGCAACAGCCACTAAAATAAATATATGTTGTCTAGATTATTCAGAGAAATACAATTGTTTCCCCACATTTAATGACAAAGGTACACTGATGTGTTCATTGTTTTCTACGTTGATACATTATTCTTGCGCTGAGATTTGATTTCCTTAGAATCTTTATTCCTTTCATTTGAATAGAGCCCCATAGACATTTGGCTGAGAATTAAACTGTTTGAGCTCAAGACAGGTCTTTCTAATTAGAAAGTGCAGTTTATACATATTGTCGGGGAGGTGCATTTTAGCCATCCAGCGCAGGCAGACAGAGTGGGGCCATCTTTAGTTGGTTTATGACTCTGTGAGTGAAGCCAGGGCACTTGGGTTGGTGAACCAGTGCCACACCCCACAACTTCATGATGCTACCTATGAGCTGAATATTATGGCTCATGGAGAAAATAATTATGGCCTGCCAGATTAAAGCGGAGGTCAACATGGTATGATTGGCCTCTTCACTAGCAATGACCTTGAGCATATTATGCCTCCCCCAATATCAGCTCAACCAACATCTTGATATAAATGAATTTGGCTTCACCAGGCCCTAGTCATGTTTGATATTGCCACGATTCTCAACATGAGAGGAGCATATCAATGTCAACCTTGAAAATATATCTGGTGGTTGTAAGTGATCCAAAACAAAAATATTAAAAAAAGGTCTGAACCTGGGTTGCGTTGGAAATCGCCCCAAATCGTAAATTTGGCTACGAAGGGAATGAGCTAACCCCCACCACCACCACTTAAAGTCTGACCTGCTGTTGACATGATGGCTTAGATTGGTGTGAATTCTACTCCTGCTCTGTCCTATTTTCTCTCTTGGAAGATCTGGTGCCAGCTAACACCTTGCCTGCGTGTGTTTTGCAGTTGGAGAGAGACAAGCTTGGTTTGGTATCATTTTCTTCCGTTTAATCTGTTTTGTGATTGTCACATGTACATTTTATGTCTAGAACTTAGTATTTGTTAAGCTGGAATATCCCATTCAATGTTTATTTCCATGTGGGTGATAATTGATGGGGCTATCCAGTTTGGAATTGACATCTTTCAGGTCGCAGCCAGATAAGAGCGGAGCTTGACGTGGTACGAACAAGCTTGTGAAATGGTAGCGATAATGTTCCATATGTGAGGAGTCATAACTAAACCCTACATATTGGAGTTTCCGATTTAGTATTTGTTAAGGTAGTTGAACCTGCGTCTGTAGAATGGACATTGAATATTTTGTCTAATTGTTGTAACTGAATAAACCAGCTGTAAATTTTAATTGAATTGTGAGTTGTATATTTTGATGATGGTTGATCCACCAGTTTGCTCTGCCTATTAATGAATTCAGAGATTGAATTGATAATTGGTGTCCTGTGAAGCGATTATTATATTAAATCAAATAAATATAGTTTACATGTAGGATAAGTGAGGGGTTTTAACAGGTAATACCAATTGTGTTCACTATTCAGAGTGCTGAACTTTAAACAAGGGCATTTGACTGTTAAGGATACTGGATTCAGGGAATACACCATTTTTATTCTAAATTCACTGTTCTGACAATATTTATTACATCGAAGCACAAAATGAGATTCTAAGTGCATTTTATAAACAAAATACCCTGTTTACTGCCACATACAGATTGGAGATGAAAGGGAACAGCTTGCACTCTATAGCTTAGCTTTAGAAATCAGTTAAAAAATAGTTATTGCTATTATTTTTAGATATACACAACTGGCTACCATAAAAACTGTGAAGATAATCTGCAATATTTCATATAAAAGAGAAAAAATCATATTCTACTAAGCTTAAAATGGATACAGTATGCTGAAAGCAGGTATGGTGGACTTCGTTATTCATATAGCATGCAGCCATAACCTGTTTTCTGTTTCCCTTGAAATTACACTTCAAGGAGTAGACAAATGTTTTTCCATATTTTCGATTGGGTATAAGAACAACCACAGAAAATGTGTCCCTTTACATTTTAAATAGCTTTGGGGCCTGTTGATTTATTCATATTCAATATCTGTTATGTGAACATAGATATACAGATATCTATGTCTCTTCCTGACATTTCCTATATTAGGCAATCTATGAAGTTGTAGTTCTATTCACTTGACCAATTAGCATATTTCGCGAAGGGGGCGTATTGGGGAATGTTGTATGACTGGCTGATTTGGGGAGTGTTGGGATGCATGCTGATCTTGTTCATGATAATGGTGTTGGCGTAGTTAAAGCAGGTCTAATATCTGTTTAACTACAGGAGGGACTGATGTGATTGAGCTGGAAGGCACAAACATATATTGGGACATAGGTGGCACATATAAGCTCACACATACATATATGGGACACCAAAAGTATATTTTGGTCTGTGTTCTGTTCTGTTTGTTTCCACTGATCTGTACACTTATAGCTCATTCACACACACACACACACACACACCGGGCAGTGATACCGAGCCTAGTCACATATCTATGTTATGGGAACACTGATGTTGATCAGTTCGGGTCATCTTCACTCTGGGAAGTGAGGGTGTGTTATTTATCATAAGCATGAGAATGTCCCCAGGTTTCCCCCCCTGCATTTGTGGGAAGGTTTTTCCTGGCCTAAGTGTACCAATTGGTCAACCTAAAGATGATCGTGGCCTGGGGTGTAAGGTGACCACGAGCCATATGCAAATGTATTCAGATGGGAGGGAATGGCAGGGCAGGGCATAGCGGTAGGAAGATTCCATTATAATAATGTGTGTTAGATATTAAGTCTCTAGAGCATTGCTTGGTTTTGTCCTTGAATGGCTCTCCCTGTGTGCGCACAAATTGGTTAATAAACTTCTTTGTTCTACCTGTGAGGGCCTTCTGTCATCTCTCTCTTTGGGTCCTGGAGAAATTGGAGGGGTCTCTCAGGCCCACATCAGTAAAGAAATACACATATAATTCAAAATTATGACATAAGGTTTCATTTAAGTTGAACAGTCAAAGCAATTAGTTCAATGTGGTTCAGACTTGCTTCTTGTTATTTTAAGTATACACAAAATAACACAAGATAAAGGACACTTAGGTAAGTTCTCTGAAAGGTTATCTGGGAGGGAAAAGATAATTGTACCAAAACCAAAAGCATATTATTGGATGTTCTACTAAGCATACACAAAGGAAATATGAAGGAGACTTGTCCAAGGCTACTTAATTCCTGTTTGGTATAGGCAGGGCCGAATCTAGGCATAGGGAAACTAGGCACGTGCCTAGTGTTAATTGCCACAGGGGCCCAGACAGGGATTTCAAATATTTAATAATATTTTTATTTATTTAAAAATTGTAGAATATTTTCAGATAAAAGCTCCAATCTAAAACATTATTTCAATGTATTATTTTTTAAAGTTATACACAACCTAAGCACCTTGTAATGTGCGCAAAAAGTATTTCTGGTTCAGTGCACATCATGCTTGCTATGTTAGCAGTGTCCTGCTTTAGGGTGCACCAAAAAAATAAAAATGAAGAGGAAGAAAGAAAACAACAGCCTGATTGACACGCATTATGTAATCTGTGATTGTCTATCACAGTAACTGCATCAAAGCAACGACGATATAGAATAGATATAATGAATAGTACAGGTAATGTATGTAAACAACCTTGGTCAGCTTGTGCTGAAGAAATTCCCCTTTCTCATTGCTCAGGGTCATTTGTGTCAAGCCAACGCTGGACTTGGCATTTCACAATTGTAGACTATAAATATTGAGCCTATACATTAATGCACATCAGGTTTATCTAAAACCAAAAAACTTCATATGAAAATTCTGCTATTGATGTCAAAGGTCAATCACATACTGACATCTCTGTTATTTCCACATGTCACCCCAGGTGTCAGAGTGATGGGTAATTTTTTTTACAGGTAGGTACCTGCAGTATTAGAGAAATATAAATAAGTAAAGCATATGTTTCACAGTTCTTCACAAAGGTTAAAATAATTAAACAAATATTTTCTTCATGTCCACAAGTTCCTCCTGTTCAATTTTAAGAAAAGTAAATAACCCACTACTAATAATTCACGAAACTGCAGGAGTTCCAAACAGTGAGAGTAAAAAACAATGACAACAATAGATCTTATTAGGGTTTAGCCCCCAAGGTAAATGTATGGATTTTGCATATATGTGCATTTTGTGTACAGTTGTGTAGCAGATCGTAGTTATTGTCTGTGTGTGGGTCCGTGCATCACTAAGTTACTAGTTCAGGTTTGAATGTTTTTACAGTCTGCTTTAAAAGGGAGGCTTCACATAAACCATTGAGCTATTCATCTCAGATAGCTGATTGCCCATTGAATTGCTTTCACCACACCCAGGGGCGTCATAGCAGGGGGAAAATGGGAACTGACTACCTAGGGCCCCAAGTGGGGGAGGGCCCTTGAAAAGCCTAGAATGAAAAAAAAAAAACATTTGTCTGCAATTTAACATTTCTAAGTAATTAGTGTCATTACTCAATTATATTGGCTGAATAAATAGGTTGAGAGACTGAACTTTTTATCCATAAAAATATTGGATGCTCTCTGGGCCCCCTCCCCTCTCGAAAAGCGCAAATGGTTTATTCCGCCCCCCTGCACTAAGTAGGTATGTTACAATTCCCGTGCGCAGCGGTGGTCTAGATGTGGCTGTGTCCCTGTGCGAGCGATTACGAGAGACTATGGCCGTACCCCAAAAATGCAGGCTTTTCAAGGGCTGTCTGGCTTTTTTTTCACCATATGTCTACGATATAACGTAGTTGAAAACTCGATCCTCCATCTTGATTAAACATTGTTCGGTTTGGTCATACGCTACACTTCAGAGTCAGACTCGTGTTTAGTGCTTTCAAAATGATATATCGCAAGTTCAGGACTACATAAAAGGATCCATCCAGGATGTTAATTTAACATTTTATCTTGTTTCTGGTGAAATTTCATTGAAATCTGTCGATGCGAAATGCAATAATTTTGACCCGGAATGTGAGATATCTGCCCAAATGCTCACTGCCTGCCGTGGTTTTTGCCGTCTCGCGGCCTGTGCGCAACATGTAATTATGTGATTAATTGATTATGTAATGTAATTTCAGATAATTCAAATTAACCCCCTGAGGTCGGCTGGATCGGCGCCGATCCAAGCAGCAATACAAGTATATTACTATTTCTAACTTCGCGATATTTTATCATACACACGCGGCAAAAACATTGACAGAAACCTTAGAATCGCGACTTTCCGATTTGAGCACTGGCAAATCAAATGGGATTTTTAAAATTAGCTTAATTAGACCAAAAGTAAACCTTGCTTTTTACTCTGTTTTTTACCTTTTAGTAACGTCCCCTTCTATTGACATGTTAACGAGGTGCTAATTTCGGGAGGTGCGTCCGGCCATGTGTGAAAACGCCGGCATAAACAACACAAACTGAAGAGGACAGTCTATGCTGATATTTATTTTATTTCGCTTGTTTTCAAATACTCGTGAAAATATATATAAATTCCGCGTCTTGTGACTATTTTATGTTATAAAATATATCGTATGTCTGTGTTTACGCTTGCAATCTGCCAGCAACAGTATATTCACGAGTATATTTTCAAATACTCGTGAAAATATATGAATTCCGCGCCTTGTGACTACATATTCCGCATGTCGCAATGTAACAAAGTGCAATAGTCACAAAAAATACTTTTCAATCAGTGTAAAATGTTATAAAATATATCGTATGTCTGTGTTTACGCTTGCAATCTGCCAGCAACAGTCTATGCTATTGATTTTATTTCGCTTGTTTTTTTTATTTTTTTACATCTTGTCTGTGTTTACGCTTGCAATCTGCCAGCAACAGTCTATGCTGATATTAATTTTATTTCGCTTGTTTTCAAATACTCGTGAAAATATAGCCTATGAATATCGCGTGTTGTGACGCCAAACATTCCGTGTTGCAACGTAACAAAGAGCCAAAATGAATATTCAGGTATTTAGCATTTAGCCCTCCCACAGCCTGAAATAAATGTGACCAGTTCTGATAAAAACAGGTTTTTAGCTATTTAGATCTCAGATGTGCTAAACTATTTTCACACCCTTACATAACCAAGACCTTGGTGAACAAACGCACATTGGCAAAACAATTCGTCACTATAGTTTAGTGTGTGCTTTCACATCTTTTGTGACAGCAGAAAAATTTACTATTTTTAACTTGTGTGTTTGTAGATCTATTTACAAGCTGCATATGATACTGACCAAACTATTGATGGCATACAAATGTAGCTGTGATTGTCCTTCAAATAAAAATATCAAACACTTTGGAGTAAGTGTGTGTTAAATTGATGAAATTGAGATAAATATCAGACCATGCCAAAATCTAAAAACATTAAAAGCTTAGCACGGACCTCAGGGGGTTAAGATATATCATATCTTTTTTTAGAATGCTTCAATCTGTAATTACTGAAATTTTCATGCAATTATCTTTATTTTTAAGAAAGTTATGGGCATTTATGTTATTGAATCACAGCTTTTGTTTCAAGATCATTGAAAAACAATAGGGGTCAATATGCAAAATAATATGTAAAAATTATCATAACTTCCTTAAAACTTAAGATATGAGACTGAATAAGGTATCAAATTAAAGGTGTTTTCATGCTCTATCTGGTGGGATAAGTTCAGGCTAGATTTATAACATCTCACATTTTTGTAACATACCTACACTAAGATTCGTCGCCAAACACGACTAATGACGCTGACTGGTGCTGATGCTGGAGCCTGCAAGTTTCAGTCAGTCATGTCTTTCCAGAAGAAAGTGAAGTCAGGGTATCAAAAAAGAAAAGAAAGAGAAAAAAGGCAAACTGAGGGAAAACAATTGCTCACTAATTTCTTTCAAAAGAAAGGTAAGCAACTTGCTAACACTGTTTAAGAGTGGTTTAAGCTAATATCGGTACATTGTTTCGATTGAACTATGGCTGTCAATGTTAACACATTAACGCATGCGATTAATTTCAAATGGATAATGCGTTCATTTTTTTTAAGTCGCGAATAATCTCATTTCAGTTTCACTCTCGCTACTGGCTGAAAGCAATTGCAAATGCGGGCAAACATACTACTGGTGATGGTGAAATGCATTGAAACTTTATTTTTGAAGACTCATTTTATCCAGTTCTATAACAAGACAAGCTGACGTAGCTAGCTACATTATGATATTTAGCTAGCTAGCTGGTAAATTAAGCAGAATCTAGCCTGTAGCCTGTTTCATTGTTTATTATAAGCAGGTTAAGAGGCTAATATCAATCCTGTATGCTTCATGCTTGTAGAAGGGCCTGTCCTTGTAACAGAGAGTGAGCAGGGAGAAGATGTGATCAAGGCAGAGAGTGAGCAGGAAGAAGAGGCAGAGAGTAGCAGTAGGACTAGTGAAGAGGATGATGGAGGTTGCTCTGAGGGTAGTGAGAAGGATGAGGAGAAGGCAGAGGAGGAAGTGGAAAAAAGTGAGGGGAATGCAGAAGGGTATTTGCCAGAGGACCCAGGACTATGGCCAGAGAATCTTACTAATCTTACTAATTATTTGTTTAAATGTGGTATAAGCAGTTCATTAGTGATTACCCTAATAACCACTACAGATTCATGTGTATAGTTGTTGATTCAATTTAAAAAAATTCTAAAGATGCGTGACAGTCATGGATCAAGAGGGGAAGGGGGCCCACAAGACTGCATATGTGTAGGGCCCAGAATTGTGTGCTACGCCCCTGACCACACCTGCTATGATTTGGCTTTCTTTGTTTATTAGAATTCTTTAAAACTGTAAAGTACCTTCAAACAACAAATTCTTTAAACAAAATTCATGCTATAATTAAAACGAAAGTGGAAACATTTGTTTATTTTAGTGTTTATAAAAACACTATTTCTTTTAAAAGTTAGCATACCAACTTTAATGGAAAGAAAACAGAAGAAAATAGTAGCATTCAGGTAGACAAGGGGGTTCAGACATTACATTCCACAAAGACTGGGGCATGAAATAACACCATTAAATCAAACAGTTAAATATCGTCATAAGACAAAGATACATATAGGTTTAAAAACCCCAAAAAAGGAAAAGTAGTCCACAAATAAAAATACCTTCTAGGAAGTCTTAACATTTTTTTAGGTCAGCCTCCCGTGTGGTCTAGTTGTTTCAACGTCCAACGCTGGCCACGGCAACCAGGATTTGATTCCCTGGCCGTACCAGAGTCTGCTCTGGCTGGGAGTGCCACCGGGGGCAGCAATTGGCTGTCCACCCCAGGGAGGGGGGAGGGAAGCTGACAAGACATTTGCTGCGCACAGGAGTGGCTCTGGAATGCCGGAGTTATGGTCGTCGGCTTGGCGAGTGCCATCTTGCAGGAGACGATACTTTGCCTTGGTCACTGCCGGTCACAGGGCTATGGCAGCGAACTATAAGGGAGGGATTGACCTGAAAATAGTGGAAGTAATTGCTTACCAAATTGGAAGACAAACGGAAAAAATCAGAAAAAATATATTTAAAAAATATATATATATATATATTTAGGTCAGGAAGGCCTGCACAAAGGAAGAAAAATTCAAAAGGGTCTTAAAATCAAAAAAGGAAAATAGGTTTGGTGCTCAGGCTTTCGCCATCCACCTCTTCTGGGGGGCAAGCTATGCCAGCTACTCACCCCCATCTCTCTCTCGCCCCTCTCGTCCCTCAAAAACATCTGCCAAAAACACAGTTTTGGAGGAGGTTTTTTATCCTCCCGACCCCTCAGCCGTCAGTGAGGATCGACACCAATCTCAGCAGGAACCTGCTCGGGGAGACAAAGGACACCAAGGCCTCAGACCCGTGTGACCATGGAGCACTCCCAGAACAGATGGTATATATGTTCAGAGTCAGTGCATCCGTGGGGTTGGTTTTGGCATGGGCTCAGCACCGTCTAGACTTAGAAGACCTGTTGGGGAGACAACCGTGAGCAGACAGCTATGTAGTTAAAGGGGGAAGGCAAGATGGAAGAGGTGCCCAACCACATTGTATTCATCACACTATATTCATTATTAGTTTCACAGGCCGCATTTGAATTTCCACCATTCACGTTCGAACAGTGTTCTAAGATCTTTTGTAAGTGCCACCTGTACCACATCATCAGTGACACCAACCCACTGCTCATGGCATCAGCTCTCCAAGAACACCAAGCATGATTATATTGTAAATTATGTAAACTGATGTAAACTGTACATTAAACTCAGTGATGTGGTCAACAGTCCTGAGAAAAGCCCCCTCCATGTCCTCCATGTCCTGTTTTTGGGAGGTGATGAGATGCTTGAAGTAACAGCACTGGACGAGTGTGATGGTGAAGATGAGCAGACGACAATGCGATGGCGCACCCTCAGTATACCCAGTCCCACCATGTGTAGGCGTACTGAACTGAGCAGGTGGAGGCACTGGTCAGGATCCTGGTGGTCTGCTTGGCCAGGTCGACCTCCACCTGTGCTTGATTCAGATATTAGTTGGTTTCCTGGATCAGCAGCTGGACCAGCTCCATGGTGTCAGTGAGAGTCTGTGTGCTTTCTGTATAGAAAGTGTCCTCCCACCAGGGGGAAATGTCAGTGTCCAACGGCACTCAGCCCAGGATGTTTAATTGTCACATGGTGAAGTCCTCTGTCACCTCTAAGCAGAAAATGTGGTTTGTGGGGCAGGACAGGCCTCCATACCTGAAAGAGGTCATTTCACTGATGACACACTTCTGAGTGTGTGACACTTGGATAGCATCAGCAAAGCAACAGAGTGATTGTACAATTATCAATTTGGTGTCATTGAGAGTTACAACTTGTAGTGTGTTGCACGTAGAGGTAATGTTTTCATGACAGCAGGAGCGAGTGGTAAACAGAGCATTGTTACCTCTGATCGTCATGTAGCCAGTGATATGGTCCCATCTGATGACTTGGTCCTTGACTACAACTCCTAAGGAGCGTATGGTGGTTGAATGAATAAAAACTTGGTCAGGATGATTAAAGGGAAAAGTAGCATAAAAACCAAATAATATCCAGGACAGTCATTACCATTGTGCATCATGACAGTTGTTAATAATTAATGTCTTTACTGGAGTTGAACCATTTGTGTAGTTACAATACAACATGTAAAAGGGTCTTACTAATGTTTCCTTTAATGAGACCACCCTTGGGAATTGGGTATGTTGCTGGGCACTATGTTAGCTTGTGATACCCAATCTTTTGGTGTCCATGAACACTTTTTTGGACTAGTCCAGCACACAACCCAACTCAGTACATACCCTCTTTCTATTTGGTCCAAACAAAAAGGTGTGGGCTTGTACTCAGCTGTGGGGGAAGAAGAAATGTTAGAGAGCAATGAGGTGTGTTCCACATGTGTGATGTTGTGTGGATCTATGTGTGTATGTGCATCGGTAGAGTGCTGGGGTCAGAGCCTTTGTGTTATAACAGTTTTTTGGATCTAGGCCATTATTGGGTTGTGAATATATGTTGAGTGTGCCCACCCCTTTGTGGGGCCCACTCATTAATTGAAACCACATAGTGTTGCTGCTATAACCATGTTTGTCATATGGTAGATAGTCTGTGTAAGCCAGAATAGGAAGATGGGTGGAACCTGACCTGCAGCAGATTTGTGTGGTGCAATTTGAATCTGGTGCTACACCAGGGAGCCATGTGACTTGGATGTTATGGTAAGGGAAATTAATGTGGATGGCTCCTTAAAGTATATCCACACCCATCTTCCACATGAAAGGTTGTGAACTAGGCTCACTCGCTGTCCCAGTTCAATGCAGGCTGGGCCCTGACACCTTCCCGGCGTCAGAGATCCAGGGAACAGCAACGGTCAACCTGCAACAGAAACAGCACAGAGCACCATGTAAAATAAAGTGATGGGACCTTGAAACTGTACACACTGTTCCATGTGGTACCATTGTTAGTTTGATTGTAGTGAATTGTAAGCAGTCTTGGAGTAAATCCATGCAATTATCATGCTATTTGACTCAGCTGTTTGATCCTTCATTTAGCTTTGTCCCTCCCAGTATGTGCCCGCACCCCATAACAGTCTGCTCTCTACCATTCAGAAGGCGCTTCCAGCGTCGCACCCTCCCACAACAACGGAACCTCTCCAACCTCTCCTACCCCCATGACCCTTTGTGACAGCTTCACAATCTCAGGGGGCTATGGAACTGTCGGTCTGCCACACAGAAGGCCGACTTCATTTCTGCTTATGCCTCCTCTTGTCCCTCCAGTTTCGCCCTCACCGAGACCTGGATCAGCCCTGACAACTCCGCTACTCCTGCTGCCCTCTCGTCCGCCTACTCCTTTCTCCCACACCCCCCGGCCATCCGGCCGTGGTGGTGGTACAGGTTTGCTTATCTCTCCCACATGGAAGTTCTCAGTCATTCCCCTCTCCAACCTGTCTATATCCTCTTTTGAATGCCACCCTGTCTCCATCACCTATCCTACTAAACTCTTTATTGTTGTTGTTTATCATCCACCAGGGCCCCTGGGATGCTTCCTCGATGAGCTAGACACCCTGCTCAGCTCCTTCCACTCCTTCGACCTCTCCCTGCAACACTCCCCCACAACCCACAAGGCAGGCAACCTCCTAGACCTGATCTTCCTGAGGAACTGCCCCTGCTACAATCTCACGGTTACCCCCTTGCATACATCTGATCACCATTTTATTTCCTTCTCCCTCTCCCTTGCCCCCCATCCTCCCTCCCCTCCTCCAACACCCACTATCACTGCCCGTCGTAACCTTCGCTCCCTCTCACCCTCTTCCCTTGCTCCCATTGTCACTGCTTCCTTCCCCCCCCTTAAAGCATTCTCTAGACTCCCCACTGACACTGCTTCCTCCACCCTAATCTCATCTCTGTCCTCCGCACTTGACTCTCTCTGTCCTCTTCTCCCCAGACCTGCACACTCATCCCCTCCTAGTCCCTGGATGTCTGACACCCTGCACACCTCCCGGGTCAGCCTCCGCGCTGCTGAGAGGAAGTGGGCGAAATCCAGGCACTCGTCCGACCTTTCATCCTATCAGTCTCTACTGTCTGTGTCTTCTTCTGCCGTCACTGCCGCTAAGGCAAACTTCTATCAAACTAAAATTCAAAACTCTATCTCTAAACCTCATCAACTGTTCTCTATTTTCTCCTCTCTCCAGGGTTCCACAGGGCTCAGTCCTCGGTCCCCTTCTCTTCTCCCTGTACACCCGCTCCCTTGGATCTGTAATCTCTGCCCACGGCTTATCTTATCATTGTTATGCTGATGACACTCAACTCTTTCTCTCCTTCTCCCCATCAGACACTCAGGTCTCTACCCGCATCTCTGCTTGCCTGAGGGACATTCAGAGCTGGATGGACAGTCACCACCTAAAGCTCAACCCTGGTAAAACAGAACTAATCTTCATTCCTGCCCTAAACTCTCCCCACCTTGATTTCTCCATTTCTCTAGGTGACACCTTGGTGACATCATCACCCTGCATGAAGAATCTCGGTGTGGTGATGGACAACAGGCTGTCCCTATCAATGAACATTGCAGCGGTAAGCCGGGTGTGCAAATTCTTCCTGTATAACATCAGGAGAATCCGTCCCTTCCTTACCACGTACTCTACCCAGCTCCTGGTCCAAGCAATGGTACTGTCCCGCTTGGACTACTGCAACTCACTCCTGGCTAGCCTTCCCGCATCTGCCATCAGACCCCTGCAACTAATCCAGAACGCTGCAGCCCGTCTGGTCTACAACCTCCCTAGACACTCCCATGTCACCCCCCTGGTCACTACCCTCCACTGGCTGCCTGTTATAGCTCGCATCAAATTCAAGACATTGGTCCTAGCATACCAGGCAGTCAAGGGATCAGCCCCAACATACCTCCTCAAGATATTCAAACCCTACACACCTGCCAGACCACTCCGTTCTGCTGCCTCAGGACGCCTAGCACCTCCCCCCCTCCGCACCTGCGCTTCCCGGTCACGTCTCCTGTCGGTTCTGGCTCCACGATGGTGGAATGACCTTCCTGTGGAAGTCAGAACAGCTGAGACCCTGGCCACCTTCAAGCGACGACTGAAGACTCACCTCTTCAGGGTGCACCTTTCCCCGTAGTCGTTTTTGTTAACTTAGGGACATAGTTGCTTAGTTTTACACGTCTACTTGTTTATGTATTGTATTAGGCTTAGGCATTATTTTCTGCATTGATTGCCTTATTGCTACCTTTGAATTGTGGCTACGGATTTACCTACAGGGTCCTAGTTTAACTATGTGGTTGCTCCTAGCACCCAGGATCTGTACTTCCCACTAGGGTGGCTTTCAGCTAAACTGTTCTTGACTACGGTTAACACTTTGTTGTACATCGCTCTGGATAAGAGCGTCTGCCAAATGCCTGTAATGTAATGTAATGTAATGTATCTCTGCTTGCGTGTTGCTTTTACAGCCAAAAATCTGTTACACACAGCTTAAACCTCATATGGACCATTCCACTGTGGAGCAAATGCATTCTCCCTCACTCACCCCTTGACCATGACTCCTTCTGTAAACTTAGTCTTTGTCACTGGATTGTGGAGAGCGTTGTTTGCTTTATCTGACTTGGTCAGAACTGTCTGCTATATTGCATGTATGAGTAGCCCCATGTCAGCTTGTGCGACCTCTGGGGCAATGGGCAACTTCATGATTTTCCCTGTCACAAGCTCACAAGGGCTGATGCCTGGGGCTTTGGAGGAGTTGCTTGCAACACAGTTACTATAGTCAAAAGAGCATCAATCCATTGAGTTTTGTGCTGTGCTGTTTGTTTGGATATGTGTTTTTTAATTGTGAGATTAAAACACTCCACCAATCCTGAGCTTTGAGCTTTGCAGGGTACATGTACTCTTTGGTGGATGTTTACCATATTGCACACATTTTTCATGAGCTAATCTGTGAAATAAATTCCCTGGTCAGACTCAATCTGATGCAGTGCTCCCCATAGCGGGATGGTTTCATTTACAAACACCGGAGAGACTGTATGTGCAGTGTTGTTGCAAACAGGAATGGCCTCCACCCATTTAGAGAAGTTGTCAGTGTCTACATGTACGGTTTGACTGGTTACGTTCCCTAATGATATGGAGGCCACACACCCCTATTGTGAGTTAGGACCATATTTGGATAACAGTTCAGTGATATCAGCTCAAAAGGCGCTGTTTTGGTAGTATTCTAATGCGTTCAGTCACTGCTCTAACTGATCTAATTGCGATTGAACCTCTTGATATGCATTTTTCAACTGATTTGGTTTGGTAGATCTGCAGAATTCCTTATTATCATTGCATGCTTTTCACTGCGTGCTTCTTGTTGTTGCCACCGACTAGTTCCACACCACAACAGCCATCCGTTACATGCCCTACTTTTTCACAGAACTTGCACCATTTATTTTGGTTGTCAGTCCCATCTAATGATTGCGTCAAAAGTATTGGCGGATGGGCTTGCCCCATGATTGAGTGCCTGTTGCACATGGTCGCCAGCATTGTTTTTGTAAAAACTTTTTTTTACATTTTTCCAAATTTATCCAGTTTTTCTCCCAATTTGGTAGCCAATTACTCTCACTATTCTTAGTTCAATCCCCTCCTTCATAGTTTGCTGCCATAGCCCTGTGACCGGCAGTGACAATGGCACTCTGAGACAGCACTCGTCGTGTTGTCGACTGTTATTCCGGCACCCCAGAACCACTCCTGTGTGCAGCGAACTGTGTCGGCTTCCTTCCCCCCTCCCTGGGGCGGACAGCCAATTGACCCTTCACTAAACCACGCCCCAAAATGCAAACTGGCCAATTACAGCACAGTATTTGACAGACTCCGACAGAGGTCCGACAGTTTTTTGCTGCTCTCCATTCACTTTGACGGAAAAATTTGAGATTTTCTTCATTTTCAAGCTGGTTTTGTTGATTTTTAGCTAATTATGGTTAAACGTTGTGCCTGGGGCACTTGTAACAGTGATACTCATTACCCAGAGAGGTTGGAAGGAGATATACGTTTTTTTCCCTTTACAAAACCAAAATCAAATCCTGAAAAGTGTTAGCCAGCTAAGCTAACGTGACTAAGGTCTGGTTATACAGCTCCGAGTTGCAACGTTGGTAAAGTTAGACTAAATGTTAGCTTTGTTATTCGTGATCCAGCCAGCTTGCTAACGTTAAGATGTTACAGTCAAGCTCTAAAAAACGTATGGGTAACGTTACCTTGATGTCAAAATCTAATAGTATTTTTTCATTACTATTTCAGCACTTTGTCAATAGGAAGCCCAGTCCCGAGTACCCAAATCTTGTGGAGGACTGGGCTGACACACTGCTGATATTTTTTGCTTTACAGAGGTCCAGGGTATGGAGCTACCTGTGGAGCTAACCAGAGTAATGTCGTTACAGCACACTATAGGCTACTAATGTTACCTTAGTTAGCTAATGCTAGCTAACTTACTACTGAATGTAACGTTATATAGGTCTACTTCCAGCTTTACAGGAACAGTGTTGCTCCTTAATGTCGTTGTCCTCTGTCTCAAACGCCAGGTGATCCGGTGGTTCACTTTTACTCTGTGATCTGTAGGCTTTCGCTTCTATCTTAATTGTTTTTACATCATTTTGTTGCTGAGTCAGTGTGATATCTTGAATATAACCTTCAAATGCATATTGTAGACCCTTCTATCTGCTTCTATCTGAAATTGCTCCAGGGAGTGCAGTTAATGACAGTGGGAGCGCCATGCTGGCTCTGAAAGCTTGACGGATTTAGCAACAGTAACTAAGGCGGGCGTGGTTTAGCGAAGGGTCAATTGCCGCCCCGGTGGCACTCCTGGCCAGAGCCGACACTGGCATGATGGGGAATCAAACCCCAGTCACCATAGCCAGTGTCGGACATTGAAATGATTAGGCCACACGGGAGGCCTCCGGAATTGTTTTTTAACAACTGTAGGAATAAGTCGGTATCCCTATCATTGTCTGTGACCCCCGAGTACTCCTTGAACATTATCCAGAGGTGTTCTGCTTGTTTCAGAAGCTCGTATACCTCTGCGTCCATCTCTCGACACACGGGGTCGACAACGGTACCACTTAGTTTAAATGTGGTAGTCTGTAACATTATTCGGTTCCAATATAGTTTGAGTGGGCCTTTGCGAGGCGACTGACCGACAATATCCCATCCCGTGCCACTTCTTAGGCAGAGCTATGTACACATTGTGTCCGCAAAGCCAGTACCACCCATCCACTGCCCTAGTGCCGTTTTCTGTAGGTGCTAACGTGGAACACCTTGTCTCCTTTAAGGGCGTTCCGGTGATTCTATTCTTACAGTAGGAGTACACTGTCCCATCGCATTGGGATGTCTCCCCACCGGGACTGTTCCCTTCCCTCGTATTACACATTTTATAAAGGTCTTACGCGGGGTATATGGTACTACCATAAAGGGCGTAATCAAATGTTGTCGTGAGGTTTGTAATAAACCTTGTCAATCAGTGCAATTTATTCCCGTCAGTATATTCGTAGCAGTTCACTTTGGTTGTGATTTTGTGGGTTGGGTCAAAGTATTTAAGTGTTCCTGTATGAGTTGAGAGCCCTATGGCACATGTTACAGTCCAGGACACATTTATTCCAATTCCCGGGGGTTGGTCCACAGTCACCCTTGGTGCTACGGATGATGCCGGTAGATGTGTGCATATGTAGCAGTTGGTCTTGTTTATGCTATATGCTGTGCTTTTACAAATCTCTTCCCTCTTATCGGTGTTCCGACTACCGTGATTATCATCAATATGGTCAAAGACCCCACTGCCCGCCACTGGAAGTTCGCCATAGCTGTGTCTAAATCTCAGTAAGAGGGTTGTTTGCTTCACCGGTTTTGAGAGAGGTGTGTTCTATATTTCACACCTCCCTTTGTAGCCGGACTTCTCCCTTCTGAGCACAACTCTTTTAGGTACCTACTCACCCTTTGTTACCTTTTTACTGTGGGACAGATGCACCCAGGTGGATCGCTCAGCAATCTTTACTGCTGTTGGAGTTGTTAGTAGCACCTGATACGGCCCTTTCCACTTTGGTTGATGCCACGCCTTGTGCCTTGGATCTTTAATCAGTACCCAGTCCCCGACCTGCAGCTTTTCTTCTGGTATTCCAGACCGTTCCTCTTGGGTGAGGAACGGTCGGATCCTCCGGATGTTATGGAGGGAGAAACGGCAGGTCCGAGTGATCGCTGCAATATGGCTCGAGAAGCACAGCTGGTTGTCCAGGGTTACCCCAAGACTCCTGGCAGACTGGGACGGAGACACTATGGAGCCTTCCACAGTGATTGACGCATCAATCATCGGGGAGCCCTTCGCTGGGAGGAAGAGCAGCTTTGTCTTCCCCAGGTTCAGCTTCAGGTGGTGGGTGGACATCCATGCGGAGATGTCAGCCAGGCATGCAGAGATCCGTGCCGGGACCTGGGTATCAGATGGAGGGAAGGAGAGAAAGAGTTGAGTGTCATCAGCATAACAGTGATAGGAAAAACCGTGAGCAGAAATAACAGAGCCAAGTGACTTGGTGTACAGAGAAAATAGGACAGGGCCTAGCACCGAGCCCTGCGGGACACACCGGTAGAGAAGATGTGGGGAGAGGAGAGGGATCCTCTCCAGGCCACCTGGTAGGACCGGTCAGCCAGGTAGGACTCAAACCATGTCAACGCAGATCCAGAGATTCCCATCTCGACGAGAGATGAGAGCAGGATCCGGTGGTCCACGGTGTCGAATGCCACTGACAGGTCGAGGAGGAGGAGGACGGAGCTAAGGGATCGGGACTTAGCAACGTGAAGAGCCTCAGTGACCGCAAGGAAAGCAGTCTCTGTGGAGTGGCCTGCTCTGAACCCAGTTTGGTTAGGATCAATCAGGTCGTTCTGTAAGAGATGAGCAGACAGTTGATTATAGACAGCCCGCTCTAACGTTTTGGAGAGGAATGGGAGGAGAGAGACAGGTCGGTAGTTAGAGATGACAGCAGGATTCAGAGAGGGTTTTTTGGGACAACCTGAGCGCATTTGAGGGAGGAGGGGACAGAGCCAGAGGAAAGAGAGGAGTGTTAGGTTCACGAAATTCAGAAGACCTTTAAAGTGAATAGAGAACACTTGCACCAAATGAGAAAACAGAACATACAACCAATATTCAACAGAGTTTATTCAACCAAATGCATTCGGGGTTCACTGCCTCCCTGCCAGGCAATGAACAAATCATTTCCGGGAGAACACTTCTTTATACACAATAATTTAGACAAATGCTTTAGCCTCGCCCATATATCAGTCAGGAGACAGTTATGTCTCCCACCTAGAAACTCGTACAAGTAACCTTTGTTTTGGCCGGCACACTCTGACCTTGACTGTGGCGGTTTAATTAGCTCTCTACAACACAGTCCTAAAAAACAGGCAGCTTGCCGCCTATCTCTTTTGGCACAGCTTCACACAATGGGCAAGCGTGAGACTTTTTGAGAGACTCAAGCTCAGAAACAGAATTTCTCTATCAGGAGTTAATGACACTGGAGACAAAGCCATGGTGAAGTCAAAGGACTGAAGCAGGGGGAGGAATGCAGAGGCCTGGGGAGGTCTCTAGCGGCAGGTTGAAGTCCCCGAGGAGTAAGACGGGAGTGCCATCCTCAGGGAAGGCACTGAGTAGGGCATCCATCTCATCTAGGAAACTCCCCAGTGGACCTGGAGGGCGATAAAGAACAATGATGTGCAGTTTACATGGAACAGTGACAGTGACAGCATGAAATTCGAAGGAGGAGGGTAAGAAGTGAGGAAGAGGAACAATACCAAATCTCCACAGGGGGGAGATGAGTATACCTGTCCCTCCACCTCTACCTGAGGGTCGTGGAGTGTGGGAGAAGGTGTAGGCGGCAGAGAGAGCAGCAGGGGTGGCCGTGTTCTGCGGAGTGATCCAGGTCTCCGTAAGTGCCAGGAACTGCAGGGAGAGTAGTGAGGCCTGGGCCGAGATGAAATCGGCCTTCCGGACAGCGGACTGGCAGTTCCATAGTCCGCCTGCTACCACCACATCAACACCGGGAGATCTAGGAGGGTGGATGAGGTTGGACAGATTACGGGTGTGGGTAGAATCTCTCCTTCTAGGCAATCTAGAAGAGGAGACATGGACTGGGATAGGGAGGTAGCATGTAGTGTTAGATGCAGAGGAATAAGAACAGGGAGATACAAAACTATGGTACTTACCTTGCGGCGAGCACTCCCTAGCTGGCCCCCCTCGGTGGACTCCTGCAGGTAGACTCCTCCGTCTTTGTCCGCCGAGTCTTCGTCCGGAGAGGCTAGGAAGGTGAGGCTGCCGCTATCCACAACTATGGCTGTTAATATAGCCGAGTGATGCTAGGCACTAAGTGGTGAGTGCCACCTGACAACAATAGACACTAATTTACAACTGTTAGCTTTCTGACGCTACTCGAGGAACGCTCAACTACAAACACGGGCTGATCAATAGAACCGATTGAAAACAGCTGAGTCGCAGTCAGCTTTGAAATAAAACTACAACGCGGCGATATGATCTAATAACTGCTGGACATCAGTGACACAATAGCCAGCTAGTTACAGTAACAAAGAAGCATTAAGTGCCAATTCTAACCAATGAAACAGGGTACGAACACAGAGGCTAAACCAACAAAATCTAACGCCGGATAATTACACTTACTAGCACGTGACGAGACCGTTCTAGCCGAGATACAAATGCACACTGCCGGAATACTGGCTGTACACGCTTAAATCCTAACTGACAACAATAGACACTAATTTACAACTGTTAGCTTTCTGACGCTACTCGAGGAACGCTCAACTACAAACGCGGGCTGATAAATAGAACCGATTGAAAACAGCTGAGTTGCAGTCAGCTTTGAAATAAAACTACAACGCGGCGATATGATTTAATAACTGCTGGACATCAGCGACACAATAGCCAGCTAGTTACAATAACAAAGAAGCATTAAGTGCCAATTCTAACCATTGAAACAGGGTATGAACACAGAGGCTAAACCAACAAAATCTAACGCCGGATAATTACATTTACTAGCACGCGACGAGACCGTTCTAGCCGAGATACAAATGCACACATTTCCGGCGGATTGTTGTTCTTATACACAATAGTTACCCTTAGACAGATGCCTTAGCCTCGCCCACACACCAGTCACAAGACAGTTATTTTCCCCATCTCTGGGAGAACCTCGTATCTTTTTGGCAGGCCCGCTCTGACCCTGAGACTGTGGCGGTTTAGCTAGCTCACTGCAAACAGATTTAGTCAAAACATGTGAAGTTATTCAGAAACAGTTTTAAACACAGAATTTCTCTATCAAGGCGCACTCATCGCAGGTAACAGGGCAGCTGACACTAGTTTATTCGCCATTAGCTGATGTCATTGTTTCATTGATTTCGAGGATCTCGTCCGGATCAGGCTATGCTCCTGGATGTGGGGTGGTGGTACCAGCACGTGCATTAATACACGGCAAGAACAACCATAGTTCGCACAAGAGATCAGTGCAGTAATACAGTGATAGACATTGGTTTTAGCAGCTGCATACCATACCTGTATATATCTATGTTAACGTTAGCTAAGCAAAACTATTAATATCTATCTAGCTAGCAACCTGGTATCACGGCCAAATAAAGCTTGCTAACAGTAACTAACAATATAGATAGCTAGCATTATTTGTTCAACACGGTATAAAATGAACCAGCTACAGGAAAGATTGGCTGAAGAAGTTTGCTTTCATGAAAACTTTACCGACCTTGTTCAATACATTGATGCCTACTAGTGTATAGAAGTGTAAGGACACCATGTCACATAGGTTGCACAGAAGTATAAATTGCAGAGTGCCGAGGCCTCTACATACTTCTGCGTAACTTAGCACTTCTACACTCGCGCTACAATTTCCCTGAGCTTCCATTTTGTTTCCCGTGAGGGGATATAAATCTCAAAGTTTTGGGTTTCTACGGTCCCCAAACTATCGTGGATATTTAGATACATTCTACATGATGTGTGTATATTTGCAGTGCACTTTCTCTACCTCAAAAGAGACCAGGTCCAGAATGTGGCAAGCAGCTTTCCTGGTCCAGAACACAGGTGACTATCTATCACGTCAGGGTCACCAACTGCAGAATCCTGTAGGATCCCACGCAAACAAACCAAATGGCAGAAGTTCGCATAGTGCAGCTCTATACTTATTGCTATCTCTATATGAGATGCGGATATATATATATATATATATATATATATATATATATATATATATATAAGCCATTTAGCAGACGCTTTTATCCAAAGCGATTTACAGTAGTGAATGCATACTTTTTTTTTTCTGGATATGTATAGCCTACCAAGGATACAATTGTGTATCTTGCAACAGCACTAGGCGAGTGACTATGGTGTGCAATGTTCTATGTGTTAACGGTAACCTTAAAGCCACAATGTGTAACTGCAATTGTTTAGATTCACAAGAAATGCTGAGGTATGAAAATGTTTATTAGACAAACTTGCAGAAATTGTTACAGAAACATCAAACATAATTTAAGCAATGTAAGCATAGACATACAAAAACAGCTATACGTGAATGTCGCACAAGAGGCCATAGTAGCAAATCTCCTTGAAGTATACCACTTTTCCCCCTTTATCCCACACATCAAAGGCAACCATAAAACACCAAATAAGGACAGAATCACTGTAAAACCAAAATACACTTCTCACACTCCTCCTACACATCATTGTTGTTTATCGCCAACCAGGTCCAGTGGTAACAGAACAAAGTGACTTGGTATACAGGGAAAATAGGACTGGGCTTAGCACCAAGCCCTGCGGGACTCCAGTAGAGAGGGTGTGGGGAGAGGAGAGGGATCCTCTCCAGGTCACCTGGTAGGATTGGTCAGCTAGGTAAGACTTGAACAATGTCAGTGCAGATCCAGAGATTCCCATCTCAATGAGAGATGAGAGCAGGATCTGGTGGTCCATGGTATCAAATGCAGCTGGCAGGTCGAGGAGGAGGATGGAGCTAAGAGATTGGGACTTAGCCAGTAAGCTAACACTCTTGGGTGTGAGGCGAAAGGCTTGTACGAAATGAAGAAGCAAATGGTCTGGCGTGTCCTTTTCAGGATGCGTCTGTACCTAGCAAAGTTCCTGTGGTATTATATGGGGTTGTGCGGTGTATGGAACACGGATAATTATCACCAGATATTATCTGGGGTTGTGCGGTGTATGGGACACGGATAATCATTGCCCCTTAATAAAGTGGCTATTCGCGTAGCCATCTTTGCAACGCAGCTGGACTCTGTGTGACTTATTGATACATCACCTCGCGCATGCTCACTACACTGGTGTCAGAAGCGGGGATGTTTCAAGATGAAGCAAGAGCCATCAGTGACGACATCTTCCGGATGCAGTGTCAACTTGAGGGAGGAATGGATCAGGCCGAACACCCCTGCCTGCATTCTGAGATGGAAGAGTCCATCCACTGGATGTGGAAAATGTGGAGGGACAAAGCTGTGGAGGCCGGGGATCTTCCCATCCATGCTGAGATAGATGCATTGTTCTGCCGGAAGTGGCGCCAGGTGAAGGAAGGAGGCCCAGAGACCGGAGAGTTTTTAATGCACCGGGATGGGGCTAGTGCTATCCACCCACGCCGCTCCACATCGGAGGGCAGGGGCACTCCCACCAACCCTGCTGCCTCCCAACCCCTCGCCAAGCTGCTCAAGTATGACAGAACAGCGGCGCTGACATCGTACCTCACCCAGGTACAGCTCACAGCTGAGTACAATGGATGAGGCAAAGCGGTCACAGCCATTCATCTAGCCTTAGCCCTGGGGGATGGGGCCCTGCAGGTGCAACGTAGCTACCCAGTGCTGATTACGGCCCTGGAACAACGTTTCGGTCAGCGGGTCTTTGCGGGCCACAGCCGAGAACAGCTGACCAACTGCTCTCGTCAAGGGCAAGAATTGGTAAGCACTTTCGCTGCCAATATCTACTATCACGCCCGGCTGGGCTACTCCACGTTCCCCACTGTTGTCCAGGAAGATGTGTTCCTGCGTACCCTAGCTCCGGAGGAGCTGTGCCGGCACGTCCACCTCACTGCTCCAGGTTCACTAGCCAAAGCTATTCTAATAGCGGTTCTAACACCACTCTCCCTGAGTTAAGCACCTGCTCGCTGCCCACAGGTCCGGAAGGCCACCGGTGACGATGGCTATAAGGAAGGAGAAGCGACACCAGTATGGCAGGTCCACTCTGCCCCCGGACGCCAGTCTCCGTCACCACGAAGACATCGGGCCTGGGCCACTGACCAGTGCTAACACTGCGACAAGCCTGGCCATATTGCACGGGACTGCCCAGTGCCAGCACCTGGGTCTCGCCACACCGCTGCAGAGTGAAATACCAGGGGGAGTAGCCCAATGAGGGAAGCGCTGCTCCAATCCCCAGTCCCTCTCCAAGGTCATTGTTCGCTGGCTGCAGCCGAATCAGCTGCATCTGAGGCCTCTAAGCAGCGTGCCTGCCTGACCGTCAGCCCTGCCTCGCACTGGTAGACACGGGGTCTACCATCTCCCTGGTCCAACCTGGAATCCTGCCTAGCACTGCCGGTGAGCTATCCGCAGCGTGGACCCCCAACAACGAACAGGTGCAGACCATCACAGCGGAGCGAGCCAGTATGCGGGGGAGAAAGGAGGTGCATGTCTGGCATCAATGAACCGTGCATGTTACGACCAGCCCCTGGCCAGTTGCAACATAAAAGAGATCACACAAAGTTGGTTCAATTCACGAATGTTTTAAATTAAAGGAACCTAATAAATAGGGGGAAAACGAACAAGTAGCGAAGCCAGACTGCAGGTTGCCCTCTGAATGGAGAGAGAGAGAGAGCATCAGCCAGAGGGCCTCCTAAGTAGACCCCCTCCAGGTGACACCAATTTCCTATTAGGAAAACAGTTATAATTAAGGCAACACCACAAGCGGCCACAAGGGGTAGGGGCCATAACAGTGCATCATTGGCCTGCACCTGATGACGCAGTGGGACGCGTGTGTAGACTTCTTGATACATCAACTCGTGCAAACAGTTTGTACCTGCATTTGACTGAAATCCATTAGACTTCCCACTGCTGCTAGCTCAATTACCCCAGTGCAAACCACAGAATGATAAAATATGCTGTGACCACACTTCTCTACTAAGGTGTAGATAATACAACTCTAACTAGCTATGTTACCAAGTGGGTTCTCCCTCTTCCCTGTTTTATTTAGAGAATTCCAGAGACAGTGGTTTAAAATATTTCCTTTTATTACAAATGATAAAAGACCCTGACCCAATATTTTCACTCAACTGGTACAGCTAGCATAACAAGCACATTCACTCACTCATACCAGCGCTAATAAAATGCATAGAGCAATTAATTTTGGAGACCGGTGCAAAGTTGCTAAACATTATAACCTAGGTGTACCTGAGAAAAAGGGGGAACAGTATGTGGGGGAAAAAATAAGAGAAGCTTCGCATTTAGGAAATCCATGATCTGTCCCTAAGTAGTCCAGTAGATCACTCAGAATACAATGAATGCAGGATGCAGAACCATACAATGAACACAAGGATGGAGGCAAACATAAATTCAGATCGAGGGTCCAGGTGTCCATTTGTACGGCAGTGAACTATCTCTGTCCGAGGAAGTAATGGTCACGAGTAGGGGAGGGAGTCGGACTTCACATCCTGAAAGCCCACACCAAAAAAAAGCTCAAGGACCAGACCCGCACTTGTGGTGTAAATCAGCAGGGGCCCTTCTCCATCTGAAAAGACCACAAAGAAAGCCTGGTTCACCTGTCACCTGAGACTCCACAGCACGAGAGTGAGAGGACATGGATTAACAGTTAACCATCTGAGGTCCGTGCTAAGCTTTGAGATGGTTTTTGATTTTGGCGTGGTCTGATATTTATCTCAATTTCATCAACTTAACACACACTTACTCCAAAGTGTTTGATATTTTTATTTGAAGGACAATCACAGCTACATTTATATGCCATCAATAGTTTGGTCAGTATCATTTGCAGCTTGTAAATAGATCTACAAACACACAAGTTATAAAGAGTAAATTTTTCCGCCGTCACAAAAGTTGTGAAAGCACACACTAAACTATAGGGACGAATTGTTTTGCCAATATGCGTTTGTTCATCAAGGTCTTGGTTATGTATGGGTGTGAAAATAGTTTAGCACATCTGAGATCTAAATAGCTAAAAACCTGTTTTTATCAGAACTGGTCACATTTATTTCAGGCTGTGGGAGGGCTATATGCTAAGTTCATGAATATTCATGATCCACACCTGAGGCTTGTCCACACCTGTAAGATCTGTCAGATGGGCCATCTCTCTCTCTAAGGCCGTCAGACAAAGAGAAAAGCCATCAGAGTAAGCAATAGTCAGTGAGCCATGCAGAAGACAGAAAAAAAGGTTTTTTTTCATTTGGGAAGATTCATTGAAAACATCAAACAAACATCAACATCAAACAGAAAGACAATCTGTTCTTTCACGGTCTTTGGTACCACTTCTCAAAACATTTTCTGGTAAACTGTAGACACAAGGGAACGTCACAAACTTCTGTTTCCCCGACATCTTGCAGAGTATGCATTTCTTGCAACCAACTGAAGCCAATTTGCCAATATCCAGAGTCTGTTTGGCAGTGGGCATAGGCACATGATCAAAAGTAGCCCGTTTTCTGGGTTTAAGATATTTATCGTTAAACCTCTGTAGGAAAACAAAAGCAAAATCCATGTCTGCAAAGACATGGAAAGACAAACAAAACAAAACAACCAACGATCAGGAACAAACAAAGCAAAGTAAACAGTTAAATCCAAAACGTATCCAAAAACTCGGTATAAACTAAATGCTGGGAATCTAAACAACAACAAGCACACGGACAAACAAGTTCTCAAGAGGCAAGAAACATTCATCACAATAGGTACTATCAAGCTAAGCTAGATAATGTCCAAGCGCCGAAACAGAGAATGCCAGCTGGTTAAATATCCTCCTGTTAATTATTCTCAGTAGTTCGCAATGATTCTGATTGTTTCCGTATAGTGTCACAAGACGCGGAATTCATATATTTGGAAATAAAATAAATATCAGCATACACTGTCTGTTGCTGGCAGATCACAACCATAAACACAGACAAGATGCAATATAATTAGGCTGCGATTTCACACATGGCCCCACACCCCTCCCCGAGACTAGCACCTAGTTACCATGTCAATAGAAGGGGGACGGCACTTCCAGGTAAAAAAGAGAGGAAAAGGCAAGGTTTACTTCTGGTCTAATTAACCTAATTTAAAAAATCTCATATTATTTGCCAGTGCTCAAATCTGAAAGTCACGATTCTAAGGTTTCTGTCAATGTTTTTGCCGCGTGTGTATGATCAAATCTTGCGAGGTTAGAAATAGTAATATACTTTTATTGCTGCTGGGATCGTCGGCGATCCCGTCGACCTCAGGGGGTTAAACAAATGAATCCTGCCACATTTAAATCTTTTACCTTTGTATCAGGGATTGAGCTAAATTTACCACCAGTATTCTTGGGTCACATGGCGGATAGATTATAAACCCCTGGAATTAGACTATCTGTATAAATCATGTGGGAACGATGTAGCCATTTATCAAATAAAATTATTAGTACATAATACAGGTAAATACATAGTACACAGTTAGGTCAGCTGAAGTGTCTGTTTATGTCTGTTTATTTATTTTCATTAAAGAGCCAAACAAATAATTAAATGATGAAAATGTAAACACATAAGAGTAAACTGGTCACGAGGGACAATATGGAATGCCATGAGATCATGGGGAGGGGTTGAGCCAGGTGGGTGTGGTGATAACGTTAAGCTCCAAGGCAGGAGGGGTTATGACATGTTAAAAAGGGGATGCACGGCAAGGAGGGGAGCTGCTTTCATGAACAAGCCTGGCATCTTGTATGCAATTTCGCATTGCATACAATAAACCCGATTACAACAGGCTCTGAAGAAATGTGTTGTTTTTTAAGAAGTATTAAATGTGGTTTGGGATCATTCAGTCTATCTGGCCCTGGCTGAGATCTCATTCTCCCACATTAATTGGTGAGCCAGCTAGTAGGGGCATCAGAGGGGCTATGGCGCTGTAGGCCTCTCCTCCAAAGAATCTAAATTAACGTAAGTAAAGAATCTGATGTAATCTTATGTGTTTTGTCTGTATAAATGAAGAGAGGTGTATGCGAGTGTGAGAGAGCCTGTCACGAAGGGGCCTCTATAGAGGACAGTGACACTGACCAGGTGATAAAATACAGATCACTAAGGAGCCAATGAGATGGTGACACGGTCGCTAAGGAGCCAATGGGGCGGTGACACTGAAATTGTCTACAAATTAAGTCATTAAGGAGCCTACGGATGATGACACGTTCACTAAGGGGCCAATTTGGACAGTGAACAACAGAGCCACTAAGTGCAATTGTGCCACTGGACAGGGATGTGTCCCGGCACTGGTGTGAATTGGGGTGTGTGATTTGTGAATTTGGTATGGGTCTGCAAACCATTATATGTGTGTTGCGAGTGTTATATGTGCTTTGCTAAATCTTACATGTGCTTTGGGAGCTCTTTGTGCGTTTTGTAAGCTTGTGTATGCGTTGTAAGCTCTTTGTGCATTTTGTAAGCTTTTTGTGCATTTTGTGAGTCTTTTGTGTGATCTGGGACGTCTCTCTGTCTTGTATGTTGAATCGGCTGAATTTTTGGAAATGGGAAGCGGGAAAAGTGAATAGAAAAAAACACTAGAGGGCAGACACCACCGTTGAATGGTCAGCTGGTATGAATAGGGGTTGTGGGAAAAGTGGAGTTCATAAATGGAAATTAGTATTTTGCTGTAATACGTGGACTAGGTGATACAGTTTATATAGATTATGTAAAATATTGAAATAAACTTGTCGAGGTTCCAGTCTATCAGGATAAGTACTGAATTTTATGAGCCCCGAAAATAGTCTGATGAGCCTGGAAAATAAGGAACATATTTGAAACCCGAAATAAGGGAGTAAAGTTAAAGATTAATAACCACATAGGAACATCCCTGTTATATAATAGCAATGCATAAAACACATATTTGATTTGCCCTAGAAAGTAAAACAAGGGGACGTTAGTCATCCACAAGTATCTATAATAAATTCTGTGCAGGCTGTGAAATTAGTCATAGCATTGTGAATATATCTGTGTTACTGATCACTGAATCAGAAACGGAGAATGGAATGTGTTCAATTCAGGAACATAAAAAAGGATAAAAATACAGACACAGTGAATTGATTGTGTTGGTTCATGTGGGATAAGTTGATGGAGTGAATATTGAAAAACATTTTATTTGTTCGATCGTTGATGGTACTGCTGATTTAGGTTACAAGGGAATTCATGGAAGAGTGGATATTCAGAACGGAAAACTGATTCCACAATGTATGGTTACGTTAGATCAGGGGTGTCCAAACTTTTTTCACTGAGTGCCACATACAGAAAAATATACGAAAGGCTGAGCCTCACTAGAGGTGAGGTATATCGCCTCACCTCCAGTGTATTAAAGTTAACAAAATCAAACAAATGTAGGTAAATTATGCTTGATAATTGAATATGCTTAAAGAAAAAAAACTGCCTACATCACAACTTTCCATTAATGGGTTTTCATTAATTTTTGTTACAAAAAGGGTTAGCAGCTCATTCTCAAAACAGCAGCCTCAGATTGCTTCTTAGTCAGGATGGTGATCCCCCTTCACAGCCCTGTATAAAGGGGGGGGGGAATAAGGGGACAAGGGGATGGGTATATTTAAGCTAGTTATGCAAATACGTTATTGGGGTTGTTAACACATCAACTAGAAACATTGTTAGAAAATGTTATCAACTTTAATTGACTGAATTTATTAAGTAATTGGGCTTGAATACATGAATACTGTGTAATCAGGGGCGTCATGCAAGGCAAAAATCTGAGGGGGCATTATTAATAATAATAATAATAAACTTTATTTGTATAGCACCTTTCATACAAACAATGTAGCCCAAAGTGCTTTTACATTTCAGCATGTAAGATATATAGTAGGCTAAACAGAGTAAACATGTCAGGTAATATAATAGGTAATAGCTGAATTTTGAAACGATACCTAGGATGCAGCATGAGTAGGCCTACAGAAGGGACTGGCTCTGGCTCCAGTCTTTACATAATGTAATCATCAAACATAATAATCATCAAACATAATAATTATCAAACTACAGCTCTGGAAAAAAATTAAGAGACCACATCAACATTATCAGTTAAACCAGGTTTTTCATGATTAAAAATGCTTTAATCTGTATAAACTTGTTTATAAACACATACTATTTCATTATATGTTTCTCGGTCAGTCTGAAAGTCTGAGAAAAACCTGAAACAGACAAAAATCTACGTGATGAAATGAAATGGTATTTCTATGCAAATCAGCCATTGCAACTTTGACTGATTCTGTCAGAGCACGTCACAAATCTCACTTAGATAGTTAGTTTAGCTAGCTAACCTACCTCGTCCTGCCCTGTCTGTATCCTGCCTCAGGGAAGGGATGGGGCTTTCTGCTTGCTTAACAAAAAATGCTGATATTTTCCTCTGCATGCCTGTCACCTGGAGATATCAAAAGGAATTCAGTCTTTTGCTAACTATAACCTGTGATAGTGATGGTGGTAACTATCATCTCTGCAATCAAAAGTCAACTTGTGACAGACAGCTGAGCTAGCTAAACAACCGGGTTGAGGGATGCTAACTTTAGCTAGCTAGCTGTAAGCTAGCCAACTATCTTGCAAAGCAAACTAGATATTTCTTAAAAGCCACAAGTTTGTAAAACTAATTGCATTTCATTTTCACAAGTTTTAAAAGGGGATTATTGCTCTTATATTATATACTAACCTCTTGAGCAGCCAACTGCACCTGCAGCCACTCTCATTGATATGACCGGTCTGGTCAGTGCGCGCACTTTGCAAAATGAAACTTTTACACTTGGAAGAAACCAACCATAGGCAAAGGGGGTGTGTGACTTTTTGAGGTATGATCTGTGACATAATTATATGAATACGTTTGACTCATAATATAAAACGATCATAACTACATATTATAAAAAAATAAATGGTAATAAAATAAAATAAAAAATCAGAAAAAAACGAAATCAGAAAAAATCTGAGGGGGCACGTGCACATCAGAATGATAGATAGGCCGCAAGGTGAACGCCGAAAATGTGTATATAAAGCAAATCTCGTTCCCATCAAACCCGACTACACACTTTTTACTTCATAAAAAATATCTATTGGTGTTGACCGAGAAAAAAAAAGTTCTACTCGTGGAATCCTTCAGCTCACTGCCTGCGCAAAATGTAATTATGTGATTAATTGATTATGTAATGTAACTTCAGATAAGATAGATTTGTTCTTGCACTTACGTCAGCACTGGTTATGCTCTTGGATACTTGTTTAGTAGGGAGATGTACTTATGATTTCCGGTGACTAGCAGTTCTCTTGCTTACCTACGTTAAATGCACTTATTGTAAGTCGCTTTGGATAAAATAATCTGCTAAATGCCTGTAATGTAATGTAATGGATGTTAATAAAAAAACGAAAATCATATGCTGATGGTTCTGCTTGCAACTTTATTCTTGTAGCATCTGTGAGCCCATTGGCAGCTACAGTAGAACCGTAGGCAGAGGTCTACTTCGACCGAGATTTGACAAAGTAATGGACATTCAACGATAACAATGCACAATTTGACTACATTACAGAGCTAAGAAGAAGCAACAAAGGTGAAAGTTTGATGACACAGAGATGCCGTTCTGAAGCAATACATGCACAAAACTGTACAAGTACACTGATGAGATATTTTGTGATGTTAAATTAATCTAAATAAAAGTTTATTTGATTTAAATAAAAGTCAAAAGTACACCTCAACAAAACCATCATCTTTATGAACAGTTAGAACAGTCTGTGTCAAAGCAAGACAAAAAAGTGTCCCAAGTCTATAGATCAGAAACACCCCACCCCCACCCCACATCTCCCAGGTAACACGGCAAGTCTCTTAGTCATCACTATCACTATCAGGAGAGCTATCATCACATGTAGCCCTTTCCTCAGTTTCTTTGAAAACATTTGCACAATTTTGGCACCGACATAAATCTGTACAAGACAGTCTTGCAGACATACAGGAACATCTTCCTGTCTCGCATTTTCCTTGCCTGCAACTGCAGTGGACTTCCTGCAACACACTTTCAGGGGCAGGATTTCTAGTCAACCAGGTCACTGTTAAGTCCTCATCCTCAAGGTGCCATCCATTGCCAGCAGGTGATGGGGCACACATCTTGGCTTTAAGAGATGATCTCATTATTGCTGCTTGGTAGTTTGCCCTTTTGCAGTGTTGGTACATGGCGTCACTTGTGGGGGGAATGGATAGTTCTGGCAAGGCTGATGATGTCATGCAGAACGCCTTGTATCATTCACATTTTCAGCAGCTGACTGGTCATACAGGTGGCACACGTATTTGCAAAGTATTGCAAAGGTAGACTGGTCCAGGTTAAAGCTGCTACCCAGATTTGTAAAGGCAGTCAGGTATTCATCTTTTTCGCAAGCAACAGAAAATGGCTTGAAATTCTCTGTGGTGGAGCCCTCGTGCTCAAATTATGTTGACAGTTTTCACAACTGTGTTCATTACATCGTCAAGCTGGATTTTCTTGGCACAGAGGGCTTCTTGGTGGATGATACAGTGCATTTTAACAGCCTCACCTCCACTCTCTCGCACCTTGGCGCACACCATTCCTTTGTGCTCGCCTGTCATAGTTGGAGTCCCATCTGTTGTAACTCCACACAGCTTGTCCCATTTAAATTCCATCTTGTCAATTGCATCTGACACAGCTTCAAAAATGTCCTTACCCGTTGTTGTGCCCTTTAGACTCCTAAGATCAAGCAGCTCCTCCGTAATGCAAAAGTTATCGTCAACTGCCCGCAAAAAAATTAACAGCTGTGCGGTGTCTATGGCATCTGTGCTCTCATCACATGCAATCGAGTAAAAATCAAAAGCACAAGCTTTATGTGACACTTGATGTTTTAAGTTAGCTGACAAGTCTTCGATTTGCCACACAAGTGTGTTTCTGGACATGCTCACGTTGTTGAATTCCTGCATCTTTTCCGGGCACATTATTCCTGCGACTTTAGCGAGGCACTGTTTTATGAAGTCACCATCTGAGAAAGGTTTCCCGTGTCGCGCTATGAGTTGAGCTACCTCGTAGCTGGCTATTGTGGCATTTTCTTGTGTTTTGTTAGCACGTAAAAAATACTGTTGTTGAGCTAGCAGGCTAGCTGCCATTTGCTTAACTTTCTCTTCTCGCTCAGCACCAGTGTAGGATGTGTAGGTCTGATGTTTGGTTTCATAGTGTCGTTGTACATTATACTCTTTCATCACTGCAACAGTTTCATTGCAAATCAAACAGACACACTTCTCCTTGACTTCTATGAAGAAATATTGATTTTCCCATCGTGTCTGAAATTTTCTGCACTCACTTGTTATCTTGCGTTTCTTTGGTTCTGATATTTTTGGTCATCCATGGCAAAAATTTTCTTTGATTAATTTTGTTTTGTGGAGAAGCTGCCTTGTTGAAGACAGTAGCTCCACCTAGTGTTAAAACTAAGAAGTACAATACAGTCAAGTGCAAGTTTCATGTGTGGGACATATTACATTCTATTTTTAGAATTTTCTGCGGGCCAATTAAAAATGGACCACGGGCCGCAGTTGGCCCGCGGGACGTAGTTTGGACACCCCTGCATTAGATAAAGAAAAAAGGGAAGTCATACGTAGCGAAAATTTGTATTAAATTATGTTAATGAATGAGACACAGTGAGGGAAGCATAGAGACATTGTTTATTTGCGCTGACATAAGTTGTTTATTTTGGGTGGTCAAGGTAGTGGGAATTCATTGGTCCAACAGGCGGTTTTGGCTTATCTCTCTATTCGTTTGGAAAGTTAACGGGAGATATAGAAACTCAAGAAATCAGAATGCCGCTTCGCTAATAGATTCAGAGGGAGTTGAATGTTATCAAGATAAACAACTGATCAAATTAAAACATTGGCAATTCACCAAGTGGGTTAACTTGAAGTAAGATCCAGGTAGAGTTTCCAGATATACTATTTTAGCGTTCTGGGGGAAGTAGTTCGCTCGCATAAATTTATTTTTCAATTCTGTGCTTGCCGATGCTTGCCTCCCCATGGCATACGAATAAATTCACAGCAAGAGAGAGGGGTAATTGGAGCAAGGAGTAAATATCTTAGTGTATTATAAAAGAAGCACTGTAGTTCCGTATGCTCCCAAAATATAGAGGGATGAAATATCATATTTTAAACTACAGTCCAGAGTACAGGGAAAATTATTGAAAGGACGTGCTCCGAGAGATACACTAGCAATCCAAGTAGGGAAGACCCACACCGCCTTAGGTGCGAGTTTCTATTTGCTCCCACTGCATTAAGTAATAATAATAACAATACATTTTATTTGTATAGCACCATTTAGACATGATATGCAACTCAAAGCGCTCCACAATTGCAAATAGAATTAAAAAGCAGGGATACATTAAGATGATAAAATGTATAGATAGAGGCATTCAAAGTAGACATTAGAATAAATAAACGGGTAAAGGTTAAGAGCAGAGACAGAGATGGCCCAAAAACCTTGGCAGAATACACACTATTAATTTAACCAATATTTAATATAAAAGCCTGTTCGAACAGATAGGTTTGAGCAGTTTTTCTTTAAAAAAAAAGATTTACAGAGCTCCCATCTTTGAGGCGTCTGAGTACGGTGTTCAGCAGTGTTGGGGCATAATAGCTAAAGCGGCTTCCCAGCTCATTTATGCAGTACTTTGGGAATGATTAGAAGGTCAGCACCTAAGGACCAGAGGTATCTTGTTGGCTAATATGAAATTAGAAAATCAGAAATGTATGTGGGTGCTGTGCCATTTAGAGTTTTGTAGTTTAAGGTGCTCTACCAAAGAGGCACATTTGGGCACACACACACACACACACACACGCACACACATTCTTCAGGGTTCTCAGTTTGGGCGGTGTGTCTCACTCACTCGCGCACAAAGCACAGAGACGGTTGTGTGAGATAAAAGATCCCTGATACTCACCTCTTCATTGGCGTGAGTTCTTACCTGTCATGGTGAAGGAGGGGGGGAGTTAAGCCTGCTCGTGGAGGCCAAGAGAAACCTCCAGTACTACACACCTCTGGTGTGTGACTAACAAGCTCATAAATTCTTCTCTTTCTTTTTCACAACACAGATGTAGGCTGCGCTAGATCAACACAGCCAGTGCAGTCCGCACTGAAAAACGAGATCAGATCACAATAAATGTGTTCAAAGCAGGTCAGGAACTTGCCTTTGCAGTAGAAGGCATGAAAAGCATGAGATCCTGATAGGATTGGGAAAGGGGAGCAAGAAGCGTTAAGGTCTGTCACTTGGGAATGGGCTTTGTTATTTACACTGTAAAAATCATAACAACACGGATGGAAAGTTACTGAAGGGCCGTGAGTTAGAGTTACCCCATCCTAATGTATACAGAAATGTGTATGTTAGGAGGGTAAAACGTGTGTTTGGCCCTATCAATAAATGAGGGATTTCACTCAGGGGCGATGGGTGAAATTCCTAAAGCCAATAGTCATCTCAAGTAAGAGAGATATATTATTATTATTATTTAGAAACTCTGATGTTCTTCATGCAGATTGTTAGACTGCTTTCCTGCTTTCGAAACAGTAATAAAACCTTTGAACTTAAGATCACAGTCTCGCTTCCTTTGAATAGTAGAATTTCCACAACAATTATTGGTGAAAACGATGTGATGATGACATCCGCCACTGATCAGCCACAGCAACTCCGATAGTAAACCATGCACGGGGACCGTCATAGGCGTCATTGCTGCACAATTATCCCAATGCATACGGGAAAAGGGGGAAATCTAACAGTAGCTCTAGAGGCACTGGAGGATATGAGATACGAGCATGTTAGACCCAAGCCAGGCGTGGTGGGACTTGTTGAACATGTCATCATGGAAAGCACTGTTGGTAAAAATAGGAGTGATTATAGGAGTGGTATTGTTGCTGTTGTTGTTTGCCTCATGTTGCCGAATTCCAGTTATCCAATCCCTGATAAAAAAGCATTAATGATACAAACAATGAGGAAAGAAGCGGGCAAATTGCTAGTGCCCCCGACATTGCCAAATGGGAGGAACCAATGCAGTGGTCGCTATGCAGAAGGGGGGGCGGGGTGTTTCACTGCAAATGCCATCCAAACAGAACCCAACGAGTATCGAGACGAGAATGGAAAACCTGTGAATGCTAAAGGTGGTCCAATTGAGTGCCCGCTTGGGAACCCCCTCTGCGAATATGGTGTGAGAGGCTGGGAGTGCTGGAATTATCATCCCCAGGCTGCGCAGTTGGTGTTAGATCCCAAGTTCTGGGCTGGCTATGCGGGTGACAACCCTGATGGAGGAGACTGGCGCCAATGGGATGAGGAGAAGTGATCCGACGTCTTGTGCATCATGTGGGCTGGGGCGACTTCTTCTCAATAATGACCCTCTACAGTGCGCAAAGCACTTGGGTTGAAGAAACTTAACATTTACACTGACTGCATATGCATACATGGACTGAAGCAGATATTAACACACACAGGAACCTAACATTCCCTTACCGATGGCAGATAGATTAAAACACACACATAATTATCTCACACGCTTCTGCCAGAGCAGATCACGAACAGTAACGGCTGAATGAAAGGCAGTCTCTCCTCTGTCCACTGGTCCAGCGGTTCGACAGAAGACAGTGAAAGAAGAGAAGATATTATCCTGCTTAACAATTTATGTAACCTTATATGGCTAAAGCGTGGCTGGTTCTATTATCACTACAATTATGCGTTATGCTTAACACATGTTACTTATGAACGAATATGTAACCTGTTTGGTCAGCTTGCATTGAGCTTTGTTGTGAATCAATGGCCACAATTTGCCCTGTGGGTGTTGTACAGGTGGTCCGAGCGATAAAGGAAGACTCCTAACTGCCATAGGTACAGGTGGTAATTATGTGGATGGGGGCCACATGATGCAAGAACAACAAGGGCACTCGCATGGTCAAGCAATGTTCTGCACTAATGCCTGAGTCTGACTGAATCATGCAGGCGCAGCCTGGGCGACTGCTGCTGGGCAAATTGGTTTACTAGTGACTCATGTGAAGCAACAGAAAGGTCGACTAGGGAGTCTTTTGGGTTATTTACTCATCAACGAGTCGGTGTGGCCTGACTAGGGTTATTATGTTTTATTGTTTAACATAGTGAGGTTTGTTGATTCTGATTAAATAATGAGATAGCGATTTGCTCTCTGGCAGGTGGGATCTGACAACAGACAGTAGGGATGACATAGCATGTGTGACTGCGACTAAAGAGTCACAAAGGAGGGAATGTGGGAGAAAACAATAAGAAGCTCTGCATTTAGGAACTCCATGCTCTGTCCCTATGTTGTCCAATAGATCACTTAGATAACTAATGTCTGCACACGGCCAAATTCCTGTATGGTTTGCTAACCGGACCAGAAACAGTCATATATTATACATATACGTTATACATAAATATAACCACTGTCAGTATATTATCAGTGTCAAGCAAAACAGAAATATTGCCTACATGCTATGCTTAGAGTGACACATTTAGGACTTGAAATAGAGCAGGCTGTGCAAAATACATACCTCAATACAATGGACACAGAGATGGAACCAAACATAAATCTGAATTGGTTATCCAAGTGTCCATTAGTGCAGCAATAAACTATCTCTGTCCGACGAAGTAATGGTCACGTGTAGGGTAGAATTCGGACTTCAGAATTCACGACCTGAAGCCAGACCAGGAACCACACTCACGGTCTAACTTAGCAGGGCCCTCCCCCACGAGACAAGACCACGAAAGACGTGGAGCCTGGTTCACCTGTCACTGAAATGTACGAGCCCAGTTCTGGAGACTCCACAGCACGAGAGTGAGAGGACATGGATTAACAGTTAAACAAATGAATCGCGCCACGCTTTCATTTTTTACCTTTTGTGGGAGGAAAAACTTAGAGGGGCCTGCATTTATGAAACTTGTGCTGTTTCTATGATTTATGATTTGAATGAGTCTGTACAAGGTTGTATTAGGCCTGGGGACACCTGCTCTTGGAATGCCTGGAGGCAAGGCCAAGGCCAGTGGTTTGTCTGACTAGCATAATCAGGGCCTCCCTTGCGGGGGCAGTGTGCAGACTGCAGTGTGCAGACAGGTCAAGGGTAGGTCAGTATAAGTGGCTGTTTAATTTTTTTAAATATATAAAACAGTGGCGGAACATAAATAATGGTGTTTTAAAAAGGCTGGAATGGGATTTTGGGGGAATTCAGCCAAAATGGGAGTGGTAACATTATGGGACCTCATGGGAGGGGGAGTATTGAACCTCAAAGGGGGGTTTCACAATGAGATAAAAGGCGAAGTCCCAGAGAAGACAGTCAGTACTTGCTTCGCGAACCAGCCTGGTTTTCTTGTAGGTGATTTCGCATTGCGTACAATAAAACCAGATTACATCAGACTCTGAAGAAATGTGTTGTTTTTAAGAAGTATTAAATGTGGTTTGGGATCATTCAGTCTATCTAATAAAACACATAATAAAAACATCAATATTATACACTTGTCATAGAAAAGATGATTCACTATACTATACTAATTTACTCATCATCCATTTTTTCAGTTGTTTTTTAAAACTATTCAAAGAATGGGCAGATTTAATTTCATTTGGGATTTTATTCCACTCCTCCCCCCCTGTATAGAGGAATGTACTTTTCCCTACTTTGCTTTTTAGATTGGGTTGTTTCAGATTAGATACACTAGCCCTCGTATTCAGGCCATAAGAGTTCCGAACATACTGAAAATACCCAATAAAATAATTTGGACATCGACCCTGTAAAATCTAATAGACCATAATACGTTTTAACTGTTGAATTCTACCTTCAACAGGGAGCCAATTCAACTCCTGTAGTAATTTGACTGTGTCGAAAATTAAGCATAAATGTTTAATTATTATGCTTTTGCTGCTGTCTGGTATCAAGCCTAATTTAAAAACATGTCTGGGTTGCATATCATACACGTAAATGCTCGCAGTTTGCTTCCTAAAATGTATATGCTGCAAATTTGGGTTGAGTCAACCGGTGCTGATTTAATTGTTGTTTCTGAGACTTGGCTTTCCAATTCTATACTTGACAAAGATGTAGCAATTGATGGCTTTAACATTTTTCATTCGGACCGTCCCAGGAAAGGCGGTGGTGTGGCAATATATGTTAAATCCAATCTTGCTGCAGAGGTCTTGTTGTCTAAAACTGCTGTTAAGCAGTTTGAAATTTTAGCTTTAAGTATTGATTTGTCAGGTCAGTTTTTAACTGTTGTTGGTTGTTATAGGCCCCCTTCTGCTACCACTGATTCATTACCCTCTTTAATGCAGCTGTTATTGCAATTACATTTTAACCCATTAAGACCTGGAGTGACGTTTTGGTCGCTTCGATTTTGCGATTAATGAAATGCGCTGTGATTAGCTGAAATAGACGTGGGGGAAATGAAGTGCACGTTGGTGTCTGCTTTTTTTTTCGAATTTTTTTCCAGAAAACCCTCAGGTTTTAAGAGGTTGTGTAGAATAATTGCTTAGGTTTTAATAGGCGTTTTTAGCAGGCGTTTTAGGTCTAAATGGGTTAAGGAAATCATCCTGGTAGGTGATTTTAACTGGGTTTGGCTGTCACCAGTGTCTGATGATTTTAAAGCTCACTGCTTGTCTTTTAATTTTACACAACTTATTGAAAGCCCCACACGTCTTAACCCCAGATGTCTTGATAAATCTTCGCTCATTGACCTTTTAATGACTAATATGCCATATAAATATTCTGCAACAGGGGTCTTTGCAAATGATCTTAGCGATCATTGTGTGGTTGGTGCTATTAGGGACACCAAAATCCCCCGTACTAAGCCCCGTATTATTCAGAAGAGAAGTCTTAAGCATTTCATTGATTTTCATATTGATCTTCTTTTAAAGAAATTGAAATTAAAATTGGCCTTCTTTTCCAGGAACAAATCCTATTTTTCTTTTAATGCCAGGAAACGGCTTGTTGCTGCCACCTTCTTGCCTCTCCTGGACTATGGGGATGTTTTATATATGAACGCGTCAGCCCACTCTCTTCGTTTGTTGGACGCTGTTTATCATGGAGCTTTGAGATTTATAACCAGTTGTAAACCTCTCACACATCATTGCATTCTGTATTCTTTAGTCAACTGGTCCTCCTTATCCATGCGTAGAGCCTTACACTGGTATAACTTCATTTATAAATCCATCCTTGGTCTGCTGCCCATTTACCTATCCACTTACATATCATGCAAACTGAGCTGCTATGGCTTACGCTCCCAGGGCTTCATCACACTCTCCATCCCCTCGGTTCGTACAGAACTTGGTAAAAGGCCTTCTCCTTCTCTGCCCCCTCAACCTGGAATACATTACAGCAGGAACTGAAGCTGTCTAGCTTGATTCCCCTTGGAGATTTTAAGCGACTTTTATATAACTTGGAGAGAGCGTCTGTGGGGGTATGCTCCTGTACATAGGAGTTCAAATCCGGTTACCGTAGCACTTTTACACTTCAATCTGTTTTTACCTCGTATCTGTATTGAATGTTATGTCTGTCTGTAACTTTGTGTATAATTGCTGCTGCTGTCTGACTAGGTCTCTCTTGAGAATGAGACCCCTTGTCTCAATGAGATTACCTGTATAAATAAAGGTTAAATTAAAAATAAAATGTTTTTTGTTTTTTAAATGGTTAGGGCTAATGTGCGTTCTTGGACTGAGATAAAGGACAACCCTCATTAATTTATTTTGAGCTTTTTGAAGCTTATCTTTTTTATTTATTTTATTTATACCACTGTACCAGGTTATGCAGATGTAATCATAGTGGTATTGAACTAATGATGTAGCTAAAGTCCTCATGGTTTCCTTATCAAGGAACTTGGATATTCTTGCCAGATACTTTGTCTTTGAATGGACCTTCCCAAGGACAGAGAGGGCCATAGACTCATTGGCCATACACTGTTCCAATTCACATCCAAGATAAGTAACAGAACACTTTTCCTGTATCTTTGCTCCATTACATTCAACAGAAAAACTGGTTAGGTCCCTTAGTTTATGCTTTGTTCCAAAAACAATACATTCAGATTTGCCAAACGTATTGTCACATAACCAACTGCTTACTTTTTGGAGCTCTTTACCAAGTAATATTCTAACTGTTTCTAAGCACTCTCCAGTTACCAACAAAGCTGAATCATCCGCATACAAAAATAAAGGACATGAACAAGCTGCCTCCATGTCATTTATATACAATAAATACAATAAAGGACCAATTATGCTTCCTTGAGGGACACCACAGGTAAGGTTTTTAGGCTCTGAGAGCATACCTCCTACATCTACCATTTGGACTCTACCCGAAAGATATGACTGTATCCATATCAAGGCCTCCCTATTAAAACCTATTGCCTTTAGTTTATACAGCAATATCTGATGATTCACTGTATCAAATGCTTTTTGCAGGTCGAGCATTGCCATTCCACAATACTTGCCACTGTCAATTTCCTTTTTAATGAAGTCGGTTAAATAAATCATGCAAGTCTCAGTTGAGTAAGACTGTCTAAAACCTGACTGAAAGTCATATAAAATATTAAACTGGTTGACATATTTAAAAATCTGTTCATAAATAACCCTTTCCAGGATTTTACTTAACCCATTCAGACCTAAAATGCCTGCTAAAAACGCCTATTAAAACCTAAGCAATTATTCTACACAACCTCTTAAAACCTGAGGGTTTTCTGGAAAAAAATTCAAAAAAAAAAGCCGACACCAACGTGCACTTCATTTCCCCCACGTCTATTTCAGCGAATCACAGCGCATTTCATTAATCGCAAAATCGATGCGACCTAAACGTCACTCCAGGTCTTAATGGGTTAAGACACTTAATATAGACACAGGCCTGTAGTTACTTTGTTCAACCTTACTGCCTTTTTTATATAAAGCAGTAACTCTGACCTTTTTAAATTCCTGGGGGACTTTTGATTGGGAAATTGAAAGATTTATAATGTGTGTGACATAGGGAGCAATAACCTCTGCAGCTATCTCAGGAACTTAGCTGGGATGACATCCAAGCCGGTGGCATTGTTAGTATCCAAGCCCCTGAGCATTTTAGTGATTGTTGTGATTGTTATCGGGGTAAAAGAAAACTGTTCTTCCCCGATCCCTTTAGACTCGTAGTACTTTTTCACTTGAGGTTCCCCATAGTCTCCTGTATTAACTGGAAGTTTCTGCACTAAATAGTGTTCAGAATTTCTTTATTTATCCAAGGTTGAGTTCTCTGTTTAATCCTTACCTCCTTTAATGGAGCAATTTTATCTAAAACCTGAAGAAAATTACTCTGGAAGTGATTCCATGCTATATCTACATCCCGCTTTCCATAATATTAGACCAGTCCATATTCTTAAGCATATCCTTGAACTTGTCAATATCATATCTTCTAAGGGTTCGACTTTTAATAGAATTGTGGCAGTTAACTGGGGTCCTCCTAACTTTCCTCGTACAGTAATTTAAAAAATGATCCCTGATTCCATACACAATGACACCACTTTGAACATTTTTGCATTTGTCTGATACCATAATAAGATCAATAGCAGTTTGACTATGTTTGCTAATTCTAGTAGGTTCATTTATCAATTATTTGAGACCAAATGTCCTCAAGAAGTTTAACAGTGCATTGTATAGTGGACCATTTTCATAAAAAAATTGATATTCACATCCCCCAGTAAAATTACTTCACGGTTTAAAAAATCATGACAACTAGCACACACGTTTTCCAGGGTTTCAACAAAGTTTCTCTGGTCGGGAGGTCTATATAAAGCGCCAATCAGTATTAGTTTACTTTTAGTAAGTAAAATATCAATCCAAACTGCTTCAAGGTTGTCATTACTTAAGTCAGTTCTTACATTAAAATGTATATCCGACCTCACATATACACATACCCCTCCTCCTCGTCTATTTCTGTCCTTACGAATGAATAAGAAGTTTTACATTTCCACTTCAATGTCTCTGATGGAAGAGTCTAGCCAGGTTTCAGTAAAGCACAATATACTGGCATTGCCTTTACTTGCAAGTACACGAATTTCATCTATCTTTGGCAGTAAACTGCGAACAGTTAGGTGCAAACAGTGCAGACCCTTGAATGTAAAAGCAGGTATCTGCTCTCCCGTGAAGTCCAGGGTGTTCTCTGTACCAGCCGCGGGCAGCAGTCCCCGTAGCGTCTCCTCCGATGCACAGTGCACACTTGTAGCTGGATCTCTACAATGCAAACAAATCCAATCCACTGTTTACGGGCCGTCGGGCTTATAATGGTATTCGTAAACATGGTGTGAATTTCCATTGCTATGCAGATGATACACAGCTGTACATATCAATGAAACCAGGTGAAATACTTCAACTCACTCAATTAGAGGCTTGTATCTCTACTGGATGGATAACAGTAAATTTCCTGCTTTTAAATTCAGATAAAACAGAGATGATGGTTTTGGGCCCCAAAAAATTAAGGAACAAGTTGGATCTGCAGTTAAATCAGTGTTTCTCAAATAGTGGGGCGCGCCCCCTCAGGTGCGATGCCAGGGGGGGCGCGTGTGACCCCGGGGAACATCCTTTTTTTGCCGTACTAGAATAAAGTGTAATTGCAGATATGAAGTGCAGTGAACAAACCCTCAAGAGACACCATGGAAAAATATTTAACAGGGTTGAAAAGAAAGGCGGAGAGAGACGAAGATAATGAGACAAACAAAAGTCACCCGAAAGCCAAGACGAGGAAATATGACGAAGCGTATGTAGCGCTTGGCTTCACTGTGACTATGGTGGGAGACGAGGAAAGACCGGTGTGTTTACTGTGTCTTAAAATGTTGGCAGCGGACAGCATGAAGCCAAATAAATTAAGGCGTCACTTACAGACATTACACCCCAATCACGCTGATAAGCCGCTTGAGTTTTTTAAGCGAAAACGTGCCGAATATTGCCGACAATCATCCCGCTTTGTGAATGCTACTTCAGAAAACCAGCGAGCACTGTTAGCATCATATAAGGTGGCGTACCAAATTGCTCAGTGCAAAAAAACCCACACCATAGCATTTCTTTAATGTTAATAAGGATACAATGTTATGCAGAGGTGTACTTATAACAATTTTATAGACAAATGATACTATTTATAGTCGCGGCGGAGAGTGGGAGGCGCGAAATGTTTTCTTCTTCCTAGGGGGGGCGTAACAGAAAATAATTGAGAAGCACTGAGTTAAATGCAGGTGATTGCATAGTTACATCAAGTCTAATGGTTAAGAACCGTGGTTTTATTATTGATCAAGACCTTACATTTGACACTCATATTAAAAACACTTCCAGAGTAGCTTTCTTTCACCTAAGAAACATAGCTAAAATTCGGCACATTTTGTCATTAGAGGATGCAAAAACCTTGATGTATGCTTTTGTCGCATCGAGGCTAGACTATTGTAATGCCTTATTATCCGGCTTTTCTAGTAGCTCAATAAATACCCTTTCAGACGGTTCTCCGAATGCTGGAATGGGGTACAACAGGGCTGGGGGAATTTTCTGATTCGGTTTCCCCGTAAGCTGGCACACAGGGCAAGTCTGGCAGTATCTGGCAACGTCCTTTTTCAACCCATGCCAAAAGAAGTGCTTCAGCACAGGGTGATAGGTCTTGTTCACGCCTAAATGTCCAGCAAGGCAGCTATCATGAGCAAGGCCGAGTATCTCCTTGCAATAAACAGACGGAACCACAATTTGATGGACAGTGTGCCAGTCGTCGTGAACTGAAACATTAACTGGTCTCCATTTACGCATCAGTATTCCGCCCTTGACAAAATACCCAGTGGGCACTGATGAAACTTCCACCTCAGGAATTGCACTCTCAAAGAGAGAGGAAATATCTGTGTCTCTCTTCTGCTCCACTATCAACTGTTCTTGCACCAGAGACAGCTTCTTGAGTTTGTCAACACAATCAGCCTTCCTGTCTACATCTGCAAGCGCTTTGTCATCCCTGTCTGACCCAGTAGGAGTTGTCCCGTCACTCCATGCCCCAGCTTCCCAAAGAATGAGTCACTTAAGTCATAAGCATCCTCTAACACAGGAACATCACAAGACTTCTCATTGTCATTCTCAGATCGCTTAGACATTGCACGGGTGACAGCACAAGAGGGGAAAACGTCAGGAAATTTCTGCGCAAGTTCGTCAGGGTCATTGACAAGAGGGACAGGAGTTACCTCAGGACTAGCCAAAACTCTGCCTCCTGCTAAATCGCTACCCAGAATGAAAGACACTCCCTCCACAGGAAGACTGGGGCGCACACCCACAGCAACGCGACCAGTCATGAGATCCGATTTTAACAGAATGCCATGTAACGGCACGTTAAGGTAATCCATTTCAAGAACCTACACAAGGACAGTTGTGCCTATGGATGACCTCTCAGACAGGGGCAAAATATCCTCCAAAATAAACGACTGTGCCGCTCTGGTGTCTCTCAGTATCCTAACTGGCTTTGAAACTTCAGGATTGTCAGCCAACGACATGGAACCGTTCATAATGAACGGTGCAAAATCCTTAAGAGCACTATCGTTATTAAGGGGTAATATACTACCAAGTTCAAGCTCAGGCAAAGATGTGTTCACAAGAGCAACCCCTTTTGAAGATTATTTTTTTCTCCTCAGGGCATAACAATCAGCCACGATGTGACCTGGCTTCTTGCAAAAATTGCACACAAATTTCGACTTACCCTCCGAGTCCTCCAGCCTTCTACCAGAGGCGGGAGAACTGGGTTTCAATGGACCGGCATAGCCATCTGGGGAATTCCCCCGGGGAGTGACGTAATTATTACGCAGTGGAGAGTTTTACCCAAACACGCCCCGACGTGTAATGGCAAATTCATCCGCCAGTATCGCGCCCTGAGTGATCTGAGTTACTTTCTGTTCACTCAGATAGAGGGCAACTCCTAATTCACAATTCCTAAACTCCTCCATGATAATGAAATCACGGATTTGCCCAAACGTCTCAACTCCCTGTGCAGTACACCAGCGATCAAATAAGTTCTCCTTCTCACGGGCGAACTCAACAAAAGTCTGACGGTCGGTTTTACGATACTGACTAAACTTCTGACGATAAGCTTCCGGTACCAACTTGTAAGTCGTCAATACTGCAGCTTTCACCAGGTCGTAATCGAGACTCTGCTCCAACGACAGCGACGACAATGCAGCCTGAGCCTTACCCACGAGCACGCCCTGTAACATCAGTGGCTAAGCTTCCCTGGGCTAATTCAACAAGATGGCAGCGCGTTCAAACATGGGTAAATACCTATCCACGTCCGCCTCACGAAAGGGAGGAACCAAGCCAGTGTTCCTGCTGATACTCAGCTGGCTACCAGCCCGCATAGCTTCCACCTCTAACTCCTTCAGCTGCATCTGGGCATCCAACTCTAACTCTTTCTCCTTCAACCGCACCTGGGCATCCACCTCTTTCTCCTTCAGCACTAACCGTTTCAACACCAGCTCGAATTGTCAAGGTTTAAGAGTAGCGTCAGGGCTCTCGGCCTTAACGCTAGATACTCCAGGAACAGCGTCCTCAGACAGTACTTTTTGCTCAAGTAGTCCGGCCGTAACTTCGGTTTTAAGGACCAATTTGGTGTCCGAGTGGAGCACCTCGATTTTAAATTGTTCCGCAATCAATAGAAGGTCAGCTTTCCTTCAGCTGTCGAACTGTTCGATCGTCGGGTCATCAAGGAACCTGCCAAGTTCGAACTCCATGGCAACGTATCAAAATGTTCAATTCAAAAGAGAACTAGTTTTACCACTGCTACCAACGGCAACAAAATACCGAAAATAAACTGGTACGGGTATATGGTAAATGGCAATACAAACGCTACTAAGAAAAGCAGCGTAATTTAAAACGAATACAACAAAACTATTTACTACAACAGGGACACAATGTTGCATAAAGCAAAATAACACTGTTACTAAATCCAAAGCTGGCACCACTGTAATCCCTCACGGGACAAAAAACTGTACCAAACAAAGTAACACTGCTATTCCCAAAGTAGCCTAATAGCATGAAGGAAAACGAAAATATGCGATTTATGGTTCAATCCCGGATGAGCCCCCAACTGTTATGGATAGAAATCAACCTGAGTTGTAATAACCAGGCGTACAATATCGGACGTAACACTAAGCCACTTAATCAATAACCACAACCTGTAAGGAGTACCAGTGAAACAGTGGTATAGAAAAATGTAACATATATTTATTCATATGTATACATTTAATGATTGTTCTCTCTATCTATAACATGAAAGTCCGTTAAAAGACAGAAGCAGGTTGCAAGGTCTCACCGGGCAGCCAGCTAGCGGTTCCAGACCCTCGAAGATGATAGGGGTGGTCTTCTCCTCGGAGTTCCCAAAATTTTATTACAAATAGCATTACTTATTAATTAGCAACTAGGCGGTTAATCAGAGTAACGCAATCACCAAGCTGTAATTAACAATGTCGTAAAGGGAACTGATGGCATTCAGGTGACAACCACTATATATATTGTCCCGTATCTTCTCTCGTCATGTTGCTTGGAGGGTTCCCGTGGAAACCATGTGCATCCTCAAGCAGGTCCCAGCAGGGCAGTGACGTCATCTCCACCTAAAGGGGAGAAATCAAGGAAACACCGCAGCACGCTAATCCAAAAGGAAACACGAAGTAGTGCTAATACAAAGTAAAGGGACGTAACACAGACATTCTTGTTGTTGGCAGAGAGCAGGCTGATTGATAGGCTGGACATTGCAAAACCTGATATACCACAATCAGTAACATGCAACAGGGACACATGAAACTTGAACTATTAAACTATTAACTTCCCAGGGGTCATTACAATATGAAACTTCCATTACTGTTGGTATCATCTCTGCTTTATATTCATAGAATAAATGTAACCTGTTATGCAATGTTGCTAACGCTAGCTGCCTAATATAGCTAATAAATAATGTTCACTTTCTGATACTCCATGTTGTGTGTGTGTTATCAATTAAGCATATGGGATAATGATGATGTACAAGATGTTACTGACTGGAAAATTATTCTTCATTAATCAAACTATTTACTTTTTATTGTAGGTGGACAAAAGACAGTTTTTCTTACAAGAAAAGCGCAGCAGGCAGTGACGGAGGAAACAGGGCAATCACAGAACAGCATGCAGGGGCTTTAATAGGGAATCGGGAATTAAATAAATTGGCCCAAAATAATCAAACTATCAGAGTATCCTCAAGACCGATTGGTAGCTTTGGTAGCTAAAAAAAAAAAAAATTAGCTTTCCAGTACTGCTGGTTTGAACAGTTCAACTGGCTGGAATACTGGAAAGACATTTGTTTTTGCCTGCAGACATTTTGAGAGGCAGCACACAAGAAACAATAGGGATGCATTGTTAAATACTGGCTTCGCAAACTGGAAAAAGGTCTTGATGCATAGCGAGATCATGAAAAAGCAGCTGTGTACAAGGCCAGCATGGTATCCTGGGCTTCTTTTAAAGACAGTGAAGTGCATTGCAATGTCGAACAGCAATTACATGCTGCAAGTGTTCATGAAGTCAATCAAAGACGCGGGTGCCTTTATTGCATGAGGGAGGATCTGAACCCGGTCTGGGCCAGATGAATCAAGAGATCCCACTGCACTGGATACTTCTTCAAAATAAAGCAGTCTTCTTTCAAAGTAAAACAATCTTCAGAGTCTGTAGTAATAATTATTTATTTGAATATAAGCAATGGTTACATTCAAAGAGCTGTGTTGGTTTGCAAAACAAAGGACTGAAATCTCGTCTCTGAGCCTTCTCTTTTTATCCTGTTTTTGGTGCCTCTCCGTACCAGGTACAGCACTTCTCCCTGCGATACCTCATGAAGTTTTCCATTCCCATTGGGGTGGAATTTCCCCCAAAAACCCATTCCGCCTTTTTAGACACCATTATTAACACTTAACACTTTGTTGTACGTCGCTCTGGATAAGAGCGTCTGCCAAATGCCTATAATGTAATGTAATGTAATTATTTATCTTATGTAAGACACCATTATTTATCATCCGTTAACATGTGTCATAAAAAACACATATAGACTGAACTATCACTGTACTCCTTCGCCACTCCACTTACAGGCGAGGCCTTGGTACCACTTAGCACAGGAATGTATCACAACAACACATGTACATCTTACCATCCCAGTATCAAACCACTTACGTGTTACCATATATCAGGACAGTGTCAGAATGGATTACTGGCCTGGGGCCCTCTAGCATGCCTCCAGGCCTTCCATGCGCAGGTGTCCATGGGCCCATCTCAGCCTGGTACAGACTCTTAACTCTTATGCATTCAATATTCCTCATACAAAATGATTAAAATCATAAAAACAGCATCATAAATGCAAGCTTCTCTAGGCTTTTTCTCTCCCACATTCTCCCCTTTGTGACTCCTTAGTCACAGTTACCTTACCATAGGTTACGACAATCATCAAATTTCATAAGGTTATACAAACGCTGATGAGTAAATAAATCAACACACTCCCTACCTGGCCTTTCTGTTGCTTCACATGGGCCACCAGTAAACCAATTTCAAACAGTCATCACCCAGGTTGCATCTGCACGACTTCAGTCAGACTCAGTCATCGATGCAGAACACTTGGGCATGCAAATACCCTTATGTTTCTTTTGACATGTGAGGCCCCCACTCACATAGATACTGCCTGTGAGTGTGATAATATAGAGCCTTTCCTCATCATACAAACTGCCTATGTAACATCTACATGGCAAATTGTGGCCATCGGTTCACAGCGACATTTAATGTAGGCTGACCCCATAACAAAATACATGTTCATTTGTATATCAAGCACAATGCATGAGTATAAGTGTATCCAGTATGAGCATAAGCATGTAATACATTGTATATACTATGAGTACAAGTTTACATAAGATTATATAAAGAACCAGCCACGGTCTTGATCATATGGACCACCAGTAAACCAATTCTTGAAAAATAATAGTATTTTAAGGGAGAGCCAACATGGATTTCTCAAAGGGAGGTCATGCCTAACAAACCTCCTGGACTTTTTTGAAGAGGCTACAAAGTGTGTTGACCTGAACCAGGCTTATGATATTATATATTTGGACTTTCAGATAGCATTTGGCAAGGTACCACATGAGAGGCTCATTGCTAAAATGAATTCAGTAGGAATTGCAGGAGTAGTTTCAGAGTGGGTTCATAATCGGCTGCAAGGGCGAATACAAAGAGTAACAGTAGGTGGGGCCGAATCTGACCTCGGTGCTGTGGGCAGTGGTGCCCCACAGGGATCGGTGCTGGGACCTCTGCTCTTCCTTATTTACATAAATGATCTTGATATAGTAGTAAAATAGTTACATTTGCAGATGATACTTAACTTGGGGGTTTGGCAAACAGTTTGGAATCAACTAAGTAATCCAAGATGATTTAACAAAATCCAAAAATGGGCAGATACATGGCAGATTACATTCAATATTGCTAAATGTAAAGTTATGCATGTGGGAAATAAAAAACATTAGACAGGAGTATTTTATGGGAGGAGAAAAGTTAGTAGGTGTTCAATTTGAAAGGGACTTAGGAATGGGAGTGTGATACAGCGGCAGTGTTAGCGGCAGTGTTAGCATAATGGTTAAGGAACTGGGCTTGTAATGCAAAGGTTGCAGGTTCGATCCCAGGTGGGGCACTGCCGTTGTACCCTTGAGCAAGGTACTTAACCTGGATTGCTTCAGTAAAATATCCAGCTGTATAAATGGATTGAATGTAAAGAAATGTGAAACTGTAAGTCGCTCTGGATAAGAGCATCTGCTAAATGCCTGTAATGTAATGTACAGCAGTGAAAAAAGCCAACAGGATGCTGGGATACATAGCAAAAAGTATTGAGTATAAATCAAAGGAGGTTATATTAATGTTATATAATGCCTTTGTCAGACCTCACTTAGAATACTGTGTGCAGTTCTGGGCACCGCACTACAAGAAAGATATAGAAGCTCTTGAAAAAGTCCAAAGAAGGGCAACTAAACTGATACCTGGTATGAAAGGTAAAAGTTATGATGACAGACTTAAGGCACTCAATCTATTTAAACTTAGCAAACGGAGACTTAGGGGGGATTTGATTGAGGTTTTTAAATTCCTAAAAGGGATTAACAAAGTAAAATACCAAAGATTTTTAAAGATAAGTGGGGTCAGCAGAACAAGAGGCCACAGGTGGAAATTAGTTAAAGGCAAATTCCGCACAAATATTAGGAAGTTTGTCTTTACACAGAGAGTTGTCAATGCCTGGAACAGCTTGCCAGGTCAGGTAGTAGAGGCAGAAATGCTTGGGCTATTCAAGTCCAGGCTAGATGTAGTACTAGATACTCTTTAGATTAGGACATGATGAGCCTAGATGGGCCGAACGGCCCATTCTCATCATTATGTATTCTTATGTATATATGGTTACATAACATTTTAAGACAGATAATATCTTCTCCTCTTCCACTCTCCTCTTCCTGCCATTGCCGGTTGTAATCTTCTCTGGTAGAGGTGTCTGAGATACCTATGTGTGTGTTTTACTCTATCTGTCATAGGTAAGGGATCACCTGTCTCCTGTGTGTGTTACCAGCTTCAGTCCATGTATATGCATTTAGTCAGTGTAAATGTCTTCATCGACCCAGGTACTTTGCACACCGTAGAGCATTGTTTCTCAACCGGGGGTACGCGTACCCCTAGTGGTACGTGGGGGAATTGCAGGGGGTACTTGGAAATGTTTTTTGAAACCTCAAAATAAATATAAATTAATTGTATTTTGCTAAATAAATAAATAAATAAATAAAATAAAAAAGAATAATGAATGTTGAAATAATATTCTATATAAGGCCATCAAAATTAAGACAAAATATATTTTGTAATTATTAATGGTGAATCTTAATAAAATGTTTTTCTTTTAATCAAAATATCTGTGTTGGCTGCTTACACGTGAGGTATATGCCTATATATATATATATGTATATATAGGCCTATATATGTATATATAGGCCTATATATATATTATGGGTAGGGGGTACTTGGGGATTGTTGAAAATATTTTAGTGGTACAGAGCACAAAAAAGGTTGAGAACCACTGCCGTAGAGGGTCACCATAGTGGAGAGAGTGCTCCTTCTAATACTTCAGTGATATGGATCACTCCTTCCCATCCCATCACAGTGGGTTACACGCATACGGTTCTTCCCCCATATAGTCGGCCCAGAATCGTGGATCCAACACCAGCTGCGAAGCCTGGGGGTGATAATTCAAGCAATCCCAGCCAGCACCTCCTCTCACCACTTAGATCCTTCAAGCCTCCCTCTCTCTAGGGCACAGCTCCAGGCTGGATCCCTTTCCGCTGAGTTCCTTCCCCCCGACTCCTCTGAGTGAAGGACCCTCAGCCTCTCTGCTTCCCAGTATTTTCTTTTCAAAAGTACTGATCACAGAAAGCACTACTCGCTTACTAACGCATTCGGTTTCAGCTTATAGTGGCCTGACTGTACATTCAGCCGGACACGGCAGCCATCTCTCTTATGGTCTTAATGCCATCTGCAATCCGACCGGACGGTGACCCAGTCGATAGCGATCCCCAGTCTTGCATCTAATCAGGACCCCGTAATAGCTGTTAACCACCCGGTTAGGAACCAACGGTCTGATCCCTTTCCCACCTTGCTATGGTATAGAAACTTTGACCGTTTTCACCAGCCTTGCCTGTTCACAGAGGTCGTCTCTTACGCCCTTATGCTACGTGTGGACTGTCATCCACGCACCACGTACTGCCTGCATACTTACATGCGACAGCCACGCCGACTAGACGGTACCACGGAAGTATGTCCATTCATACTTCATCAGACATGGGGGCCTTCAGTCTTCTACCCGGAACTATATGCGGAACTATCCCTCGGAACTTTGCAATTCCGCCGCCGCCTGATTATGGCTAGGTTCGGGGTGCCCAATCCCCTGCCTAACCATACTCGCAGAGGGGGGTTCCGGAGCAAGCAATCCAGTGGACCACCTTTGGCGTTCACAGGTTGTTCTCCCTCATCCTGATACTCGTTGGGTCCTATTTGCATGACAAATACAGTGAAATAACCCACCCCCCTTTCACCGAGTACCATTTTATGTACTGGTTCACTCCATTCCATAGAAGAGTCGGGTGCAGTCGGCTCAGCCCGCTCATCCTCAGCATCTGCATCCTCAGCGCCCCCTACTGGACCCAATGTGATAGGAAATTGTCCACTCACAGTTGCTATCATCTTTTTTATCAGAGATTGGATAAAATGAATTAGACAACATGAGGCAAACAACAACAGCAACAGTACCACTCCTATTACTACTCTAAGTACACAAGCAATGTGTCAAGAATTAACCGGTTCTGCCCCGCCATGATAGAGGTAGCGTGCAGCTGCTCCTTTATCCCTCGTAGTGATAATATTATATGATTAATAAACTTTTGCACCACAGATAGTTTACCGATTCTGCATTTTTCTTAATCTGAACCCAGGGAGCAAAAACTAACCATGAGTTGGTAGGATGCTCATCCATTACCTTATATACCTGTGGAACATTCATAGGGGTACCCAGATAACTCATCTGTATGGTCTCCAGTTTGTCTTCTTGTCCCCTCCACCGTCTTGGGCGGTCGGGTGACGTCAGTTCCACCACCGTCACTCATCCTGTCAGAACAACTGGAGCATATATTCCTGTCCAATTTGCTTCTAGTGTTGCTTTAACTTGTGTGCTCTTGCCACAGTACCAATATATGTCAGCCAAAGGATGTGTGCCTCCAGAGAAGTTGGGCACAGTAAATTTAAACCTTGATTCTGTCCCATTAACAATCAACCGTATAGTTGTGTCTGATTAGCCACTACTTCCCGGCATTTAATTAGCGCAGCATCAGTGGTAGAATACACTAGGCAGCGACCCGCACCATCCCGTTTAGTACAATTATCTTGTGGCGGCTCGTCCTTGCTCCCATAGTGACGTAGATACAGCCCTATTGTTTCATCATTCCACCTCTGGTTTTCCAGCTTTTGGTCTCATGCCATGCATAGCGGGAATTCAATGATGTCAGGTATCACAACTAGCGGGGTTACTTGGGCATTTACTTCATCCACGGCAATAAGTATGTCTTGACATTTACTGTTTTCAATAAGTGTCTGCCCTTTGTACGTATAGACATAGATTCAATGGCTGACTCAACGGGCGTCAAGATTGGCGTTTTTAGGCTTTTCCCCTTCCCACAACTCTAAATGCTTTCCTCCTTTCGCCATGTAGTACAATATACATTGTAGGTAACTCCCTTGATCTCCTATATATTCCACCTGTGTATATGGTAATGGTCTTATATGGGGCGTTCTTTGTGGGTCATAGTTGTAACATGTTATGCATGTCTCCCGAGTCACCTGTCCAGCAGAATACTCCAACCATTGATAAAACATATTACCCTTCTTATGTAATGTGTGTACTACTGTCTCTGGCACCTTGTTCATAATACTGGCTGTCAGGTGATCAATGTTCATACTCTCTGAGGTATGAGCCTCCTCAGTACTCACCGGGGCACGAGCCTCCGGCTGTGATGGGACTTGAGCCTTCGGCTGTGGCCACAAAGCCTGGGCTTTTTTAAGGTAAGCCTCTAGCTTTGGCAATGGCTTTGTCCTTCTTCCATCCTCTCTGATTAATGGGGCATGGGCCCCTGTCAGTGTCCCCATCAATAACAATAACACTCCCACAATTCTATCCCATACACCCCTCTTCTTTCCCTGTTTGTCTCTACATCTCCCCGGGTTCCTCATCCTCTCCATCCTCTGGAAGTGCTCCCTCTTCCTCCTCTCTCACTGCTTGTCCTCCAACTCCTATCTCCATAAGTTATCTCTAACCTCATCCTGTGTACATCCTGGTTCTCTCGCCCTGCTGCAATGATTAAGATGGAACCACACAGATTTACCTGCAACTTTGAGCGGAGTGGGAGTTGTCAGAACCACCGTAAATGGTCTGTTGCGTCTGGATTCGTTCCACTTTCTCTTGAACGTCTTAGTATACACCCACTCTCCTGGACGTATGGTACGGAGGTCTTCTGGAATGTCGCTGTTTCTTCCTGTCATAGCTCCTTTCACCTGGTGAAAGATGGCTTTGTGTATTAGATGTTGTACATAACTTGACAATTCCATTTCAAGTTGCTCAAGCGGGGTCCATTATACGGGCCCCGAAAGAACAGGCACCGGCATGGGCCTTCCAGTTAGCATCTCATGTGGGGTTAGATGCGTGGTTCTGTTGGCTTGCATTCTCATGCTCATTAACGCCAATGGCATCGCATCCACCCAATTCATTTTTCCAGTAGCACATATTTAGGCTATTTTAGCTTTTAGAGTGCCATTAGCCCTCTCCACCAGTCCTTGGGACTGCAGATGGTAAACACACCCAAATCTCTGTCGAATTCCCAACATTTTAGTTGTCTTTTTCACCAATTCGGCCATGAAATGTGCCCATTATCTGAACTAATTTTGTCTGGAATCCCAAACCTGGGAAACACTTCTTTGCACAAAAACCTTGACTAACTGGGCACCCAGATGGCTCATGGCTGTTGCCTCTACCCATCTACTGAATCTGTCCACCACCACTAGCATGTGTCTTTTGTTTTGGACCCGCTTAAGCATATCTTATCTTAATCTATTAAGATGTGTCTAAAGGGTCCATCAGGAGGTGGAATATGCCTAATTGGTGCTGAAAAGGCTTTCCAATGTTGTAGTTTGCACAAACTTCACAGTCATTCAGAGATTTGTCTACATAGCGGTTAAATATATGGCGACCACCATGCATATTTAATGCGTCTAATGACTTCCCCCTTGCGCAATGGTCTTGACCATGTGCATCCTTAATCAGGGTGTGGATTAGTGATGTAGGCGCTACAAAGTGTCCCACTGGACCTCTCCATAACCCCTCATGGGGACCACCTTTTGATTGTATAGCCCCCTTCTTAACCAAACACTTTTTCATACACACTTGCCTGCTTTTGCACTTCAATAAGAGTCTCCAGTAGGGTTAGGTTCTTCTGCCAAACCTACTGGCCCCATGATCCAGCACCCCAAAGCAGCCTGACAAGCTGCTTCATCCACTATGTTGTTTCCTTCAGCTACCAAAGTATTGTCTTCTGATGTGCTAGGCACTTTATGATGGCTACTGCTACAGGTAGTTTCATGGACTCTAACAATTCTGAAATTGCTTCTCCATGTGTGACTGGAGTGCCATCAGCCCTGCGGAAGCCTCTTTGCTTCCAGATAGTACCATAAACATGACACACACTATAAGCATATGCTGAGTCTGTGTAGATGTTGACCCGTTTTCTCTTTGCTAGTTGGCATGCAGCTGTTAAGGCTTTGATTTCTGCTAACTGAGCAGAGCACGGCTGCTCAACCCTCACAGCTCGTGTTTCAGTAAAGGAAGTGCCATCATTGTTTAACTGTACTACCCGTACCCAGCGTGATTTCCTCTCTCATCCCTAAAGCACGAACCATCTACAAACTATGTAAGATCAGCTACAACAGGTCGGTTGTACAAATCCTCTCGAAGTTTCAGAAATGTCTCAGTGGCCTGAATACATTCATGGGGACTACCTTCAATTGGCAAAACCATTTGAGTTGCAGGGTTAATGGTTGTGCATCTCTTGATAGTAATGTCTGGTGCGGACAAGATGACTTATAACCCGTCTTTCTTGCTTGTGTTAGGACAAAGCGCGGACTAGTTAGCAATGCATGCAATTGGTGGGAAGTATATAACGTCACTGAATGCCCCATTGTCAAAGTGGAGAGGCCTTTTGGTAGGCAAATGCAGCTGTGGCTAACCCTTGGTAGCACGGTGGTAG